>VXBL01001169.1:368060-391716 GCA_013400195.1 Aramus guarauna | reverse complement strand
TATGGTTAGGTGGGGGGATGGAGGTGATGTTTCCACATGTAAATCTCTGCCCGCTGCTGGAAAGGCACCTCCGGGGCTGCGCTGAAACAAAAGGGTTAATAACTCCTGATGCGGCCCGCGTGGGGCGGGGGAGGTGTGCGGGGAGGGAGGATCGCTACACCCCGTGCTCTCGGGGGCAATGGCCAGCTGCTTTTTTGTTGGTGTTGGGGCTTTTTTTTTTTTTTTTCTTTCCCCTCCTCTTTTAACAACAAAACCCTGGATGAAAATCCCGCCGGGAGCCGGGGCAGCGATTGCACAGGCCGGGGGGATCTGGCGAAGCTCTCGCCCCGACTTGGGGGGGACGGGGGCCGGGGGGGACGACACACGACTGCTCCGCCGCCTCGGACGGGGCCGTCTTTTGTGGGTGGCGAGGCCGGCGGTGGCCGGAGCGGGGGGAGCGGGGGGGGCCGGGGCTGCCGTGCGCCGCCCCGCGGCCACGCTCCGCCGGGACCCTCCGCTGCGGCCGGGGGCGACGGCAGGGTCCGGTCCGGTCTGCCCGGGGGTCCCCCCTCCCGGCTCTCAGAAAATCACGGTCGCGGCTGCGATGGCTCTTATCGCCCGGGAATCTCCGAAATAGTCGTGATACTCCCCGCCCCAGGTGTGCCGGTAAATAACGAATGATGAAGCTCCATTACAAAGTCGAAATACCGCAGGGATTTGCCTGGGACCTTATCGACTACGTACAAAATCGTAATAATAAAATCAAACCTTTATCTCCTCTTTAGCAAGTGTTCCTTTTTAGGTTTTTTGGGTTTGTTTTTTGTTTTTTTTTTTTCCCCCGAGTTTTTTGCAAAGCGATTTGGGACCCAACTCTCTGAACAATGCAGCGTGTTAAGAAACGGTTCTGCTAACCTGGTGATCAATTAACAGGTCAAAAAACCAGCAGGTGGTCACTGGAGAATAATGCTACATACTGAAAATTAGCATTTTCACAAAGGGGTTGAAAATGCCCATTGTGCAGGATTGCTGCCATTAAAAGTCTGAATCATTCTTAAAAATACAGTATCAAACTGCAACTCTGTCTCAGGGTAAAATTGGAGGTTTCCTTTATTTAAATCCCCGGTTCGTGCTTTGAGCTCTGCCGACGGGCAGACGGGGGTGTTTAACGAGGAGAGCCCGAGTCCTGCCGTGGGTTCCTCGAGTTTGTTTCATCTCGGGCTGCCCGACGCTCCCGCCGCGGGGAGCGGTGCGGGAACACCCCGGGCTGGCAGCCGGGGGGCTGCGCGCCGCGAAGGGCGAGAGGGTGCGGGGGGCGGGGGGGCGGCCGCGCCCGGCTTGTTTTTCCTTTTACGTAAGTGAAACATTATATTGGTTGTAGTGATGAAGCCCTTTTGCCGGGCTCGGCGGCATGTGACGTTTTGACAGAGCTGCTGCTGTAACCTTTGCCTCCTCCTGCTTGCTGTGGGTGGTAAGTTGATGTCAGGCTTACAATTAGGACTCTCATGCAATTGACCTTGGCAGCGGGGTTTGTGCCGTTTAGCTCGGTCTTAAACACTGTACTAGTGTTAAGTGTGGTCCGGGGCCGCCGCCCGTACAGCTGCGGGCCGTGCCGGTGGGAGGACCGGCCGCCGCGGAGCCGCCGCCGCCGAGCAGGTAGGGCCGAGGGCGGGCGGCTGCTCCTGGGCAGCGCTGCGCTTCTGCGCCTCCTTCCAGAGCGGGTCCGGCATTCGCCCTTTGCCTAGGGGAAAAAACCAAACCCCAAAACCCCCATTGTAATGGGTAACGCCGGGGTTGCTGCTGGGTGCGGGGGTGGGGGGGGGAGNCAGCTCCCCCCCTCCCTCCCCAAGGGGGTCAGCTCCCCCCCAAAGGGGTCTCTGTCGGCACCCGGGGTTGTCTGTCCCTCCGTCCGTCCGGGTGCTGGGAGCCCCTGGCAAGGGCTGAGGAGGGCGCGGGGCTGCTCGGGCCGCTGCAGTGGCCTCCCTCGGATGCGAATGCCCCCCATCTTACGTTTTCCTGCCTGTTGTAACACTTTTTTAACGCTCCTCAGAAGCGTTTACGCACAGTAGTTTATTCTGTGCTTGGCCGAGTATTTCTCTTTAATAGGTGGGTAATCAAAAGGGTGAATCAGTAGGTAGATAATAAAAAAAGCCTTGAGAGAGAAACCTGAAAGCATGCGAAATCCTAATTGTTAGGTGTAACGCGTTTCTGGCTTGTTCTTGGGTAGAAAAATGCTGCTGATAAACTCGGTGCAGAAAACCTCAAGGCCCGTGGAATATTTCTGTAAGTAACTTAATCAGTCGTGTATTTTGCTTGCTCAAGGAAGTGATTTTGTCATAGTTACAGTTAAAGAAAATGCTTCAAATGATGTTTTACAGTGGGAGAAGAAGGGAAATTTTGAACAGTTTAAAGTTCTTGGAAGCCCTAGCTCTTCAGCTGGGAACAGGGGGAAAAAAAAAATCATCAGGGAGGCGCGATGCGAGAGCCCCGGGCGCTGTGGCAGAGGTTCTGTGTCTGGGGCTGGAGTGGTACTTGCTAATCCTGCAGGAGTTAATTTTAACCATGCAACTGCAGGGTTATGTTAATGTTAAAGAAGTTGATAAAGTGTAGTCGTGGAAAAAGCAAGCTCACCAAAGGTATTAAACTCTTGGGGGGGGGGGAAATTAGGGAGGAAAGGTTGAGCTCTGACCATTTCCTTCCAATTCAAGTGAAATATAATTATATTGCAGTTGAAAAAAGAAAAATCACTAATGTTCAGATGAGTGGTATACCAGCAGCACCTTTTCTGAAATCACATAAAACCAGACAAGACTTATATCACTCCTCTTTCACTNCAGGGGGAAGGTTTTACAGGAGCCAACTCATGGTGTGCCCCCCCCCCCCCCCAAAAAAAAAAAAAATAATTCGAGCTCTGTGGATTTTATCAGCCTGCCTTGTCGATGACTGCCTTGTCCTACACAATAGTGGATTTTTTCCATCCATTTGCCAGTGATTCAATCTAACCCCCCTGCTGGGTTTACTGCATTCTTCTAACTTATTGGATAACTAGATGCTGAGAGATAACATTCCTGAAATTCGGGGGTGGGGAGATAAAAAAAAAAACACAGTAGAAGTCCTATCCCTGGGAAACCTTTGGAGAGGGTTAAGTGAAGTGCACAAGCAATTGTTGTGGCAGGGCTCTCGGCAAATCCCCGTACAGTACGTGGACAGAGCTGGCTGCCCAGGGAGGCTTCCTTGGGGAGAAACCCCGCGATTTTAGACCGTCTGTTCATGTCTGTGATGAGTGCTTGGGGACGGGCAGCGCGGGTTTGGGTAAATGCGGTGCTCTGATTGCAGGCGCTTGGTGCTTCGAGGCTGGGGAGAGGATGTAGCTAGAAACCAAGATGAGGAGTTTCGGAGAAGCTGTTGGGTTTGTTCAGAAACAGTAAATTGCTCCTGTATTATTCCAGCTACTACACCGTAATTAATCATCCTGCTTCTACTGACTGTATCTTTAAAACGCTTTTTGAGGTAGGGGAAGCTGTTGTACTCGCCCTTTCTAAGGTAGAAGGGAAAAGAAGGCGTAACTCTTCCCTACAAAATAATGAATTTATTTGGAGTCCTGAGCTGGTGCCTCCCTGGCAGCCTGGGGAGTTGGAAGGAAGCTGCGAGAGCGGGCAGGGCAAGGGCAGCGCTGCCGTCCTGCCTGCTGCTGCCCAGCGCAGCTGCCTTCAGCTTGCTGCAGTTTCTCGGAGGTGGCAACTGGTGCTTGGGACCAGAAGAGTCACCCCTGGAGCTCCTCAGAACCGTGAAAATGAGGGGCATGGGCTGTGCTGGAGTTTGGAAAAGGGGGCTTTGAATGTAGCGTGGTCTTATCGGCGAAAAAGTGGAAAAAATAAGAAAGCGTTATCGATGGGAGGGAGATAAATGATCAGATGCTCTGAAGCAGTTAAAGTTTGAGGGCTTGTCTAGATGTAGTTATCCTGGAATATGTGCTTGGGGGTGGCAGCCGTCGTTTCATGCAGACCTTTCTAATCCACTTGAAACATTTTGCGTGGCCACCGTGGAGCTGCAAACTGCAGCATGAAATGCGTGTGCTCATGGAGGAGCGGCTGTGGAAGGAAGAGCTTTGTGCTTTCTCCAGTAACACCTAAGGTTATTTTGCACACGGGGAAACTGTATAGTTGGGCCTGGGAGATGGGGGCTGTTAAAGCCCTGAAGGATTTGTAAGAGAGGTTTTGATGTTTTAGCCTATTCTGTGAAATACCTGTTGGATGGAAATAGGAAAGTAGTCAGGTAAAGGCCTCCGGAGTCAGTGTACAGAGTAGTTATAGACGCTTCTTGTCTGTTGGGGGTTTTGTTTTGGGTTTTTTTGTTTGTTTTTCTCCCAACACCAGTGCTTGCTTTCCCATTATATCTGCTCAGAGTCTTGCAGAGGTGGGTTTAAAACCATCCGTTCTTGACCTCGGTTGACCCTATTTATTGACCGAGCTCTGAATCGGGTACTGTTTGTAGGTCTCTGCAGACCGGATTTCTCTGTAGAGTTAAATCAGCTTCAGAGGCATCAATTTAATAATATTTGGGGTGGGAAATGTATGCTAAAACTATGCTTTTATCTTGTTTCCTTCAGTTGTGGAAGTTGTTTGGGCTAAGGGAGGGCAAAAAAAGTATTTTGTTCTCCCTGTTTAGATATGAGGGATCCAAAGAGTTTTGATCATAGCTGTGCTGAGAACACCTTTCCTCCCTGTTCAAGGACTTGTAACCCTGACGGGTACATGATTAGCGGAATTACGTACATACAGATTTCAGTTCTTGCTTTGCAGACCATAGCATATCAGGACCCTGATATTTGCATTTTTGAATTGATCAACTCGCTTTGGTTTTGTTTTTTAAATCCTGTGCACTTTCCATCACTGGCGTTATACAGCTGAAGTTTGAGTTAATACCCTTGTTAAGCTAACAGATGCCAGGGCTGGCAGTATCGTCCCTTACAGAGCTTTTACACTACCCCGAAACAGTAAGTCAACGTGCTTGAGTTGTTGCTTGGACATGCTTCCCCTCCACCCCGCCATGTACAGGATATACACATGTATCAGATGTGTGGTTCAGTTACACCTTTAAAATGAAAGCCACAAATAGCTCCTGCGCTTGCAGAGTCTTCGGTTCCCCTTGTGAGGTGGTGTGGGCTAGTAACATGGAACCGGAGCTGAGCCCCGAGATGAGTTACCGGAGGTGTAAGACCTGAGCAGAAGAGATCTCGTAACACAAATTCTCGGTTTTGGTGGAGCTCCGCAGTGAGCCCCGCTGGGGGGGTGGGAGCGACGTGCTTGGCGGCTGCACCCTTGGCCCCCATCAATATTGGACCCACTAATGGGATTTTCAGGACACTCCACCTGTAACACGTCTGCAGTCCTTCCCGCTCCCCCTCTGCTGCGTGAGCCTCAAGTTTTGCCTCTCAACGCTCCCACCTCCCGTGCGCTCGCCCGCCTCGAGCTGGGTGCGAATTTGTTGTTTGAAGGATAGCTAGACCGAGCAAAAACATCCTGTTTTGGTGTAGAATTTCTCTTAACCTCTCTCCCCGTTCTGATATTTCCCTGAATTATATTTTTTTTTGTCCGTGTGCAATTTCTGCTCAGTGTAATCTGTGGGGCGCTGGTGGAGGAAGGGCAGGAGTGGACTTGCAGACCAGCTTTGCTTTCCCTCCCCCTCCTGAAAAGCGGGTGAGTTGCGGATGCAGCTAAACGGGGTGTCCCGAGCGGGTCTGAAACGACTTCGCGTTTTGCAACCAGGACTTGTTGCATCGCTCTAATAATCATCAGTGTCGATGTAGGCTCATACCTACACGTGGGGTTCTGTAAGGTAGTCGTCTCTTCGTTACTACTGTGGCTTTTTAGAGATTGTTTTTTTGTGTGAACGTGCTTTTGAAATACTTAAAAGCTAATTCTGGACTTACTTTTGCTTTTGTCAGTCCTCTTTGGTAGTAATGTTTTCCGTAATGGCAGAGCGGATTTAAGAACTGCTCTGAAGTTCTTGTGCTAACAACCTTGTACGTATTTCTGTGAGGCGGTTAGCTGAGGATTACAAACTGAAGGACAAACACAAAATAAGTTTACGTGACGTTTCAATGTTATGATGCCTTCTCTGTCTTCCTTGAGTCGTGTTCCTGTCGTTAAAGCTATTTTGTGGGTGCTAGCTGCCTTGCTGCACTGTCTCTACCTGTACAAAGGGATCTGCGATAAACCTCTTCCCACCGAGCCTTGTGGGATTCCTTTTACATCGCTTTTATTGAAAGCGGAACTACGATGCAGATTTCTTTGGGTCTGCAAATGAGTTAGCAGCAAAACAAAGAGCAGGAGTTCTGGTCCATCTGCAAACTTGATTCCAGTGTCTTTAGCTTGCAATTTGGGTGACGTCAGTGTTCTTTAGAATAGGAAATAGTCTAAATCTAGCTATTAATAATGTGACTTTCTTTTATTTTAAGGGAGTCCACAAGACGTCCCAGGTGACGGAGATGGTGAAATGAGTTCCAAAAGGTGCCGCACGGAGGAAACTAAAATCTGTGAGAAATGCTGTGCAGAATTCTTTGATATCTCTGAATTCCTTGAGCATAAGAAAAATTGCACTAAAAATCCACCTGTTCTAATCATGAATGACAGTGAGGGAACAGTACCCCCTGAGAGCTTCTCCGAAGCTTCTCTAGGGAGCTTTCCAAGTGATCGAATGGATAGCAGGACACGCAAGGACACTCAGGCAAAGGGCTGCACTGGTTCTATGGAAAAGAGAGAAGGAAAAGTGGATGCTGAGTCGGTAGGAGGAATGTACCTTAAAATAGAACCCCCCGTCCCGCCTGCGGCTCCTGGGCTAAGCTATCTACCGAAATCCAAAGTACCAAACACTAACGTGACTTTGCAGACGATACGTGGCACTAAAGTGGCTGTGAACCAGCGGACCTCCGATGCCATCTCTTCGTCAGCAGCCAGTTTTAATGCTATCCCCATGATCCTGGAGCAGCTCGTGTGCTTGCAGCAGCAGCAGCTCCAGCAAATTCAGCTGACGGAGCAAATTCGCATTCAGATTGCCATGATGGCTCCCCACGCCCTACATCCCTCTATAGCAGCTGCTACTGACCCGCTGAAAGCTCTGGGTGCTCACATGTCTCAGCAGCTGTCCGCTGCTGTTGCTTTAATCGGACAAAAAGCTGGAAGCCAGAGCCTATCACTGGAATCCTTGAAGCAAGGAAAACTACCTCATTCTAACACTGGCGTCGCGGCCACCGGCTCACTGGCTGCTGGGCTTTCCCCCTCCTTCCCCTTGAAGCCGGAGGCAAGCAGAAGCCTCCCCGGCTCCCTTTCTCGGTTCCCAAATCCTTTGCTACCTCAGTCCTCCAACTCCGTCATCTTCCAAAATCCGCTTTCGGCCGTTTCTTCTGTAATAGATTCCTCAAAGAAGGGGAAGGGAAAACCTCCCAACATTAGCGTGTCTGAAAGCAAACCGAATGCGGAAGAGCCGTTCTTCAAACACAAGTGTAAGTTCTGCGGGAAGGTCTTTGGCAACGACAGTGCCCTGCAGATTCACCTCCGCTCCCACACCGGTGAGAGACCCTACAAGTGTAACATCTGTGGTAACCGCTTTACAACCAAAGGAAACCTTAAAGTGCATTTCCAGCGTCACAAAGAAAAATACCCCCACATAAAGATGAATCCCTACCCGGTTCCTGAGCACCTGGACAACGTTCCCACTAGCACTGGAATCCCGTATGGGATGTCTGTGCCGCTGGATGAGTCTAACCTAATTGTGGACAGCAAACCTCCCTTAACAACCCTGCCTACCTCTGCGGCCACCGGTGCACCTCAGGCAGTCTCCAGCCTAGCAGGCGTCAAGGAGTCCCTGCCTGGTACGTTCTCGAGTGACCTGCAGTCAAGGCCTTCTCCAGAAAGCGAGGGTAGCTCTTCCTCCTCAGGGGTGGTCGGTCATGAATCGGGAACAGAGCAGAGCTTGAGTTCACCGCAAGCTGCCTGCAGCGTGAGCGTCTTCCATGTAAGTGGGTCAGCCGAGCAAGGCTCAGAGACATCGAAGCTTCAGCAGCTGGTTGAAAATATCGACAAATCCACTGCTGACCCCAACGAGTGCCTGATCTGTCACAGAGTGCTGAGCTGCCAGAGTTCACTCAAAATGCATTATCGTACTCACACTGGAGAGAGGCCATTCAAGTGTAAAATCTGTGGCCGTGCCTTCTCCACTAAAGGGAACCTTAAAACTCATTATGGTGTCCACCGGGCCAATACTCCTTTGAAGATGCAACATTCGTGTCCTATTTGTCAGAAGAAGTTTACAAACGCAGTTGTGTTGCAGCAGCACATCCGCATGCATATGGGGGGACAAATACCCAATACCCCAATGCCGGAAAACGCCTGCGACAGTACTGACGTGGATCCTGCTGTGGCTGAGAAGAACGGAGACGTCAGTCGCCCAGATGAGACCGTGGAAAGCATAGAGATGGAAGAGGACCTGGAGCCTCAGGACGGCCCTAGGAGCTCTTCAAAACCTCCTACTCCGTACGATGCACAATCAGAATCACCAGCCGCAGCAGCCGGCTTCTCTGGTATTGCAGCACTGGAGAATCAAATGAAGATCGTCAACTCCACTTTGAACTTGCAGCGTCAAAGCAGCTTGAAGTCTAGTGACAATGGCTCGGCAGAAAGTGATGGCATGACAAATGATTCGTCTTCTGTGGCAGGAGATCCAGATTATCAGAACGGCAGGAGTCCTGCTGCCTCCGAGTCTGCATCGCTCCAGGCTCTGTCTCCAGCCAACAGCCAAGCTGAGAGCGTAAGGTCAAAGTCACCTAGCTTCAACAATCAAGAAGATACCGGCACAGGAAATAAATCAGAGGGTCCTGAGAACACTTCTGCAGAAATGGAAGGGGTCATTGGTGCTTTGGATTTAACTTACGGCAACATTGGCCGAAAGGTCATTAAAGAAGAACCTGGGTTACACTTTGCAAATGGAGAATACGGTGAGTAACGTGAAATGGTGGCAGTAATGTGGGGTGGGGCTCGAGGAAACCTTTCTCCAAAAGGACCAACAGGAGTCAAACCTCCTCAGCTTTCCCCTCTTCTTCCTTCCTTCCCAGCAGAAAGGGGCACATGCCCTGGAGAGCATTCCTGACTGTCAGACTCCTGCTGTCACCTCCTGCAAGGGGGACCATAGAGGTCCTTAAAACAAATAGAGCCTGTGCATTACTGCCTTTCCTGGGCTCACCTGATCCCGCCCTGCAGCTCTCTGACACACATCTGCATTTCATGGAAAACCGCTTAACCCAAGAAAGTGGCATTAAAACTCTATTTTTTGGTGAGGTTTTTGAGCTCTTTAGCATTGAGGCTGATGTTGCTCTAAATTTGATCAGAAAGTGACACTTTCTAACTCCTAAGCTCACCAGCAAAAATAGGGGTGAACTGATTTCCCTCAGAGCATCCTAGCGAGCATAAGAGCAGCCCGGCCATGTCTCTGGGGGCTCTGCAGGGATGCTCTTTGGGCACGTGCAGCTCGAAGGCAGGGCCTCTGGTGTCTTAGCCAGATTGAAGCTTGGAAGCAGAAGTAGGTCGGGATAAATGTTATCTTTGCTTTCCTTCCAGGTCGAAGTAGTATTCCAGCTGCTTTTGTTAGAGCCCCACCAGCCCTCATAAAAATGGAGATGCCCGGTGAGCGTCCCATTAGCACTAGCCATTTCATCGGCCCACCAGCTCTCTCCCCTGGTGTTGCCCCTCTCCTCGTGCCACGACCGAAATTCTGCCGTCCCGCCAAACAGCACATCTGCACTACGTGTGGGAAGAACTTCTCCTCTGCCAGCGCCCTTCAGATCCACGAACGGACCCATACTGGTGAAAAGCCATTTGCCTGCACCATCTGTGGGAGAGCCTTTACAACGAAAGGAAACCTGAAGGTAAGTCGTCTCTTACATTGTCATCTCCTTTGTCAGGGAAAGTCATACCAGAGAGGGAGAGACTGCGAATACTTGCCCTGCCTTTGGGGACAGCTGGGATTTTCTTCTAGTTCCTCAACTGGTTATCCGTGACTCCTGTCTCTCCTTCCTGAGCTCTTCACACGACTGGCCGAGCAGTGTACGCAGCTCACCTGCAGGAGCCTTTGCTGCTGTCCCTGACTTTCCTTTTTGGATGGTAGGGAAGGCTGAGCCCTCGCTAAGCAGATTGCTTTATTTTCCTTGGGATTTTGATCTCAAGACAAACGTTTCCTAGACTGAATGCTGCAAAATGCCTACGGAGTACTTGCATTGCATTGCACTGCTCGAAACACCGTGCAGGACGAGGAGGGATAAAACTGAGGATAATCCTGAGATGGCCCAACGCGCTTGGGGATTGTGTCCACGCACTTTCTGAAGAAGTGCTGCGAGTGTGTCCTGTCAGGTGAATCCTTGTGCACCGTAAGGGACTCACAGCTCCCTCGCTCGCACGGAGGCTTCTCGCTCCCCATGGGAACCTCCGCACACTCTTCAGTCCTCATTCAGTCCTTCAGTGCAGAAACGGGAATGGGCAGGGACAATACTCTGCAGTTTGTGAACAGTCGCTGGCTGGAAGCACTAGCACTATGTTTGTGGTGTGGAAGATTTTAGCTTAGGTGTAGCCTCTCTTCCAAATTCCTTGCTGAGTTTTTTGCATTAACTAGTCCTTTTTTCAATGTAATCTGTTCAGCAATCATGTGGCTTTTATTTTTTTGGGGGGCAAGGGGTGCCTTTGCCAACATCGCTTACAGTAAGTGAATGCAAATGGAGCATACGTGACTTGTTTCGAGCAACTTGGCTGTAAGCAAAGTAGAACTTGGGTTTACCATAAGAGAACTGTGGTACTAACAAGTCTCTCTACTTTTTTCCCCTCTCTGAAAGGTCCATGTAGGAACTCACATGTGGAATAACTCTGCCAGGCGGGGAAGGCGGCTTTCGATTGATAACCCCATGGCTCTGCTGGGGAATGATCCCAAGAAGGTATCTGAAATGTTCCCAAAGGATATAATGCCTCCTTCCGTGAGCATTGACCCCACAGTATGGAATCAGTACGCAGCGGTACTCAGCAATGGCATAGCAATGAAGACTAACGAGATCTCGGTGATCCAGAGCGGTGGCTTACCTACCCTTCCAGTCACCATTGGGGGCAGTTCGGCAATAAATACTGCTACGGTCTCCAAAATAGATGGGACCCAGTCTGGGACTGGCTCTGATACGGAGAAGGCCAGTGGTGCTGCTGCAGACAACGTGCCAAAACACCAGTTCCCTCACTTCATGGAGGAGAACAAAATTGCTGTTAGTTAAAAACTCTAGTGAAGTTGACGTACAGAAAGAACAAGTATATATATACACAAACATATATTTTTAAGAGATTCCACTTCAGCCTCCTATTTTCCTATTGACGTGCAAATGATTTTATGGTTGTCTTTGTAAGAGTTGCCCAGAGTACAATCATGATATTGCTTTGCAAATAGTAAATAATAAAGAATAGGATTTCCTTCTATTTGGAAAGATGCGGGTCTTGCAAAGTAGTTCTTACGTGTGACTTTAATGTGTACAGCCTTACAGAAGTTTCTACAACTTGAAATTCCAAAGGTTAGAATATTTACCTCTTTGTTTAGAGTGAATACTTGGGGGTTTTGAATAGAGTGGAAACAACCTACTGCTGATGGAAAAGCTTCTATTTACTGATGAGAAATGAAAACTATTAATGCGGGTAAATATCCTAGAATGTCTGCCACCCTCTTAGAAATAGTTTTTCTGTTTGGATTTTTGGCTCTGTGTGATTTCTGAATGTACTTTTTACTATAATGGCTATAAAAACTACAATTTTTTTTTAAATTCCTTTTTTGCCTCAGAAGTTCTATGAAAAGCAAGTTGCTGTTTTTCGTTAATCACTGCTCCTAAGGAATTAATTCTCTGTTATTGACTGCTGCTTATTTAATATTACTACTAGGACAGTCCTTCAAGTATAGTGCCAAAACTCCTACTTCCAAAGATGTGCAGTTTTTCCTAGATGTTTTATTTCAATACCGAGAGCCCCAAACAAGCATGGGTGGGTATGTATATACTTTTTTTTTTTTTTTCCTCTCTTGAAAGGGAAGACTTGCCTTGGGAAGTCAGGTCTAAAAGCTCTGCAAGGAATCTCAGGTGACTGTTGCAATTAGGCATGGGAACTGGTTTCCTTAGCAAGAGACTTTTTTTATTTTTATTTTTTTTCATTTGGGTAATTTAGAAGATCAGTCTGTGTAAACCTGTATTTAAATATGAAGTATTCATGCTTAGGTTAAACGTTTTGTGGGTTTTTGGATGGCATTCCTACTCTGGTCATTAAGTTTCTTGGTGGTCTGTGAACTGGCATTCTACCGAAATGGTAATTAATGATCCATGTGTGTTTTATGAAGGTTGCTGGGATAGTCATCTGGATTCTAAGTTATCTACCTCATTTTTTCCTTTTGTAGTTGTAGTATCTATTTTTCTATTAATGACCACTGTAATGAACTGAGATTTGAGCAGATGCTTCCATGCACTATCTGAAACCAAAACCTGATGTATTAGTGGAAGCACCTGAAGACTTACTGGACTGACCTTTCACTATTCCTCTCGCGTCTGCTGGAACTGTGTAATGGGATCTAAACCAGACTGGAAAGTGAGCATTTGGTATGGAAGGACTGAACGACGGAAAGAAGTCTAGTTGTTGACTGCAGGAAATCTTCAAGTCCGGTCTCCGTTGTGGAAGGCCCCAAAAATGCGGATTACCAGAAGTTTGTGTAATGTTGTTGCACCTGATTCTTGCTTATGATCGCTGTATGCCGAGTTGTGCCTTTCCTGCTGGACTTGTAAGAACATACCAGTACCTGTTTACACTGTAAAATGGATATTGTTACATAGACCATGCAAAAGGCATCCCAATTGTCAAGTTTCTGCATTGTGAATGTATGACTTTTAAGAACTCTGTAGTTTTGAGTATCTACTGATGCGTTTCTGTTGACATTTTGAGAATAAATTTTGGGATGGCTTTTTCACACTTGGTGCTTAAATTTTTCTGGCAAAGCATTTTGTCTCCTGACGAGCCAGTTTGCTGAGCAGCGTGCTGTCTCACTCCAGCGGCTCAAGATCCCCAAGATCCACAATCTTGGGTTATGCACCAGTTTGTTCCTTAAAACAACAGAAACTAGGGAGCAGCGGAGGAGTCTCGAGATCAGTTTCTTGGGAACAGTTGGGGTTTGATACAGGGACGGGAACTTGCCAGGGATGTTGATGACTGCACTAAGAGAGAATGGCAGTAGTAGGTGCAATAATTCCTGTACTGTGGTCGCCCTAGACAGGGAGAGCAATACTAAGTTACCAAATTGCCCATGCCTGAGGAGGCTGGCTGCATAGAAAAGTAATTTCCCCTAAAGAGCAAAGGACAGCAGTTCTGAAAACGGTCCTGATATGAGGGAAAAGTGCTGAGCTTCTGATACTCGCAACCTAAACTAGCAAATGCAATTTGCACTGTGGGGGTAACAGTGGAGGAAAAGGGCGCAGATCCAGCGTGTCCTTAAGGTACACCCTTCCCCATCGGTGCTGCCCCATCCTGGTGCCCCTTGCAAAAGGCAGGCTCATGCTTGGGAGTGAAAAAAAACCAAAACAACAAAACGGCAGAAAGGAAACGCTTGCTCTGCAGGGTCTCCCACAAGCTCTGGAGGAATGGAAGGAGAAGGGGTGGGGAGGGCAGGACCGGGTGGGAGGTGGTCCAGGAAGGTGGGCAAAACAAATGTAATGAACTCAGCAGCACCAGGAGCAAGGTGGTGTGGAAGAGGAGGTGGATCACAGCTGGGAAATTCCTCTCCAGCATGGGCCAGCCATGGGTATTGTGAAAAAGTGGCCTGGCTTCAAAAGAGCCTGCGATCAGAAGCCTGCTCTCCACTGATGGCTCGAGACCGATCGGTATCACGATGCCATGAAAATGTGCCAGCAGCAGGAAGCTGACGAAACCTGTCCTGAGGCTTTGCAGGTAGTTGATGTCTCCTCATCCAAACAGCTCCTGAGGTTTGGGGTCTCTTTCTCAAACGTAGGTTCTGAGCCTGTCCCACGAGGGCTGAGCTCATTGCTGCTTCACCGCGGAAGGTCCTGAGCCACGCGGCTCTGCCTTTTCACGGCCATCCATAAAAATGTAATTCTGTATTTAGACCTCTGCCGCCTTTAACTGTGTCGGTCAACAAGTTGGAAGAGAAGGGGAGGTGAGAAGGGAGGAGGAGTTTATTAAAGCATGAGCTCTGGTCTAGAGATGAAATGTCAGGAAACTGCCGGGAAACCAGGACCAGCGGTTTGGGCGAATAGCTGCACCCTATCCTGCAGCGCAGGGCTGCTCGGGGGCACTGGGGAGGTGCAGCTAGTGCCTGCCTTGGCCGGGCGCTGAAACCGAAAGGATGGGGCTCACGCAGAGTCCCTGCAAGGCTTTGCTCTCCCGGCCATGGTGCCAAGCTCTCGCTGTGCCCAAAGCTGTACCTGGGCTGGGTGAGGAGGCAGCTCCAGGCTGGAGCGTAGCAGGATCCCCGGCGAAGATGCTGGGGGCAAGTGGTGGATCTGATCACGCATCTTGAAGAACAGGAGGGACCTATCTGGGGGTAGGACCTGTCCGGGGGTAGGACCTGTCCGGCCGCCGTGCCGTAGGGTACTGGAGGCGGTGGGGGGAGAGGCTGTTGCGGAAGCCAGCGGGACTGGGAACGGGATGCTCCCCTGCGTGCCAGGGCTGAACCAGCTCCCGAAACTCAGCGTGGTAGAACTCGCCGCACTGGCAAGTGTGTACAGTTTACAGTAATGTCGCATCTTAACAATTTAAAAAGGCAGCTGATTCTCCTCTTCCCTATGCTGATGTAAATTAGGAACAAGTTTACCGGAGCTAATATAGCTACGTTGGTGTGAGAGCAGAAGTGAGCGGGGTACGTGTGCTGCACACGCTCATCAGCCTCTTTTGCCTAAAGGCCTCTGGCCTTATTTGTTATTACTTTGCTCATCGCACAGAGGATTTGCCCAGGCTGTTCCTTTTGCGAAAGTAGCGTATTTACTTGCATGAGCTAAGGTAAAGACTGGCTTACTCAAAATATTGCATTGCTTTAAAAAATAAGAGGAAAAAGGGAAAAAAAAAGAGTGCATTAGGTTTATCTGAATGTATTAGCTCTATTCCTCTAAAGAAACATTTCTCTCGACCTACCCTTTCAGTTCAAAACGTTTCAAAAAGTCCGTGGGAGCTTTGAGGAGGGAGTTGATCTGAGAATCAGGCAGATAGCCAGGTCTCTGGGCCGAGCTGACTGCCGTTCCCGCAGCTGGCAGCGCGGAGGTGGGAGCCTTCCGGGGCTGCGGGTAAACCCAGCGTGGAGCAAAGCGTAAATGATGCTGGGCTTGGATCCGCAGAGGGGAAAGGACCTGGGGAGGTGCCTGAGCTGATGGGGGGAGCAAAGAGAGGCTGAAGCAAAGGGATGAGTACTGCACTAATTTTTAATTTTTCCTATAGAAAGCCATTGTGCTGACGGCAGGGTTTGCAGCACATGTGGAATCAGGAAAGATGTGCAAAGTAACAGCTTAGGCAGAAAGCTGCCTCAGTGTCTGTGTGATCCCCTGAGCCTACCGCTGCGGCGTTCCGGTCTCTGCCGTGTGCTCAGGTGAGAGGGCTCTTCCTGCGGGCGCTTCCCACGGCCGCCCCGCTCCCCGGCCGGTAGCGGTGTGTGGGTGGGTGGGCACCGGGCTCGCGTATGTGTGACTGCAGCTCACGCTCGTCGCTGACCTAGAAAAGCGTCTCTCGTTGCACAGCCACAGCAGGACAGGAAACATAACTCAGAAGCAGAGAAAAGAACTGGCAATTTCACAGTCCTGCCTATTATCGTGTTTTCTATTTCATTATCGTATCTCCTATTTTCTGCACTTGGAGATAATTGCTTATAAAGGACAGTATTTTTGGCAACAGTTTGATTTCTGTTGATGCCACTGATACTGAAGCTGTCTGACGGATGGTGATTTATTGCAAAGCGTGCTTTTTAATGCCATTGTAACTGGATGATGTGCTGGGCATCCCAGCCAATCTAAAGCATCCTCCTCCTCCTTTCAGACTTCTTCGCTGGCCTCTCTGGTTGTCACATCTTGCAGTACAAAGATTAAGTTCTCTGATTCAGTTACTTCATGCAGAAAATGTCTTGATTCGGAATGAGCACAAGCGGATCTCATTGTGTGCCTTATTTTCCAATACCTGGTTTAGGCAAACCCTAGGCATTACTAAAGGTCTGTATAAAAGTCTCTCTTCAAAGAAAACTAAAAAAGCACATCCAAACAAATCAAGTAAAATTCACAGCACCTAGCAGTACTTTTTATATATATATATTTATTCAAACAGAGGATCTAAATAGGCGGAGGAAAAGCAGAGGTACTGTCCATGAAGTCAATGCAATACCTACAACGGTAAGAGCGAAAGGGAAGAACAGGCTGAAGGATAAAACCACAACCTCAGCAGCAGCAGGCATTGGCGCAGGTCAGGAATATCTTGTCTAAAATGATCTCGTCTACACTTCAATCAGCTCATTTGAGCTTTCAAATAATGATAAAAAAAAGACTCCACCAAAACCCCAAAGAGATAAACCAAACCAAACCGAGCTGACTGCAGGTCGAAGCACCTGCTTTACGAGCCCGTGCGAATGTGATGCAGCGGGTAAATAACTACCTGTAGTCTCAGTGTAGTAATGCGGACCCTGTCCGGAAACCTTCGACGCATATTATCTTCCTGGATCCTCGTCGGCTTCGCAGTCTGGTGGACGTGATGGCAGAGGATGCTTTTAAATCCAGTGTACCTGAGTTGGCTTAACAGCCCTTTCCAGCCCTGTCCATCCACTTGGTGAAGTTTGCTCTAGAAAAACTTGTCTCCGTGCAGTCTGTAAATTCAGAATACCAAACTTTTTCTTTTTTTTTTTTTTTGACCCACTGATTGTTTCTGGGAAACCAGCTTGATTACTTAGATCCTTAAAGTTCAGCACACATTCAGGGGATTTGATGATTTGGGGTACCTAAATCTCTGTACATATTAAAAGTACTCCACCCCTCTGAACTCGTCATGTCCAGGTTTGGAAAAAATCACATTTCCTCATTATCTATTATTCTGTTCCCCCATAAACTGTTTTAGTCTTAACTGCAAAAATAACCACTTTATATGGGGGGGAGGGGTTGATAAAATTTTCAAACACAAAATGTGGAACAAATAGCAATTTATTCTGTTTATAGCTTTGCATTTTTTATCACGCCCACAGGATGTGTAACACAGAAATAAAAATCAGTATGGTGAGAATTCATAAAACAGCTACAGCTAATAGCAAAATCATTTCAAGAGCTAACAAAACAAAAAAGCGAGTTTATTTGTCTAGAAAGATGCACCTTTTTCTTTCTTCATTTCTCATATTTGACAGCTGTCCTAGAGGAATGATAATTTGACTACAATTGTTTTGAAAAATAGGGAGCGAAGGATTGTTTTTTTCTTGATCCACAACATATAGTTGTGCGGGGAGAAAAAGATCCTATACAAATAGCAACTTCCTCAGATCCACATGGAAAGTATCTGCTCTGAAACTTCATTACGGGAATGCCAAATGTTCTCTCCGTAACAGAGCCCATGGCAGTATGAGCTTTATTGTAGTTTCCCTTAGCAAGTGTTGATGGATTTATGGAGGGCTTCATTAAATATAGGCTTAAAGGATATCCGCTATCGCCCACTTGTCAAAAGAAAAAATAATATCAAAGCCATCCGTGCGGATCGGAGATGCAGGTGTTAACAGTGCATTATAATCTGGTAGTGTTTAACTTGCCAATTAATTGCAGTAGTCTTGTCTGAGTTCAGACGTTTAAAAGATAAATTTAAAAGATGAATGCATCTTGTGTAGGCTTAGGGCACACGGACAATGATGCCGTACCGCTAATGACTCTTGCTTCGGCATCCCAGCTCGCGTTTGCATTTCTCTTGCTAAAATGCTCCTTCCTAGCAATGACTGCGTGCGTGCGGCCGCCAAGCCCCGGGAACGGGCAGCTTGGGCACGTTTGCTCTTATTTTGAGGGGTTGAATGTCCTAGTCTGAGCCTATTTCCATACTACCCACCTCTTCCCTTGTCGACTGTGGGAGTGAGTCAGTAGCACGGGGAACTAACGCGGCGTACGAGGCTGCCTGCTGCACGGTGACTGCACGACTGCAAGTTTTCAAGCCCTTAGCAACCAAATCCCTACTCCTGCACGCTCGTCTTCCTTACAAATGGTGCAGCTGCAAACACGGCTCTGAGACAAAGCTCCAACACCATGTGCAATGGGCTGCCTTTTCAGACAAAGAAGGTGCACCCTGGTATTTGTAAAACATGCACTAGTGAAATCAGGTAACAGCAGGTACAAAGAATAATGTCACAACTTGAATTGCATGTGGAATCATAAACATTTTGTGCAACCGGTTATACGCCTGTAGTCTGAGCCATCTCTGTAGATGTCAGAATTATCTACAACTTGAACTCATGTTTAGGGAAAAAAAACAACAATGAAGTAAGCAAAACCAAGTGTAGTTCCAAAATGGAATTAATCTCCCAGCATATAAAAAAATCAAAGCGAAGATTATTATTCCGACCTTCTACAGGGTTCATCAGGCAAAACCACTGGAGTCCTATGCCTAAAAACCTCAATTATTTATTTAGTAGCACAACTAAAATGGAAGAAAATTTATAGCATATTGTGCTAAATAGGTAGCGAGTACAATTTACAAGTGCATTGTCCAAACCACCATCCATTGTTTGAGTGGGAAACTGGCACTAGGACTCGCTCCTTGGAGGAATATAGGCACACCCCCAAAAAACGGTCTGCTTGCACATTCTTTAATCAGCGGGGCTTGGAGACCTGGCGCATTCGTGGCTCAGTGAAACACATTGTGGGTGTCGCGGGCAGAGAGGAGGGAAAGGCGCGGGGCCGAGGGGGTGGCGGTGCGATGGGGAAGCGGGGCAGAGAGGCGAAGGAGGCGGAAGGCTTGCTTCCAAACCACGGGGAGCCGCTGCGGCAAAGGCTCCTGGACGGAGAAACTTCTGGTTTGATTCAGGCACCAGCGTGTCCGTAGGCTGAGCTGCCCCAGATCGAACTTTCACTTGTCTTTGAAAACTTGAACGGCAGACAACAGAGACTCACGACTGCTCAGCGCATAAAACATAATCCTACGGGCAAAGCAAGCGGGCTTGTGCTGCCTGCTCTGGGAAAAGGGATTAAATCATTCCAGCCAGCAACCTGGCAGCTTGGTACAACCCTTCGCATTAAAAATGGGGGCTCAGCCTTGGAGATGCCGATAAACAATTTCTGGGTGTGAAATGGGATCTATAACGTGCCGTGATGGAAACACTGACAGCAGTCGATAGACTCCCCCCCGGACAGCCTCAGACTGGTCCGGAACTGGTGCTATGACAAATCACTGGGGGGGAGCGGGGAGGGGAATAAAACTCCGCTTGCTCTGGTGTTCATTTAATCATCTCAGCAAAAAAAGTCCTGGGAGAAAAAAAACCCACATAGATAATGATTTAAAATTATGGAAAATAAATCAGCTCCTTTTAATTAGCTGTTGTGCAGTATGAACTGTGCAGCTTGCAGGGCTCCTTTGTGAGCCTCAAGTTCTGGGCTCACAAAAACTGAGCAGCAGCAGAACAAGCCAGTGGCATCAGAAAAAAACAAAATGGGTTTTATTTCACTTGATTTAACAAATGTAACTTCTCAGTCTGAGGCTAGAGGTTTTCCTTCGGGCATTCCTTATCACCAGGAAAATGAAAATCAAAGGCTTGGAAATCAGGAGAGCACATACCTGCTGTGGATGGGGAGATCACGTGTAAAATCTTTAGAGCAAAGGTAATGCTATGCAAGAAATGCGTCAAGGGGCGGGTTTGGCTGTTAGGCCACAGCCTAGTCTAGATCTTTCACAGTGGTTTTCTAACCAAAAATCAAAAGTGTTACAATACAAGGCAGAAAAATCGAGCGCCCGTAAGGGAGTCTTTGAAACTTTGTTTGACCCCTCAGATGCTGCGGGAATAGGTCTGCAGGGTGCAGCACCACCGCCGCTTGATTTCTGTCACCGTTTCCCAAATGCCTTGTCCCTGGTTTTGCAGGCACACGTGAACCTGCCTGTGCGTCCCGTCGCTCCTCTTCCAGGATTACTGGAACTGCGGGTCACGCTGCGGCAGTCAGTCGTTCCTCCTCCCGCGCTGTCGGTGCCGGAGTCGGGCAACGTGCGGAAACGACGGGAAGGAGCTTTAGCTGCTCCAGACAGAGCCGGGATGGCATTCACTTCCGTCTGAAACACAAAGATGTCAAGGGCCAAAGTGTGGTGCTTAGGAGAACGCCGGCTGTTTTAAAACCCAGTGCCACTTCCACCTCAAAGCAAACAACAGTGACTCCTGATAAGTTTTATTCTAATTGCAGATGGAGCCTCGAGGCCGGGGGCTGGGACTGTCATTTCAGCCAGTTACAGCATTAGGGCAGCGGTTTTGTGGCAATGGTGTCAGTGTTTGTGACAGTTTTGGTCAAGTACAACATCCTGGGTAGGTTCTTCCATTGCTCCTTTTATTAAATTATCATTTGAAGTGAATTCTATCATCACATCTTTTCTCTCATTAAAAAAAAATATTTCTGCAGTTGAATATGAGAAAAAAATGGAGCAAATATGTTTCAGGAGCTGAAATGTTTGTGGGAGGAGAAGAGATTTCTACTTCTACTTCAATTGTCCCCATGAGTGCATAAGAACAGCAGATTGAGAAGTAAGAAATTAAAACATGTTATTACTAAATTGAAACACAGTCTAAAAGTCAGTTCTACAAACAGTTTTTGTAATAAGACTGCCCTAGTTAGAATGGCTTTGAAAATATCTGCCCAAACATTCTCAGCCCTGGTGCCTGAAACTGGTGTAACTATTAATTACATTGCTGAAATGTCCTCATTGCACAACGCCAGGATGACTCTGCTTCAAGTGTAAAAAAAAAAAAAAAAAAAAAAGGAAAATTGAAATGACAATTGCAGTTTTTGTGCTGGTGTAATCCATAGGGTAACCTGAGCTAGAACGCAGCGAGGGCAGAAAGACAAGAGCTACCCAGAAACTCTGATGCAACTCACTATTCTTTGCTCTTATTTTCTTTTTTTAATATATTCTTTGTTTTTCTTTTTTTAATAGTCTTCATTTTTCACTGGGAAAGTACTAGCTTTAAGATTACCTTGTGCTTATTTTAAGACCTATGCAAACATCCCTCATCTTAAAAAAAAAACCCAAACCAGTAACTGTGGAATATGCCATTCTGTAGTATGTTAAAACAAATGGTGATTTTGACCTTCCGTCAGGCTTACCCACTCATTCCGTCAGGCTTACCCACTCATTCCATCATCAAGCTTACCCACTCGTTCTCTGCTCCCGGTCATGGTGACTGTGGTACCTTTGTCCTGCGGAGCCCTGAGCCGTTTCGACTGACTGCGCAGGCAGAGGAGATCTGGCAGCCCGGGACTGCAGGCAGCTGTAGGGAGTAGCTACAACAACTAAATGAGACACCCGTTGTAAGTGGCCTAAATACAGCTGCGTGTGTAAGTAGGCACGGTGAGTCTTTGCTCAGCAAACATTTCCGAGCAGGTTATTTGTTACATGAAGGATTTTGCCGGCTTGTTGCAAAGGGATGAGAAATAAGCTGGCCGTGCACTAGAAAGGGGTTCAGATTTTGTGGTGACTGGGACTGCAGTGGAAGATGGCGAGATGGATGCGTAGATCTGACTACATACGGTCTTTATCTGCACTGGGCATTTCCTCCATCAGTAGGGGTGCACGGGTGTAAGTGTTGGTGGTTTCAAACAGGAAGAAGCTGCGCTGGCACGAACGAGAGCCTACAGCAGGTCCGCTCCCCTCGTGGCGCGGCTACGCAGGTGGCAGGAGCAAACAGACGGGCAATGCCCGCGGCGGCTGGAGCACTCCTACCCAAACACCAACCTCGTCCCGGGATGCTGTCAGCATCCACACGGACCTGCCCGCAGCAGCCGCGGTGGCAGCTACTGCTGGGTGCAGGCAGGGCTGTGCTTACAGCAAACGTCTAACACCCAGGGCACGATTCCCCTCGAGGCCAATCCGGCTGACGCGCTCCCGGCCCGAGGCCGTGCCGTCCCCGGCTGCGGCACTCGTGCGGGTCCTGCCTGGCCGTGCGCAGGCTGCGCTCCGCGTCCAGCCCCGACGGGATCCGAGCGAAGTGACTAACTAAAGGAACTCTCCCAGACCGCCGGTTTTGTCAAAGCAGCCCCTTTGCAGAGCTGAGGTAGCACAGCCCGGCAGAGGAAAGCGTTACGGGGGGTGGCGAGCGGGACGAAGTGATTTGAAAGGGGGGGCTGGACGCCGTCCACCAGCTGTGACACTGCGACAGGGCCGTCGCCTCACTAGTTACGCAGTCTGAAGCAGTTTTTCTTTGTTACTATTTTGATGTTTTCTCAATCACTTGTTGGTTTTGTACAGACTTTAACCCAGGTCCCACCAGGCGATCGTCGCAGTTTCTGGTGGCTGACCAGATACCATGAACCCTGTTAGACTTCTCTATTTGTGGTTTTCTAGATGTCATTTAGCGTCCCACATTTTAAGAAGGACATGTTACAAGAATATTTGCCTTGACCATTTTTTTTCACAATAGCATCGCTAGGAAAGTGGACTTTGTTTGAATAGGGCCATTACAGTACCAGTTTCTAATCCCCTTATGAAATACATCTTTCCCACTGGGAATTTTGTTTTTCACATTTGAATGAAGAATAAGGTCAACAGCATGAGAGGTACCTGTGCTGGAGGTGAGCAGGGTGTGTGGTTTTTAAAGGATTCCTTTGCTTTCTTGTTTATGGCAAAGAAGAACGTGAAGATCTGGAGACGGCAGGCAGAAAATACAATGGAGACAGAAGAACTGGAGTGAAGCGGGATGAGTGGACGCAGAAGACAGAACAGGCGTCCAAGTGACATTGGGCAGAGTTTGGCTGGGACAGGAAAACGAAGCAACCAGTGGGAAAGATTGCGGGGGCATCCAGGAACCCTGTCTGG
Source organism: Aramus guarauna (assembly GCA_013400195.1). Classification (NCBI taxonomy): domain Eukaryota; kingdom Metazoa; phylum Chordata; class Aves; order Gruiformes; family Aramidae; genus Aramus; species Aramus guarauna. The sequence continues at coordinate 368,671 of VXBL01001169.1, read as the reverse complement.
TAAAACACAAATTGCATTGGGCCAAGCATAGATCTCAGCGTCTGTAGCCCAGCGCTTTGTTGGAATCTGATTTGTATACCGAGTTTTAATGAAGGCTTAGTCACTGGGATTGTAAAGAAAAGCTTGAATTCGTAGCCAGAAATGCTGGAGCAATTCGTGCCTAAATTTGCAGAGGAAACCTGAATCCGGATGCAGACGGGAGCACGGCCAGGGGCGGGTGAAGGTGACCGGGCAGAAGGGTGCGAGCAGCAGCGCGGTAAGGCGCACCCCGTAAGGCGGGTGCTGGGCTGCTCTGAGGAAGGGGACACACGACTCGCACCCCCGCGCTGGCTGCAAAAGGCCGAGGACACACGGGACGCGGCGCGGGCCTTCGGGCCGAGGAGGCGGCGGGTGCCGGTGCGGCAGAGCTGGGCGCCCCGCAGCCAGCCGGGGGGCAATGGAGCCNGCGGGGGGGCAAGGGGGCGGGGGGGGGGACGACGGGACACACCGAGGGGAAGGGCCGGGCTGGAGCGCGGGGCTACAGGCCGAGCAGGTGCCGGCTGGGCCGGGCAGGGCTGCCCGCTCGGAGCCGGGCCGAACCGGGCCGGGGGCTGAGGGCAGGCGGAGCGGAG
>VXBL01001169.1:347999-367584 GCA_013400195.1 Aramus guarauna | reverse complement strand
CGGCGCTGCGCTGGGCCGGGAATTACAGGCCGGCGCTTGCGCTGGGCAGAGCTGGTGGCTGTAGGGCTGTAACAAAGGTCTGCGGGCAGCAACGGCCTCAGCTGTGACCGAGCTTTAACGTGGGATGCTGCGGTATCCTGGGTGTGGGATGTGCTCCCAAAGGAGGGGGGGGGGGGGTATTTATCCTGGTATTCCCATGCGGGAAGTGAAATAAGAAGAATGATCCACTCATGCGATTTTGGTAGGAAATTGCAGCGTTACCCAGACAGGTTGGTTTGTACGCAGTGGGGTGTGCAGGGTATCCAGGTTACCGGGGCGTCAGTTATCGCAAGGTTTCCTTTGTCCCCGGATAAGTTGGGTTTTAGAATGTGGTGAGTGATACTAGCAAAGTAAACCAAAATATCCGAGGAAACCCTGACTGTTAGAACAAGAGGAAATTGTTACTTTTTCCCCCTTGTTTGTTATGTTTTGGGTTGATAGTTTTGATTTGTATTCCTCTAACTGAAATTGATCGACATAGTTTACTCATTATTAGAATTATTCCTCATTATCAACATTGTTTCTACTAACTGATGTAGCAACATCCCTGCCAGCTGGGAGGTGTGTGATGCAGCAGGTACCTCCCCGGCGCCCGTGGGAGATGCACCGCTGGGCGCGTTGCGCGAGGTGCGGCCACCGTGGCATTGCGTTCGGTGATGCGATTGAAAGGCATCAGGGAGAGGTGGATGCCTGAGAAATTTCTCAAAGCTTCTGGAATGATTTCTGAAAGTTCTCTAGTCTCCTCCAGGTCTCCCGATGTGGTTAGCAGTGTCTGACAGAAATCGCCCTCATCTAACCTAGGCTGTGGTTCGCTGGTTGTGGGCTCTCCCTATTAGCAGTCACAGACATGATGGTTCCAGTGTTAGCAAGAGATTTTGGCAGCAAGAAGATGGGAAGGCAGATTGCTTAGGATTTTTTTTCAATAGAATAACTTGGGTTTGGGGTTTTTATTCGGCGTTTATTTGGTAGGTCTGGGGATGGGACTTCCCAGTAAAACAAGAGATCCCAATATACGATAAGTAGCCTGTGATATGTTAGTAACCTGATCCAACAATAGTGCGGATCACAAAGCACCAAAGTCCAGCAAATCCGGAACAGTATTACAGACCAAAGGAGAAATCAGCCNGGGGGGGGGGGGGGGTCCCTGCCAGGATGGTGTCCTGGGGATCCTACGCCATGGTCAAGACCTCCTTTCTTCTGTTCCCTCTGAGGAAAACCCAGAGAAAAGCACTTCCAAGTCATCTTCCGTGATACATACGAAAACTCAGGGATAAGCAAGTTTGGAAAGACTTCACCTTAGCATAGCCCCGACTGCATTTCCTGCTGTGGGGCTTTCCCCCCGCCGGCGGGGGCAAGTTCTCAGACAGATTTTTGTCAGCGTGGTGAGTGGGGATCAGATTCCTGTTCACGTACTCAATGACTTCGTAGAAATCTTCACGTATGTTAACAAACAGGAAAGAAATGCCTAATTCTGAGGTAGGCAGCAAAGGGCAGGTGTCACCCAAGGCAGGCTTCCAGTCAGCCTCTGGCCTCCTCGGAAGAGAAGCCAGGGAGGAACTCGCGCAGTAGCCTTGCAGAGGTGAACGATGCTACAGACAGCCGAGATCTGCGTCAGAGAGGAACCATGTGCTTAATAAACCGGTGGGAGAAGTGGTTATCAGTTCCCGGGCTCAGCTTTGATGTGGATCTTCCTTGCTGCAGTCACAGGCCAGGCTCCGGACTCTGGAGCTGTACGCCTTGAGTTCAGCCATGTTCTTTCCAGCGTGTCACCACGCTCTGAAAACCAGTATGAGAGCCGTGCCAGTGCGGGGGGACGGGCAGCGTTAACCGCGGCGGGGCTGCTGGTGGGATGGCGAGTGCGTCTGAGCATCCCAGGGGCTGAGCCCTGTGGGGAAGGGAGCTGTGAGATGCTCCGTTCAGTGCATGACACGAGCTTTTCCCAAAATAGCTTATGGTCTCAGTCCAGAGTCCTGCAAGGCGTTTTGGAAACCGGCAGACTGCTGTGCTCCCGCTGCCTCTCTGACGTAGAAGGGCCTCGATCCAGAGGTGTGGGGGAAGAATGGGGAATGAGGCGGGCAGGAGGAGCGTGGCGGTAACATTTCATGCGGCCATTCCATTGTACGGGAGTGTGTGCTCTGGCTCTATTTAAAATGGCAAATTCCATTTCAAAGTCAACAGAGAGAGCCGGGAGCTCCTGCCCTCCGTCTGCCTGCGTGTGGGTGTGCCACGGCGTGCGCGGCGCTGGGCTCCCGCGGACCGGCCCTTCGCACCGCGGCGCTGGGCCGATGCTGGGGTGGGCTGCGGGAATGGCAGTGCCCCTGGACCCCCAGCTGCCGTCTGAAACGGGGCTGTTGGAGGTGTCTGGAGGTGCATAAAAAGGCTGGGTGGTTGTGTGCGGCTCCGGGTTTTTTATCAACGGGGAATTCTTTATATGCTGTTAAATAATGAAACGTGGAAGGTTGGCTTGTCTGTTAAAGGCGTCAAGGACTGAACAGCACAGCCTGTGAGAAACATGGAAACAGCATCTGAGAAACACGCTTGTTGTAGAAGCGATTACTATGTTGATGAACTTCAGCGCTAATTTGACAAATACTACCCCAGTATTAGACAGATGTAAGACTTTTTTTTCCATTAGATTTGTTTTACATAAAAAATGCTTACGAAAGCATTCTTCGCAGAATCACAGAAAGCATTTTTCATTTGCTCTCTCAACTACTTCTCCATCAAACATACTGCCTTTATAAATAAAAAATGCTTCTTGGTAATGGCTGTTCATCTGGCACCTGACGGTCTGTCACATTACAGCTTCTTACATCATCACTCGGAATGGGGTTTGGAAACAAATACCACCCCAAGTGAAGTCCACGGTGACCTTTGTGCTCTTCACCACCTCCCCGTTCGTGTAGATTCGGGTGCAGATTAAGGGCCCATCGCTTGTGGGACTCTGTTTTGGATACAGCTCACAGTGAACGGTACTTCTGAGTGGTTGTGATTTTATTTGGGGATTTGTGAGTTCGTTTTTTATTATGATTTTTGCCAAGTTATGATTCAAAATGTGTATAACACATTGCTGTATAAGCTTCCCCGTGTAAGTAGTTTTCATATATTTTTCATGTTCTTTCCATAAGATAATTTTCAAAGTTCATGGTGTACGGTGACTTGCTGGTTTACCATACTACAGGGGCTATTGCAATACTGTTCTTCAATGCTTCAGTTGCAAAACGGAGGAGGAGAAATGTTTAGGAATATGTGTATTCCTGAACTTTTACAGAAAACTGCTCGCACTTCTGTAACTGATTCCCATTCCTGGAAAGTGCATGCTAATTTTATCAGCATCCCTAAGCAGCAATGTAAACTTTCAGCTGTTTTTCTAGACAATCTTTCTTTCCCTTTCAAGGACGTAGTCTTCTGCTGTCCTGATGGAAAGTATTTTGTTATTCTTAATAATGCCAGTCGTTCTGTCCTGCCAGAAACAGCCACCTTCCTGCAGTGACACTGACCTTGCCCTGAGCAGAAAGCTTTGGAGTAATGCGATGGTCTGAGCAGCCCCCTCCCTCCTCATCCACGGCTTTCAGCTTCGTACCTGAAAATAAGGGTGGTGTCCAAAGAAGGAGTAGGTCATAGATCCAAAGAAAGAGTAGATATAGAACTGGGCAATGCCTGTAAAATAGGTTCGAGGAGGAACAAGTAAGGTAACTGGAAAAAGCTGACAGCCCCATTCGAAAGGACCTTTTATTTAATGAGCAGCAGGACAATCTGAAAGCATGTTTGCGTACTTGTTTCCGTGTGCTCCGAGTACTTCGCTTCTGGTACCCAACCAAATGGATTCGTCAGAATGTTTTTTTCGAGGTTAAGATAATTCAGTTTCCAGAGGAGAAGAAAGAGAAAAGGACACTGTCTGAAGTGTTCCTCGACAGGTTCCCCACCCATCCTGCCTCTTCTTTCCTGTTTGCTCCCGTACGAGTTGTGTTTTGTCATCCCAGCACGTGTGCATCCCGACTCGGATGCTTATCCGCACGGCCCAGGGCTTTGCACCCTGAGCGCAGCCGTCTGTCCCCGCACTACGAGTCCTTGGCACCTTTGGGGCTTTCGCTTAGTCCCTGAGCGCGCAGCAGCCGCGCAGCGCCGGCCAGCACCGGGCTTTCACCGGCGTCGCACCGCGTGTTGTGCCAGCGCAGCCTGGCGCGGTCGTACAAGCGGCTGTGGAGCCCCGCGTTCGCTCGCCCTGCGGCGTGGGCCGGCGTGAGGCGGGGGTTCAGGCAGTGACGGGTGCTGCCCGCGTCACCCTGCGCGGGTCGGGAAACCTGCGCTGCCGAGCCGCCGCCTGCCGAGCCGGCCCTCCTCTTTGTGCTCTGCGAGGATCGCAGGTGTCGTGGGGGGTGTTAAAGCTAAACCCGTGATTTCAGTAGTGTGTTCTTCCTTAATGAAGTTTAAGACGTCATTGAAAGGTTTGAAAAAGTAACAATGATGGCAACAGAATATCTTTGGGGGGGTGATACCCCCCCAAATGGGTGGCAATGGGTGATCTTTGGTGAACCTGTGAGAATGAGCACGTGGTTCTGTGCTTGAGAAATGTCTGTATTCTTACCAAAAACTCCTTTTCTAATTTATTTCAACAAGCCGCGGGCTGGCACTCGCACAATTAGTGTGCAGAGATAGCCGTTGCCACTTGGCATTGCTGCAAAGCCCGGCGTTCGGATCGCGGGCTGCTGCCCCGCGCGCGCCCGGCAGAGCCCAGGCGAGAGGCAGAGCCGCGGTCATGGAACAGGCGAGAGGTGAATGCCAGCGTGGGGGCTGGCGAGGCGCCTTTCTGACTAAAATCTCTTGGGACATCTCTGAATGTTCATGGGATAAAGATCAGCATTTGCTGATTTTTCAGGATTTTCAGTCACAGGGCGCACGGGTTCCGTGCTCAGCATGGCGTGTTCTGGAGAGGGCTTCCAGGCGCGAGGTAGCGGGTTCCTGGGCGCTGATAAACCTCCCATGCGAATGTCGCACCCTGCCCCTCTCTTACTACTGGTTGTAGTATTGTGCTCATTGGGTGGANTTTTTTTTTTTTTAAACAAGCTCGTTTATGTTGCACAGAAACCCCAGGCTGAAAGGGGATGTAGGAGACTCCTTAGCAGAAATGCTGGATATTTTGTACTTGAGCTTTGATACTACTGATAATCGCCTTCAAAAACTCGCTAGGCAGGAAGTTTTTCTTTTGTTTGACTAATTAGGTTTTCAGTTTGCTTTCCCTGTAATTCAGGGGGTTGCAAAAACTGTGACTCTAGCCAGGCAGGAATTTCACAAAACTGTGATTTTTACACAGCAGATTCTCCTGTTCTTGCTTATACTTGGAACGGCATTATTTTTAGATTGAATCTCAAACCTCATAGTAACACAGTGTTTGTAAATTAAAATTCTTACAGCAACAAGTATCTTTGTGGTGGGAACGCTACCAGAGGTCGTGGCTTTGATTGCAGAAAGTCTGCTAAATTCTGGATAATTTCACGTTTGTGCAGTTGCCTTCCGCTTCCTGGCCGGCGCAGGTGCTGCCGGCACGGGGGGCTGCTGCCGTGCTCAGAACCGCGCAAGTGTAAGCAATTCTGCAGCGCTGGCTGCTGGCATTCCCAGCCTGGTGAATTCATAGTCGTTTGGGAAGGACCGAAAGCAATGTAATTGTATGCAAACAGAGCGCGCTCTTTCTACGGTAAAACGCTCTCGTTAGTTCATTTGCCATTTTCCTTATACGTTCATGAAGAAAAAATGCTGATGAGTCATTGAACTTACTACAATGTCCAGCAGTCTGCTTTGGAGATTTAGGTATTGGTTTGAAGATCTGCCCAGATATTGGGTGAGTTCTTGGGAGCATATTGGTGAATTTTATTTTGTAAAAGCAATTCCCAGCACAAATGAAAAAAGTATTAAATTATAGTAGTACCCTCTTTGAGGGTATTATCTTGTTGTATCCTAGTGTAAATATTATGATATAGGTGCCTAGGTATTTCTGCTGTTGAGTACAAGCAGAGGCCCAACCTAAAAAATAAACAAAGGCAACTGGTTTCAGATGTCTGATTACCAGGACCAACCGACTCTGTAGCTGGGGAGCGTGTTGTGATGAAATGGGGAGTGTGGACACCAGGTTTGCTCCCTTGGGCAAAGTCTCTTACTTGGGGTCTTATCACAGAGGTCATTCCGCATTCACAGTCATTAAAACATGGAATCAAGGCTAATCTTGTGTGGTTTTCTCCATCATGAAAGAAGGAAAACTGCTTTTTTTTCCTTTCTTTTTTTTTTTCCTTCTTTTTTTTCCGTAGAGCACATCTGTCTTCTACTGCGATCCAAATACCACCATTTTCACTAATTTCTGTTAAAATATATTTGGGCTACAAGTGACTATTTGTCTTAGGTCTTCATCTGCAAACAAAAAAGAAAACTGCAGTTAAAAGGTTTCAAGCTAATAAAATACACTTCTGCAGCAGAGTTTATGAACTGAGTGTTTAACACCAACTTTACTCTTTGTCTCGTGTTGGTAACTGCCTTTCAGATGTGGGTACTACACACGACCGTGCAGGGAGAAGGATCTGCTAGTTAGATTTTCTTAACCAGAAAAACAAACACAAATTGACAGTTTCAGGAGCAAGTGTACCCCTCTGCAAGGGGTTGCATTTCGGGTACTTCCGTTAATCATGGTTTTATGGAAGTCCGTTGTCTTAGAGATGCTACAAGCGCAGAGTCACCGGCGGTGTCCCCGTCGGTCTGCACAAATCCTCGCGTTCCTCTCGTGGACCCCCGAGCAGTCGCGCACCTCGGCTGCCTCGTTCCGCTAGCCCAAGCCTGGTGCGCGTTGCTGTCGGAGCGAACTGTCCTGTGTTTGGTTCCGCCAGATTTTCCGGCGTTCTCCTGGTTTTCTCCTCTTCGGCAGATGAAGAGTTTGCAGGTCAGAGTTGACGACCGCAGAGGCTTTGATGAGGCTGACCTCTACGCCATCCGTGATGAACGTGTTAGGTGGAAGCCCTGGGATCGTAACTGAAGCTGGGACCTTACCAGTACTCTGGCTTTGGAACGGAGAGTTTGACTTGCACGGAGCTGGTATCTGGCACCGTCCAAAACCTGTGATTCCGTGTTCCTTCCAGAGCGAAGCGTGGGTGCTGCGTAGTGCTCTGCTGTCTTGTCGGCATTTGGGTCGGAAAGCTGCTTTGAGTGAGAAAACCTTCTCCCCTGTGTTTGGTGGCACCTCCACGCTTACGGCTTGGCTTGTTCTTGAGCACAGACTAGAGAAAATCCACCTTTTCAGGGCTCATCTGCCAGTCTTCATGAAATATAATAGTGTAAAAGTAATTTGATTATGCAAAAATCCTTTTGACTAGTCTTAAGAGCTTGTGAGAAGTCATCCCGCGAGTCAGCCTGGTGAAGCTGGTGCCTGTGCCTGCTCGCGGGGCACCGAACCACACGCCAACACCTTTTCTTTGCTGCTGGAAGCAAAGCTGATTTTCGTGCCTCTTATCTGCTGAAGGAACTGACTTAACTGATAACGCATCTCTCTGTTTATTTGCATCCAGCAGGGCATAAAACATTAAAAAATGGTATCTTGGTAGGAAACCACCCTCTGCGTGGTGAGTTGTAAACGCCGTTCGTCATGCTGCACGTATCTCCTGGCGAGACGGTGACTTCAGGAGCTGGATGCTCTGTGTACTTCCTTCAGTCGTTATTTCTTTCGGTTAGGTGTGTATTTAACTGAACTTTTGTGGCAGAAGGCCGTGGTTCAAGAGTAGATCTTAGCGGTGGTTTCTGGAAAGATGTTTGGAAGAGCTCTGAAACTTTTGGTTATCAATCCGGCTGATGCTGGCTCTCCCAAATGTCAGTGAAATTCAATAGGTCTGTTTTTAAAGGAACAGGGGTGCTGGGAAGAGATTGGCTTTCAGTAAGAAGCAGTGACCGCAGAAAAGGAACCCTTTTGGGGTTTGGGAGCATGCAGAGCTGCAATTTGGAACAGAGAGGCTTTTTCAAGGCACAAGAGGAATCACTGAAAAGTCTTTGCATCTCCCAGGAGGTAACTGAGCCTCCTTGGTTCATTGCCCCAAGGAAGGACTCGTTACATCGAGCACTGACGGTTTTATTCACTACAGTCCGTGCGAGCTGAGTTTTCACCGGCTGTGACGGCCGGGGTGAAGGTCCCACGAGGGGCCTCGAATTTGCCTTCCTGAATTCCCGTGTAACTTTTAGCAAAGGCCAGAAGTGATGTTAAATAAATGGCTTTAATATAAGACTGAGTTGGAAAAGTAAAAAAAAAAAAAAAAAAACACCAAACAAACCCAGCGTGCCGAGATGTTCATATTTTATTTATTTTGAACAGTTTTTGGAAAACTGACATTGCAAGATATAAAAGGTATTTGTTGAGCTGGGTAATTGAATCATGACAACGTTTAATAGAGGAAGAACAGAGATACTGCTGACGAATTAGGTGAAAATGCAGGAAAAAAATTAGAGCAGAGATTATATTGGACTAGTCTGATTGCAAATAGGATGAACCTAAATTCCTGCAGCCCTTGCTCTGGCAGCTCGGGGATGTGTGCTGGGTCCGGGCTGCCCTGCCTAACCTCACAGCCTCTGCGGCGGGGCTGCAGCGGGACAGTCGCCTGAAGAGCTGAAAACACAAATCAACAAACTGAGCCTGTAGCTGGATCCACATCGATCTCGGTCAGTGAGAATGTCTGTTACTCGCTGGTAATTAACATACAATTTGCCATTCATGTAAACAGAGCTGATGACTGTAATACTGCATAAAAATAAAATCAGTAATCAATTAGTATCTATTTTCAGATTCCTCTTAAGGTTTAATTTTTAGAGGATTATAGATTATTATTCCTTGGCAAGACTGTTTTAAAGTACAAAAATTCAAATATGCAAATATTAAACCCTTCTGTTATAAAGGTATATGTTTCTACGAAGTAGGGGTTGCAGGAAGGGGAGGAGAATCTCCGTCTCCATCCCTCCTCTTGAGGACGTAGGAGATGACTTTACATGTGTGTGTTCCTGTTAAAGTTCAGCTCATAAATGAAAAGGCTCCTTTTCCTTGAGGAAGTTTCCATATGCCAACAAGGAAACGGAGGCGGTAACAGAAAGTGCCTGTTACTGTTCTATGCGTGGAGGAGCTTTCTGGCATAAAACCTGCAATGGGTGGATGCAAGGGGACCTCCTCCCTGCCCGTACCCCGCACCTCCCTGCCCGTACCCCGCACCTCCCTGCCCGTACCCCCACCCTCCCTGCCCGTACCCCGCACCTCCCTGCCCGTACCCCGCACCTCCTTGCTCCCTAAAGCCCTTTTGTTTGCAGGCGGCGGCAGCTCTGCCAGCAGCCGGCACTGACTCGGCGTGTGACAACCTTGGTCCTTGCATCTCCGCACATCCATCGCTCTCCGGAAAGCCGGACGAGGAGCCGCTGCAGCCGCGTCTCGCCCTGCCGCAGGCTGCCCAGCTTTGAACGCGCGGTTACGTGATGATTTCGTAACTGCTGCGGCACCGTTCGAGGCGTTTGCTGGTGACGAGGCCGGGCTGCGGTGGCTGCGGCCGGCGGGTGTCTGTGTTTGGCAGAAAGTCAAGCGCTGGGCTCTGAGGCGCTCGTAGCCCGGCAGAGAAGTGCCAGGGGAAGAAGTGGTGTTCAGCTGTTCTGCCTGGCTGGCAGAGGGTCTGGGGTGCGAGTCAGAGAAACGTGTTAAAAATTAACTCACTAACTAATTACTGTTCCTTCTATAGGTGCTGCGAGTGCTTGAGATGCTGCGGGAGGAGAGACCCGAGGCCTCGTACTGTCTGGCTTGGCCATCCAGAGAAGAGAGACCAGAGATACCCTCGCAATGTGATCAACAACCAGAAATACAACTTTTTTACGTTTCTCCCTGGGGTGAGTGTGAAGGAAGTCGCTTTTCATCATCCTGCCCCAGTGCTTTCCCCAGTTTCAGTGGGTTTACAGTAGACAGGTGCAGAACCGGGAGCTGGGGGAATAATTCACGTTTGGGGTGTGTTTGGTGGGTCTCCACAGGACACGGAGCCGTGGGAGCGCCCGGGACGCTCGAGGGCCGCCCTCGGTTTGCGTTTCCACGCCAGAGGCGCGTGCGGAAATGTTCCTGGTGGTTCAATGGGCATGACTTCTCAGCTCTGTTAATCTCCTCCCTCCACTTTTATCTTTTTTTTTTTCTTTTTTCAGGTGCTGTTTAACCAGTTCAAGTACTTTTTCAACCTTTATTTCTTGCTTTTGGCCTGCTCTCAGTTTGTCGTTGAAATGAGGCTTGGCGCGCTTTACACGTACTGGGTTCCTCTGGTAGGTCATTTAAAGTTCATTTATTCAAGATAGTTTCAGTGTTTGACAAAATTTCTTGCGTTGCCTTTTCTGTAGGGTTTAAGCTTGCACCTTAAATCACTTTGTTAGCTTGCTTCTTCGGGCCTGCTCCGTACACGTCGTAGCAGAGGTGGCCGTTCCCGCCCTGAGCTTTATTTTGTAGAGGTGTGTGGGGGATGTCAGAGGGCGGGATGTGACGTTGGACTTGCTGTTCTCAGAGGTCTTTCCCAACCCTAACGATTCGGTGATTCTCTGACTCTGCCCCAGCCCACCCGTCGTAACAGAGCTCCGGCCCCTGGCCGTGGGCGCTGCGAGGAGCCGGGCTCCGTGAATGCCGTGAGAAAACGGACGGAGGCCAGAGCAAACGTATTTCCCTGGCGACACCAAGTTGTTCACAGCCGCGTCCGAGCAGGGTGTGCTCGTGGAGGGGCTGTGTGGGGCCACCGTGCCAGGGCCAGCGGGAGCCCGGACCGGCCTGGCAGCTGCGGCGAAGGACCGAAGGGTGCCTTCCAACATGACCCTCGCGAGCGGCCACGCACGCCATGGCGGCAAATTGCGTCCCCTGCCAGGCAGTCTGACCTGCGGCCTGGGGATAGGTCACAGGCTGCTTCGTAGTTTAACCGCATTGTGAAAAAAAAACCAAACAACTGAGAAAACCACCCTCCCCAAACCTCCCGTGTATAAAAATAAATACCTAGAGACATTTTCAAACTCGGCCAGGGTGCAGGTATTCTTTCCTTCCTGTAAACTATTTGCCCTTTTCTTTTGATAGCCATGTGTTTCACCTGCAATCAAAGGAAATCGATAATAAGCAGTTTTGAAGTAGAAATTCCAGTGCTGTCAAAGGACAGAAAGTGGAATCGTTGCATAGAATGGGCTTCTTAAATCTCGAAAACACACTGCGTGAGCCAGTTACAACTGCTTACATGCGTAAATATGGGTACCTATATATTTTTTGTTTTATCCAAGTAAAACTATTATTTCTCTCTCTGTGTGAATAACTTCTCTGCTGCCCTTCAGCGCATAGTATTGTAGAATAATTTTGGCTCAGAGGACATCTGGTCCAACTGCTCAAAGCAGGGCTGGCCTTAAACTTACGTTGGTCGAAGTCGTGTACCTGAGTTTTGAAACTCTCGGAGGACAGACATCTGGTTTACTTCAAAGAAATGACACAGACCCAACTGACCATTGATTTAAAAAGCACAGGGCTCTTCCTAAGGCACTGCTTGTGCGCTCATTTGAGAAATGGGGGTGGTAAAACTTGGTGTCTGTTGAGGGAGCTGAGGAGGGGTGAAGGAAATCTGTCCTGCCTTTTAGACTTTCAGCACAGTGAAATCTCTGGTAAGAGCCAGGAAGAAGCGAGGGGCAGAAAGCTCTGTGTACATCAAAGCCTGGGTCTCACTGAATTGTCTCTCGAGTGTGTGCTGTAGAGCATGTGCTCTATGACTCTAACGCTAGTTTGGTAAGATCCTGCCCTACGAACACCGTACACGTGCGCACAGAGGATCGATCTCTCTGGGTTTTGTATAGGCAGTTGTGACTTGTCCGTGCCAGGTGAGCAATCAGAATTTGGTGTGTGAGCAGGATAAGAAAGCTCTTTGTTCGTTACTGGCTGCTAACACGAGTGTCGGGGATGGTCAGCACATGTGGGAATATTCTGGGGCGATTATTTGAAGACTCTTTAAACAGCTCAAACATAAGTTGAAAATCACTGATGCTTTTTTATTTTATTTTGGAAAGCAGATAGGAATTTCTAGCTAAATGCACAAAGGCAACTTGCAAATAGAAATGTTCATTCTTGATTTGTTGGTTATGGGAAAGAGATATCTTCCATAGTGGTGCAAAACGGACGGTCGTGGTCCTGAACGCTGGGGGTAAAACGCTTCTCTGAAAATACTGTATTAATGGCTTCTTACTTTCAATGGCTGTAAATGCAGGATTGAATACAGGCCTCTCTTAAAAAAAGTAAAAGCCCATCCTTGGGTCTCTTCTTGTGTGTGCATTTGTAAATACTGCAGAAACATACCACACTGCCTTTCAAGACCGATAGTCATTAATCTAGATCATGCACTTAGATGTATACGTGTGTCCTAGAATTAGGGACTATTTAGTTTTATTACAGGATTGTGAGAGCCGGCAGGTGACGTGTACCTGGGTATTTACATAATCAAAGAAACGCCTCCCCTTCAGTAGCTCTGAGGTCACTGCTCATCATTTTCCTTTGGTTGAAAACCCGTGGGAGCATTTGAATTGCTGCGGAGTTGGGCAGTGCCAGCAGTGCTCCGCAGCAAGGCTGCCCTGAGGCAGGGGGGTTCCGGCTCCCGACTTCTTTGTGCCCAGCTTGCCAACTCGTACACACGGCTTTCGGAGGTGTGTGCACAGCCCTTCTTTCTAAAATGAAGGTACTTAAAGCTGGAAATTGCAACCCACTGGCAAAATCTCCTGTTTGGGCAGGTGGGTATTTACAGACACTTTCATGTGTTTTTCACATCACCCTCAGTCTCTCACATCACCCTGCCCCCTTCTAAAAATAAAAAAGGTTCTTATTGACAGAGATAATCAGTACGTGGCTGTCATTTTCAAGAATACAGGTTGTGAAAAGTTCATTTTTCTTCTGTAACGGATGAGGAGTGTTTGAAGCGTTTAGCGATTCTGAGCTGAACAGTGCCTAACAAAACAATACCTTTGTGGTGCCAGCCCCATAAAGAATCGTTTTGCATGAGTTTAGTTGTTTTTTACATAGTGAAGGACGTGATGTGGACGTGTTCCTCCTGACAAGAGGAAATGAAATGACTGCCCATGTCCACAGAAAAGTAGGACTGAAACCCTGATCAGACAAATGTGTAATTATACTATGAGTAGTTCACATTAATGTGTTTAGAGTGCATATTTGTGTAGGTTGAGTGTGTGTAAACATATACCTGACTACACACACGTTATATAAGTATATATATATATATATATATTTGCATATAGAAAAAAGAAGTTGTATAGATTTCTGTATGAAGCAGTCTCCCAGATTAGGTGAGCTAACTTTGGCTCTGTGGTGAGGGAGTACGGAGGCTTGAGGCATCCTGCCTTGCACTGGACTTTTAAGTTACCCCTCGCAGTCTGGTTACTCACCTGTGAAGTGAGATGGAATAAGTTACTCACACTCTTCAGCTAAACTTTACCAAGATTTGCTTGGGAGGTACTGGCGGAGCATCATGGTAAAGCTAAGAAACACAACCATCATTTCTTAAGCGACAGCTCTGTTGTCAGTATTTGCTATTGGGAGTTCTGGACAGCAACACATAATATCCCTGTAATGATTTAGTGGGAGAAAATAGAGTAAGGAAATGCAGATTGTTGGCATCAGTACTGATAAATATTGCTCTTATTAGAGGCAGATGTGATTTTTCCTGACCTTTTCATCCATTCTGTTCCCCTCCCATGCTCCTTTTAGGGATTTGTGCTTGCTGTTACTGTCATCCGAGAGGCCGCGGAGGAGATCAGATGTTACATGCGCGACAAGGAAGTGAACTCGCAGATCTACAGCAAGCTCACAGCAAGAGGTCGGCTCGGCGGCTCCAGCGCCCGCTGCATCCTGGCACGGCTGCGGCAGCGCTGGGGGTTGCAGCTCAATCAAACGCTGCTGACAGTCGGAGGAGCAGAGTTCAGGGAATGGGGAGGGGGGCACGTGGCTTCGTGGCCACGCCGCTGCTCCTGCCGCTGCAGAGGCCTCGGGGGTCCGGGGGGGCTTCTCGTGGAGGGCTCCTCGCCAGGCTGCGGTGGGTGCTGGGCTTTGCGGAGGGTTTGCCATGGAGGTGCTCAGCTAATGGCAGAGGAGGTTAATTGCCTCAAATAGAATCCCCGAGTGGTTTGGGTGGGCAGGGACCTCCCAGCCCCCCCAGTCCCACCCCTGCCATGGGCAGGGACACCCTCCACTAGCCCAGGTTGCCCAAAGCCCCATCCAACCTGGCCTTGAACACTGCCAGGGAGCCAGGGGCAGCCACAGCTTCTCTGGGCACCCTGGGCCAGGGCCTCAGGACCCTCACGGGGAAGGATTTATTCCTAACATCTAATCTAAATCTACCCTCTTTTAGTTTAAACTAACTTCAGAGCATCATCTCGGTGACCTGACAGTCAGTGCATCTTCAGGCGCAGGACCCCGTGCTGGGACCTCCCTGCAGCCAGCACCGGGCGGGGGTGAGCTGCCGAGCAGCTGACGGGGTATTTTAAACCCTGCTTGCTCCTAACCCCGGTGTAGGCCAAAACGTCTTCCCCAATTATTGTCCCTTCTTGGTGGATTGGAGGCACCAAAGAAAACGAAACTGGATCTGAATTGCACTCGGTTGTGGAGGTGGACATTTCCAGAAGGGAAACGTTTTCCTTCCTGCAAAGCTGTGACGTGAGAGAAGCGCTCCGTAACGTTGCGTGAAGGGAGGGAGAGGAAATACAGCAAACGGCATCGTAGGAAGAAAACAAGAGTGGAACTATAGTAGATGTGATATGTTGTTTGGGGGCTTTGGAGGGTTTGTTTTTCTTCCACTTTTGGTAATGGTGCATCCGTCTTCTCCCTGCACGTGGTTTTTGCTTGTTCACCCTGTCAGTAAGAGAGACAGATGTAAGAAGGATTCCTGTAAGATACCAGTTCGTATTCTTTAATGGAAACAACAAATGTGTGCTTAAAAAAGGGAGGAGGATCCACGCTGGCAGATAATTTGCAAAAGCACTTTACTAGTAGAATTAAACCCAGGTCTGTGGCGTTGTCCGAAGCTGGGTACGCAGCGGCAGGCTCGCTGAGGGTGAAGGTGGGCGGTGTGGTAGTGCCTAGGGCTGGGGACCCCGGCAGCACAGGTACTGCCACTGCCCGGCGTGCTGGCAGAGCTCTGGAGCGCACGGGTTGAAGCGAGTTAAGCTTCCATCGCTAAGTGAAGGCGCAGTACCAGTTGAGTCTCATAGGTTTTTTTGTGGGTTGTACCAGCCAGGGACTTGCATCGTGCAGGTCCTTTGCTTAAAGAAACTGTGTGCTACGTTATCACGTCTTTGGTGCCTCTCTGTCAGCAGCGACTGATGAAGTCCCTCAATACTGGCAATATCTTCTCTTTTTTTGTAAGATCATCTTTAGCCCCTTCCTCCAACTGTGAGGAGTTTGGAGACCTCGTTTGTGAGCGAGTGCAGGCTGCAGCTCAGCGCTGCCCCGTCCCCGCTCCGGCCGGTGTTTACAGCCGTGCCGGACCTAACAAAGACATTTCAATTCGTGTTTGAAGAATCGAGTGCTGCCTCACGATGGAGTTACTCCTAATGCCATGACAATGACGGTGAGGCCAGGGGTTTGTTTTTAAAAGGGAATGAACTGAATTTAAGCAACTCCTTTTTTCATTTCCAGTTTCTTGGTTCTAAAAGTTTATACCCCTGAATTAAGATATAGTCAGCTAGGCGTAGTAAAAATAAGCTGCTTTCAACACTTGCACTTTTAAGAATAAGGCTCTGTTTTAAAGATAGTAGCTTAAGGCTATATATATTTCACTTGCCGGGAGTTATGAGGCAACTCCAAACTCAGGAGTTTGAGTTTCTGAATATTAAATCCCCTTTTAATAACGTGTTCTTACTACAACACTTAAAATGCTTGGCAACCAACAAAAGCCTCATCTGAGAGGGGTGTACTACATCTATTTAAAGATATAAAAGAGTTGCCTTCTGGATTCTATTCAATGATCTATAAGGGGCCTGACCTCTCCTTTAGTTCTTTTCATATTGCTATTACGTTTCCCATGAATGATTTCCCTCCCCCCAGTCCTTTAACTCTTCTAATTTTGTGAAAGAAGCCAAGGAGGATTGGCAGCTGGGCACCAGCCGAAGATCTTAAGCCACTTTATTTAACACGCATTTGGTGCAGAAACAGGAGTGAGACCCTGGAGTTACTGGTGAGAGTAGGGAAACCACAGAAAATTACTTGGGGTTTGGGGAGAAAAGTCATTTTCGGTCCCTCACTGAACCTGGTGTGTCTCTAGTTGAGCTTTTCAGGAGACCCGAGCATCCACTGATGGAAACCTCCGCACCTCTGGGAACCCCCTGGGAGCAGGGAGGACCTTGCAGCCAGCGTGGCTGGGGCGTTGGGTTTGGTTTATTGTACCTGTTAGAAAAAGCAGGGGAGCTGCCAAGGCAGCCCTTCGTCAGGTTAGAAGCAGAAGCAGCAAATACAAAATAAGCTGAGAACAGCTGATCTTCACCATGCCTTAACCAAGGCTCCAGGTAGAACTTACCTTGGACTGTTTGCCGGCTGGTTTGGGTTTTCTTTTCTTGGGGGTGGGGGGTGTTGGGTGTTGAATAGCTCGGTTCATGCTTCAGGATGCTGAAGCCCCGTACTAAAACGGGCAGCGCAGAAGGGTGCTGGGGCACAAAACCCCTCTGAAACGTTGCTATGTACTTTTTTAAAACTTAACAACGGTTTCACCTCTGAAGGCAGCGTTTGGGGGGTGAGGTGAGGCTTGACACTGAGCACGGCTGTTCTTGAAGCTGTTCTGTCTGGCTCTAATGGATCCTATGGAGCTGTACCTTTCTCCAAGCTGTTTTTATCTCCCCCCCCGTATTTGCACTGAGCTGCTGTTAAGGTGGCTGGAAAACAGCTTTTCCCATCTCCACCCATCCCCACGGATGTACGTATGTTTTCAGGCCGGAGCGAAGTCCAGGAGACTCAAGCATGTGCTTATGTGCAGTTTTGCACGGGGATAGGAGTGAGCACGGGTTTAAGTGCTTTCCCGAATCGGGACCCTCCTGCCCTCAGTGCGTGCAGCTCCTCGTGCCCTGTGCAGAGCCGCAGCTGGATGTGGCTCCGGGCCGGAGCTCTCCGGCTCCGGCACAGCCTGGTCCCCCACCCTGGGGTAGGCTGGATTTGCAGCTTTGCTCCTGTGCACGAAGCTTTCTTCAGGCATTCTTCTTGTTAAGCGTTTTAAGATTCACTAAGCTGCTTGCTCTGTAGAGAAAAAGGGAGGATCCTCTTCGGATCACGTTTTATTTTGAATGTGGTGGCTGAGTTCTGGGGACTAATCATTTTGGGGGGCAGCGCGAGGCAGAGGAGACAGTAGTGCATTTTCTGTGTTCCTCTATTTTATGTAACATCAAAAAAATTCCGCCCTGAACCTCTTTTCTCTTTCTACCAACGTAATCCATTTATTTTCCAAAATGATGAAACCAGCAGACTTCTGGAAAGCATTTTTTTTAATAGAAAGCTCTCAATGTAAAGGACAGTTATTTGGATTGTAATAAAAAATAATCAAATTTCAATCCCCTATTCATAAACCTACAAGCCTCCTTGTATTCAGAAGGCTGTGTGTGGACTGTCTGCTTGACACAGAGCTAGAACTGTGCTTGCAAATTCTTGGTTTGTTTTTCTTCTCTGGCAGCCCCCTCTCCGTAACACTGCATAATGGGGAGAAACTCCGCAGCAAGAGCTGGGAAGAGACCCCCTGCTGAGGGGTGCTACTTAGGATACAGATCATTGGCATTTACCAGCCATATAAAAACAATATTTTTCCAAACCCTCTGAGTCCTGCTCCACAGTTTATACAGCATAAGGCTGTAAAAGCCAAAAGTTTGGTGCAGCACATCCAAACAACACCTCCTTCTTTTTTTTTTTTTTTTCCTTTTCCAGATGCATTTGACTTGCTTTAATAAAACTCTGGCTTCATCTTTAATTCCAGATTAAGTGTTTTGATCTGTATCTTAATGAAGCTCTGCAGATCTGTTGTGAAATCTTGACGTAAGTGCTCACATGGTACGAAAAGGCTTCTCTTCTGGCTAAGGTATTAATACTTTAAATCTGCTTTAGGGTACACTTATCACCCTGCAGATTTGGTGGTAATTTCAAAGACCATAGCTGAAGTTGGAACAAACTGTTGGCATTTTATTGTGTTTACTTTTTTGCCTTTTTAAAAAAATAAATAAAAAATCAAGATACAGCAGAGAATGAAACAATCAAATTTTAAGATTTTTTTTTTTTTTTTTAAAAATAAGAGATCAAGACTAGTTGCTTTTTAAAATTGTGTTAATCACTGACTTGTATTCTGATTAACTTCTGAAAACAAACTGGAAGCATTATAAATGCTGAAAACCTATGTGTATTTAGAGGAAGCACTTCCAGATGTGTTTATAAAAGCAGTAATTTTTTATTACAAAAATACCTTAATAGCAGAGCAGTATTGGTAAGCAAGGCAGTTGTGTTGTTAGCTAGTTTCTTAGAGATGCCTGAGAAAACACCGAATGTTTAGGAGGTAGTTTCCCCACAGAAAGAAAAAGGAATGACAGAATTCCCAAGATCAAAATAAAACTAATTCAAGTAAGTTGCTTTATGGGAGTCCCGAGTCAAAGGAAACATCTGGTCCTGCGCTGCCTGAGCCGGACATATGGTCCCCGCCGCAGAGATGGCAGCCGGGAGAGGCCGGGCCACGGCTGGAACAGCGGAGGTGGCTTCGCTGCCTAAAAAGGGCAAGTCATTTCCACCGGAGTTACAGAGCCGTGTGCGGAGAGGTCCTGGCTCTGCGTGCCTTCCGGAGAGCTGAGCTTGGGAGGGCTGTTGAACAAGATCTGCTCCAGCTGCTTTGATTTTCCGTGTATTGGAAAAATTTTAAAGCAGATGACTTTGTCTTCCGAAAAATGATCCAAAAAACCTTTTATGTGCATAATGGTAGGAAAGTATCGCGTTGTGGCTTTGTCCAGGCGTTAATTTTTCTTTGCTGGTGTGAATTTACATCATTAGGGAAAGGGCTACAAAAATAAGTTTCCATTGCTGAGCCCTGCAGGTAGTGCTGCCTGTCCTGACAGTCAGCAAATAAATCCTCGTGATCTTTGAGAGAAATACAGAAAATATGGTTAAAGAAATGCACCTCTCCTTCCAAGAGCCTTTTTGCCCAGAGGTTTAGGAATTGCAGTGCCTGTGTGGGGAGAGCACACTGGGTTTTTTTTTTTCCCTCCTTTGCAGAGGAGAATATTCAAAAGCACTTTTTGTTGTTTCGTGAATAACCGTATTAAAAGGGGAGGAAGAGATGTTATCTGTCAGACCCTTTTAGTGTCATAGTACCTAACTTTGTATAGCCCATACAGAAGACTGCCAGGGATGCTTTTTTGGATCCTCTTGGAGTGCAGCTTTTCTTTTCAAGCCTCTGCGTAATGGACTCTTAATCCCCGGTATGCTTCCTGCCCCAGCAGAGATGGCTTTAGCCCAGCATTCATTTTGTTTACTTTT
>VXBL01001169.1:291761-347966 GCA_013400195.1 Aramus guarauna | reverse complement strand
TTTTTTTTTTTTTTTTTTAAACTAAAAATCTCACAAGGCAAAACCCAGAACCTGTGAGAAACCTATGAGATATTTGTGAAATGGGCCATGACTGCTTATAATTTGTAGGAATAATTATGGCATGTAAGGAAGTCTGCATTTATTAGCAGCGGTGATGAAGCATGTTGTTAAGCACACAGTGTGTCACCGAAGCAGCAGGCTGCCGGGAGCCCAGAATGGCTTTCATTGTTAATCTGGAGCAGAAACACTGAAGCATATCCTGAGAAGGATGCTAATGAAGGGACTGCCAGTAGTAAAATCCGAGTGACCTTTGTGCTTTGTGCTAATTTCCATTCCCCTCCCTTCCCCCTTCTCCTCTCCCCTGCGCTGCTCCCCGGCCAGTGAGCCCGGGAATTGCGAGGTACAGTAGGAGTGTTGTCCGTGCCGGGGTGAGCTCCACGTGCCTCCCCCACTTCCACTCAAGTCATAGCAGATTAAAGAGGCTTTTGTTGAAATATAGCAGACAGACACGTAGAGGCAGGGTTCACATTAACTGATTATAAATCACTGGTTAGTCTGAGAAGCCAAATCTAGAGCTGGCTAATGATTTGAAATTACTAGCCAATTGTTAAATTAATCCCCTGTTTTAAAGCAACTGGGAAGTGTTTGACAGCTGCAGAGAAATAAATATTTACACGTTTTCTGCAGGGTTTGCTCGGGCTGTACCCGCCGAGAGGCAAAGGAGAGGCGGCAGAGCTGGGCCGGGTACAGGAGCTGCGTGGTGGGAGGAAAGGAGCCTGGGATTTAAGATGGACTCGTCGTGCTTCTGGCTGCCAGGTCCTGGCTTGAGAGTTGAGCTTCACGCTTTCAGCCACCTCGGGAAGAGGAGCCAGAAGCTGCTGGGGGTTCCACGTTGTAATTTCCCTGTTCTTGCTCTGATGGCTGCCTGCTGCTGGAAGCATTTTCAAATTCCTGGGTTAAGCAGTACAAACCTCAGGTTAAGGGCTCGTTTCAGAGTGGTCACTAGAGAGGGACCAGGGGCGTTCTGTGTCTAGGGCTGAGGTCTGGAGCTGTTAGATGAGAGGCTTTGCAGGTTGAAACCTACTGCTTTACGCAGTGGGCGCAGTGGACTTTACAGGGCAGTGCTGCCTAATCCTTGTGATAGAAACCTTACCCAGTTTCACCAGTACAGCGAACTGGGAGGAAGGGAGGTAAGGAGCATCGCCCAGCACCCACAAACCTGTCCTGCTGCTACTGTAATGCTCTGATCTCTTTCCTTTGCAGGGACCGTGAAGGTGAAGAGCTCTAATATACAAGTGGGCGACCTCATCATTGTTGAAAAGGTTAGCCTTTATGCGTATCTTTTCTGTGTAAAGTACTTTCTTTGCCAGACTATAGAAAATGACATATTTTGAAGTCACATTTGTTTTACAATAGGCTTAGCATGTCAAGTGGTGAACACTAGTTACAATATTTAATCACTTCTCAGGGTTACCCCAGCCCCGCCCCACCAAAATAGCATCATCGTCTTTACAAATGAGAACAAATCTGTAGATATGCGCCTGTAACCTAGTTTTTCCACTTATACTATGGCAAGATAAAAAGCTTCCCTGCTCCTCTCTCGGACCATTGAACACAGGTTAAATATCCGATACAAATGCAACATGCGAGAGTTGCTTTGGGCATAAAGAACACAAGTATTGGGAGAGACAGTGCTCCGTTCGCAGGCACTGGTGTGTAAAGGTGCATTTCCCCCTTTATACAAGTTTATGTGTGGGGTTTTTATCCACAGGTTTTTTTTTTTTTTTTCCACACAGTCTCTGTGCAAGCAGCTATGACCTCTAAAACCATTAGTATGAAAATATTCAGTATAAAATTAAAGGAAAAAGGTAGCTGTGGACTCCAGATACATGCTTTCTTCTAGCATGGGACTTCTTGAAGGGGAACAGCATTAGTTTAAAATTTCTTCCTACTTCTTGAGTTACTCACTAGCTCTTTTGTAAGCCTAGCTGTTGGTCAGTCTGGTCAGTGGGAGCTGGCACCGGTTATTATTCTGCACTTGGAATTCTGCAGGGAAGCGAGTTCAGGATTCAAAGCAAAATGAGTATCGAGCTTTGGTTTGACAAAGAAATCCTCTTTCCCCTCCGTGCCCCCTCTGCCTGTCGCGGTGGGGCTGTGGAAGGCGGCCGCACACGCGTGCAGGGCTGTATGCACAATAATGGCCTTTCTTCTCCGAACAGAACCAGCGGGTCCCTGCTGACATGATCTTCCTGAGGACATCAGAGAAGAATGGTAAACATCTGGAACCAATTGTCAAAATAGCCATTAACCTTTCACTGGTTGTTTAGAGAAAATTATCTTTTGGAAATGTGAAAGAAATAGGTAACAGTAAAATTTTACAGAGACAGAGAATTGAAATGCTTTTATGGACCACCACTTCTCAGGATGTTATACTCTGTTTTGTTTGCTAATCAAAGAACGTAGGTAGTGGAATCCAGGGTAAATGAATCAGGTTGTGCGATGGGTTGTGTTATAGATGTAAATCATTTTACTTGCCATTCACGTTTGTTTTCTTACGTGTGGGTAAGGAAATGTTTGATCAGAAGCATTAAAAAACATAAAGACTAATGGGAACATTTCAGATGTCTTAAAGATGCAGTGCAGAGTCTCACTAGTCTGGACTAGTGGAGGGAAACGAATGTGTCATGCCAGAATGTCTTTCTTACGTTATTCACAAATGTTACTAGCAATCAGATACTGTTTGCAAGGAAGGAAGGGTGTCCTAGATTAAAAACTCATTTCATGAGCTATAGGTGTACCTAAGGCAGATCTGGAAAGAGCACTGACTGGTGTTGAAAATCCACAGGGTCCTGCTTCCTTCGCACAGACCAGCTGGATGGGGAGACAGACTGGAAGTTGCGGCTGCCTGTAACCTGTACTCAGAGGCTACCAACTGCTTCTGTAAGCTGCCTTCCTACGAAATACTCTACTTGGTGAACACGTGTTTTCTGTTTTACCTGAAAAACATTTGAGTGCTTCCGTTAATGGGCTGTTTTAGGAAGGTGGCTACTGGTAGGATGCTCCTGTTTTCTTGCTCCTCCCCAGAGCCCATCGCAGTAACTTACTGCAGGATGGGTCTTGTTGCAGGACAGGCACCCTTGGTGGTGGCACTTTCATTCCTTGCACTGCCCGATGTTCAGAGGCACAGTTATGCTTTTTCATGAAGCGGCTTCAGAGGCAGTTAAATTTTCATTGCTTGCCTTTATGAGAGGACGGGTGTCACCATGGAAGCTCTGCTGTATGGTCTGAAATAATCATATAACCTCCATCAAACATGCTGTTTCCCAAAATCTCTAACACTAGCAGTTTGTGGGGTTTTTTGTTTGTTTGTTTGTTTGTTTTAAAGAGAGGGGAATCTACGTACTTGTTTTATTGATGTTCTATCTGTAAAAAGTACAAGAAGTTTGTTTTATGCAAAGGCTTTGAAGCCAGGCATTCTCTCCATGGAGTGAACAGTTCATGCATGTGTAGGAGTCAGCAGTGAAAACACTGTGCAGAACCGGTGTATCCTCTGGTCACCACAGAACTGTTCCTAGTGACACTGGCATCCTGAACTAGCTGGTGAGTGACAGGGCTCCTTGCTTGCCTCAGAAGACCAGTCCAAACCCTCTTTGCTACGAAGTAATGAGTGCGTTAGGCTGTCTTCATTATTCAGGCTGAAATTTCTTTTATGGGGCACCGACATCTAAGTAACTCCCAGGAGTCTCTCAGGTGTCAGTTCAAGAAATACTCTTCAGTGAAGCTGGTACAACAATTGTATTTTCTCTTAGACAGTTGGGCTCCAGTAAGTAATACAGTTTAGTAATTATCTTAACTCGATAAGTAACTCTTGCTCAAAGTATTTTGGTAGAAACATTTGTACATTATTAAAATGTTGCTGTCTAACTGTCTGCCAAAACATGTCTGTTTTATAGGACCTACTGCAAATCCGATCCTATGTATATGCAGAAGAACCCAATATCGATATACATAATTTCGTGGGGACCTTCACAAGGGTGAGTCTTGCTGACATATGCTTGAAATCATATATGTGGAGTTTGCTACACAAACCTGCTGGATACTGCCAGGATGCCAGAGTGTTTCAAGAGAAACAGTGAAGTCTCTCTTGCCATTCCTTGTTTCTTCTTTCTTTCTTTTGTTTCTTCATGAAATCCATGAAATAAATCTGAAACAAAAATACGGTTAGTGAAGCTTTGACTTGGAGATGATGTCAGAGGCCGTTTGGGAGGAAGGACCTTACTCTAACGGTATTAGACCTGAACATTTGGATGGAGATTGGTAGTTAACATGTTCATGGTGCCTGTTCAGAAGGAAATCTGGACCTGCATAGACTCTGTAGGATTAAAACCTTTCATTGTGACAAGACACGATCTTGGCTGGATCAGGCAATAGCAGTCTGAATGTGAGTCAGTTGGGTTTTTGCCTTGAATTGCATGCAACCTCTGTGAAGTCAGTTATATCTGCCCCCTGTTTCAGAGGGCAGCAGCTCAGAGCCACTGTGAAATATCACCATTCAAAAATACCTGTCTTTTGACTTGTTGGGAAGATGCATTGCCTACTTGGGGCGAAAGGTTGGGTTTTTTTCCTCTCAGTAGGCTTATGAAAATTTTGAGAGATTCATCTAATGCTCTTGGGGAGCTTTCAGAGGACAAACGGGTTTGTAACAAACAGGAGACAGGTACAGCTTTATAGAAGTTGTTTGCTGGTATTTTAATTCAAAATTGTAGGGTTTGCCCTTTTGTCTTTGTGGCACAGTTTAATCTGGTTTAGTAGTGCTGGCACAGAAGAGGAGTTTGAGTGGTTTGGGGAGGCAGATCTTGTATAAAACCTGCACAGACACTCATTTACTTTCTCATGCAATGGTACAGTTGTGTAGAGTTAATCTTTTGGTGCCTAACAGGAATTGCACTTTCTTGTAACTGTTCTCTGGTGCGGATCGGACAGCTTTCCAGGCATCACTGAGCAGTGCAAACAGGTTCTCAGTGAGATCTTACAGTAAGTAGCAGGAGAAATGCTATTAATCCACGAGTCAAGTGAGGGAATGTTTTCCTGTGGTCCCTGGAGAGCTGCTGGCAAATCTCTTTCTTGTTTATGATTCCTGGGGACCTTCAGCAGGCAGAGGCATCTTAGTAGATTTTTTTTTTTTTCCCTCCCCCTCCAATCCTTCTGTTTCACTGAGCCAAAGTGCTCATGTTTTTAACCCAACCACAGATTTTCCTGGGTTTCTGAAAATCCTCCCTCCTATCAAGAAGCCCTCTCTACCAGCTCTCCCTCTCCAAAGACCTCTGTGCGATTCTCGTCACCCACCGGTCTTTTGCATTGCTGACTAGTTTATTTTTCTTTTAAATCTGTTGCAGGAGGACAGTGACCCTCCAGTAAATGAAAGTTTAAGCATAGAAAACACCCTATGGGCCAGCACAGTGATTGCATCAGGTAAGATAGAGGCATGTGTACATTTTTTTTTTTAAGGGAATATGTTAACAATTTTTAAAGGTCTTTTTGTAATGGAATAATAATCTCTGTCAGTTGGAGAAATTAGCAGTTGGAATGAGGTTTCCCACTTGTCCTAACACCTCTGGGGAGCTGAGCTGACATCTAATTGCCTCTTGGACATTCCTAGATGAGAAAGAATTGGAGTGGCCTTTGGGCACTTCTTTAGCATCTAGGACCAGAATAGCACTTAATTGCTCTCCACATTGACATCCTAATCTGTAACAGAGATGGTGTCAAATAGATTCTGGTAACAGAAGCTAAGATGAAAGATTTCCAGGTAAGTGCTTCTATTGAGTTCACTTTTAAAAAGGAAAAAAATAAATTCTTTGACAGATTTTGGCTTATATACGCGATAGGCTCCCAAGGCCTGAGGTTAATCAATGCCCTCCTGTAGAAGCTTGTCAAAGTAAAAGCCTTGTTCCTCCCCTGCCCAGCGCACTTGCAGAGTCTGCAGGGTGATAGCTGGGGGAGAGGGAAGTTCTGTAGGACAGGTCTGGGATGGAGAGACTTGGCGGTGCAGTACCAAGGTGTACGTGGAATGAATAATAATAGGAAGGAACGCGGACGTCGGAAGATATTTGAAGCACTGGAAATATTTTTATTTGCTTTTTTAAAAGCAGAAAACAGTGAATACATTGTATTCCTGTATGTTTCTTTCTCATCCTGCTCTGACTCTTCTTCAAAATGTTTTACAGTGTTGTCACAGTGCTCGTGACCAAGGGATTGTAAAAAACCTAGTTGTCCAAATACAATTTAATCAAGGACCAAATAAAATTTAATCACGCAAATTATCTTTATAGTTTAGTAATTGCCATCCATAATCTACATTCTTCCCCTCAGAGTAGTCATGTACACATGTAGTCAGCCTGGTAGCTTCAAATACCCATCAGGGTGCTCAAAGCACAAGTCTCGGCTCATCCCACTTTTCAACAAAACAGCTGGAGAAATGGAAAGCCATTTTTCTTGTGACTCTGTCCTGTGTGGCTACTCTCCCTGCACCCTTTCCCGGGGAGGGGCTTTCTTGCCTCTTGTATCGAAGCTTTAATTTGTACTGGCTCTGGAAGCATTGCAGATCTCGCGGTGCCGTGGCCGAGGGTGTCGCGGTGCATAGCCCTGCAGAAGCCGGAGGGGAACGCTCTCCTGCCTTCCTCACGCTCACAGCCCGTGCCTGCTGAGGGTGAAAGCTCTTCCTCCGCTGTACACCCAGCAGTGCGCAGTATACACGTGGGTGCAGACATTTTGCCCACGGGAGGGCATGGCGCACGCTCTGCTCCGCCTGCCACCGCTGCAGTGCTCTTCAGGGGTCCGCGGGGTCTTGGTCTCTGTACCGAGGTGTGCAAGCACCTCCTCTCTGCCCAAATGAGCTAGCTGTTTGAATCCAGGCCTCCCTTCCGATTATGGACAAGTTATTTGTAGGTAGACATCTTTGAGTTCAGTGAATAGAAATAACATTTGCAAATATTTTCATCATTTCAAATGGTTTATGCAGTTGGGTCTGTTTTGAATGGCCATAAACCAACTAGAAACACTCTTTTCCTACATAACAATGTGCCTTCAAGCTGTTCTCTAGTCCTGGCAGGCTTTTCCTCTCATTTTGACTGACTTGATCAACATAATACTGTTTTGTTTCTCCTATAGCAATAATAATAGCATGTTGTAGGTTATTTCTGTTAGGAAAAAATGGGGATATTATTTTTCTTCTTCTGTAAGTGAAAGCTGTCAAGTTGTGGTGATGCCATCTCACTGGGGCAGCCTTTGCTTGTAAGACGAAGCAGAGCTATGTGCCTTCCTCCATCTGCTGTACTAGGAACGGGTCTGACTCTGACTGTTTGTGGTTGATCTGGAGTAGCTTTGCCATCTGCTGATTTGAATTGCGATGATCTTACCACCACCTGCCATCTGGCTCCAGTGATTTGTTCTTGGGGTTTGGGTTGGTTGGTTTTTGTTTTTTTGTTTTTTTTTTTTTTTTTTAAAGGAATGCTTTCCAGCATATTTTTAGAAACCACCTCTTTTGAATCAGTCTTATTTAAAAATAATTCACTTGCAGCTTGTTAAAACTCTGATTGTTAATGGGAGCAGGGGAATAGCAGAGTATAAAATAGCAATGTATTCACTGTAGTGCCTCTTTTTTTTTTTTTTAGTGGTAGTGTTCTCCACTTTTACAGACTCCTAAAATTTTCTAGTAAAAAATTAGGCTTTGACAATAGCAGCTTTTAAACTCTTGATGGTAGATAGCTTTTTCTTTATGGCTTTTTGCAAAGTCTTTTAGGGAATTCTGTGAAAAAACAGTAATTTATGGTGCTAAACTGTATTATGTTTCTGTGAGAAGAAAAGGGAGAACTTTGTTGCTCTTGGATCTTTAGCAACCGTGGGACACAGCATTAAAATATGCTGATAGGCTCCCAGCAGCTCCATCTGTTACAGGAAGGTAGGAGTTGGTACGATCCGCCTTTCGGTGGGAACAGCAATCAGGCAAACACTTAAAGTAAATTCTGGATTTTAAAATAAAGTAATTCTGTCTTTGGAAGCTGTTGGAATTCGTTGGTTGTACTCTGATTGTGGCAACCTTCACCAGTAAAGAACCGTAGCCCAGAGCACTGATTTAATTTTGACAGACTATGAAGAACCACTCTCTGGTGTAAGGCAAACTTACCCACACCAAAGTGGGGTTCAGAGTGGTGCGAGGAAACCCAAGAAGTCCTCCATCCTTAGCAACTTCTATTTGTAGTGGGGAGAGACCACTGACATTAAATGGTGGTCAGGGAAAGTCGAGAGAGCAAAGCAGTTGGCTTCTCTTGCCGTGCACATTAGTTGACGCAGTCTGTGCTGCTGCACCAAGTCCCACCGCATGGGCAGTGTGGTTGAAGACTTATGGACTTTTTGTGGGATGTCATCTGTTCAAAGTCGGTGTTTTCCTAAGTTTCAGATACTGGCTTTTTTAGTTTTTGGTTGCTAGTGCTTTTGAAATTAACCTGCTAAAAATCCTTTCCAACTGCCAAGCCCTTGGATCCAACAAGTATTTTTATAGAGAAGACAAATGGAGGTTGTTTCTCTTCAGCTGATGTGTGCTCTGTGGTGTTTAGGTACCGTTGTGGGAGTTGTCCTCTACACTGGAAGGGAACTGCGCAGTGTGATGAATACTTCAAACCCAAGAAGTAAGGTATGGTAAGGAAGCAGTCTTATAGTAAATAAAAAGGGGCAGAAATTTATCATTTCTTAAAGAAAATCCTTCCAAATACGATATGTACATACTATAGGGACGACCTCATGGGAATAACGATTCATATCTCCCAGCCTATCAGTTAAGATAGCTACCGTAGCAGAACCTGTTTCCCCTTATTTTTTGATGCTATTGCACATGTGTCTTCTCATTTTTTTTTAAGACTGGTAAACACATTAATGAGATAGTCCCAGCTAGAAAGTTTATTTTGCTGCGTTCTTCAATTATAGCAAAGCTAAGGCAAGGTGCAGGGAGGTTTCTGTAGTCTGCAGCTTTTGGCAGCATGAGTCCTCTCACACCTCTTGATGCATTGCTTAGTTTCCAAAGGATAGAAGTCGTCTTTAATAAGCTGGCAACAATATTTCTTATAAATTTAAATGTGTTTGTAGTGTTTTAAAAGTGAAGAACGGCTCTTTGGATATGGCAGTTCATTCCCTTTGTGAATATTGCATTGAGCTAACATCTTCTCTCGTGTCTTTGAAACGTCTTTATTTTATTTCTTTAGATTGGTCTCTTTGATTTGGAAGTGAACTGTCTTACCAAGATTCTGTTTGGGGCTCTCGTGGTGGTCTCGCTTGTCATGGTGGCCCTTCAGCACTTTGCTGGTCGTTGGTATCTTCAGATCGTAAGATTTCTCCTTCTGTTCTCGAACATCATTCCCATTAGGTAAGGCGATTGCTAATTCTTCTCAGCAAAACACTGTTTCCTTTGCATCCTCCTTCACGCTTCTTAGTATGAACAAGCACGTAAACTCTTATCTATTCCTCATTTGACAAATAAGCAAATCTAGAAATAGAAATCAAATTACTGTTCAAACATGACAATTGCTTTGTTGTTTCTGCTGAATTTTGTTTATCACGTTCACCTGCTCACTGACTACCTCAGGCTGTGGATTAGTCACTTAGGGCCCCTTCTCTCGGTGTTCAGGCTGCGTGGTTACTTTGATAAGAGCGGAGCAAAAAATGGAAAAGGACAGATATTTATACAGCATGTAGTGTGACAGGACCCAACTGCCTTTTGGAGAGGACTGAAACTTTAATTGCACTGTATTAATAAGTGGATTGTTACTTTTGGTGTAGGTCTGGGATTCGTTTCAGTTCCATTTTTAACCTGCTGTCTGCCTGTCAATCACGCTGTCCTTACTTGTCTTCCCCTCAAATTATATCTGTTTTTCTCAATATAATTTTACTATCTCTCTTTGAATTACAGTATGACTGCAGCAATGTACAATTGTTCTCCCCGTTTGCCACCCAACTACTCACTTTGAACATACTTCTCC
Source organism: Aramus guarauna (assembly GCA_013400195.1). NCBI lineage: Eukaryota > Metazoa > Chordata > Aves > Gruiformes > Aramidae > Aramus > Aramus guarauna. Next base: position 337,935 of record VXBL01001169.1, on the reverse strand, counting down.
CAAAACACCCTCTTTGGCAGCTCAAATTCAGCGTGGAAGACGTGTCCTTGCGTTGCACTGTGGCCGTTCACAATGATTTTTTCCAAAGTTTAACGGGAGATTCATTTTCTTTTTCCCCTTCCTCCTGCATAGCTTACGTGTGAATCTGGACATGGGGAAAATTGTCTACAGCTGGGTGATCCGCAGAGATTCCAAAATTCCCGGGACTGTGGTTCGTTCCAGCACTATTCCCGAGCAGCTGGGGAGGATATCCTATTTGCTTACAGACAAAACAGGTATCTATGTAGGAAGTACGGTTTTGAGTCACGATATGTTGTTGTTTGGATTTTGTTACGCTTTTGGCAGACCAAAGACCATAATGTAAGATTTCTTTGGACTAGAAGAAAAATGCATTTCCTGCCACTTTGACAATATAATTTAATTGGTTTTTGAAAAAAAATTTTGCATTTTTTTTGCTCTGAATGTACTATAAGTAAGATAGGACAGGAATATTATGCTACTTCAAAGAACACTTAGTGCGCTGTTAAACCAAAAGCTGAGGGTAAAAATAAAATTAAAAGCAACATCTAGAGTTAGTTTTCAAAGCCAGATGAAGATAGCTTAGAGGTGTAGGCAGGAACGTACCATCAGGCAGTCTCCTGCTGTCTTTACACTTCTAAAGTTGAGCCTGAATTCTGAAGACCTAAGCTGTAATGAAAGCTTGGTCTGACATAAAACCCTGGTCCCATTGAAGTTGTTTCCAAAAGTTTTTTTTGGTTCCACCAGGACCAGAATTAAGCCTGTAGATCTTGCTGTCATTGACTTGGGGTGAATAATCTCGTTCTTATTTACTGGCATGGTAATGTGCACCACTAATTCCCAGGAGGGAATCGGCCCTTGGGTTTGTTAGTATTGTCTGTTTTGCTGGCCTGAGCCTGGTGCAGTGACTGATTCAGCTTCTGGCCCAGTTTCTCTCGGGTTGGGGGCACAGCAAGGACAGGAACGTGTGCTGGGCAATAGGTGTGTCGGTGCCCTCTCCATGTCCGGTGCTGCTGCTCTTGCAGGAACTCTTACGCAGAACGAGATGGTCTTCAAGCGGCTTCACCTGGGAACGGTAGCTTACGGCCTGGACTCCATGGATGAAGTGCAGAGCCACATATTCAGTATATACACGCAGGTACAATTAAATTGCATTGCTTAACTCTTCGTTCACAAAACATCTTTCCAGGCCACTGGGCTAATGGTGATTAGTATGGCAAGGATCTGCCTATCAACTATTACTTTTTGGAAAAGTCTAACTGCCACAGCACGTGCACAGATCTGTAAGTGTGTGTCGGTGCCTGTGTCTTGCTGCTGAGGTCTGATTGTAAACTGGGTCACTTTTATTTAGATACTCACCATTTACAGCAACCGCAGCGTTTGCTTTGTTGCAAAATTGGCTCTGGGTAATAGTGGATTAAGTTGCTGTTTGAAATGGTGTGCACTGGGGCAATAATAAAGGAAGAGGAACCGTTGGTGCTCAGTAAGCAGTAACGCAGAGCAGTGTACCGGTATTGCTGCGTTAGGCCTGATGGTTACAAGAAAAAATGGTAAAAGTGGGATTCTTTCAGTAACGCACCAGTGATCTTAAATGGTGGATAAATGACGTCTGCTTTGAGAACTACCGACACCTAAAGAAGGCAGCAAAGTCAACATGTAAGGTCTGGAACAGGAAAATCCTGTTTGGGGCAGTCTCTCCCTTGCATTCCTCTTTCAATATCAGGGGATGAGCCAGCCTCTAAAAAGCCTTCGTCCCTGTTCTTAGACTTTAATTTCAGTATGGTATGACAACCAGGTAATGCCACGTGGCTTGTTTGGGTCAGCAAACTGTGTTCCTTGGCACGTTACAATGGACAAGACGCTTATGAGTTGTAACTTCATAGAACTACGTGCACTTCCTTCGTATAAGAAAGGGTGAGGTTTTACTCAGGGATATTACTACCTTTAAAAAACAGAAATCAGCTGTCAGCAGCTGCTGTTCCAGCCACCCCTTGGAGTGGTCCTTATAAAAGATTTAAGAATTGTCACTAATTATGTAATTGTGGAAGCCTTATTTTTTATTAACTTTCTGTTAATAACCATTCTCTCAGCTGCAGCTAGAGATAACTTTTTCGTGACTTACTGACAATTAGATTTTTTTTTTTTTCTTTTGTAAAATGTAATTCCGCAGATGCAATCTGCAGACGTTAGTGATGGGTTACTACTCCTGTGTCGTATGTCAAGCATTTTCATTTCTCAATAGTTGTGGAATTGCCTCATTCCTGCAGAAACCGCAGAAGTTGTGTCGAAGTGCCTGCGCTTTCCTTTGGGCGTGCACACCCAATGCACGGAGCTGGGGCTTGCATGTCACATTGTTTTTGCTTTGCTCGAGAGATTTTTAGACTAAAGTGCGCTTTTTATACCCCCCACAAAGTGAAACACGAAGCCAGCATTCCTGCCTGGAAAAAGGCACTGTGCACTTACTGTAAATAGGATTTTTATTTTTGGATTTTGGTCGTGGCGGTAAAGACGCACAGCAGGTTTCCTTGACCTTAGTGATCTGGTCAGGGGCACAGCTTTTCCCGAGGCCGGCTGTCAGGCTGCAGTGTGCTTTTACCTAAGCATATGATGGCTGGTAAATACCCGGTATTTCGAGTAATTATCTTTTTCACTGGCATGTGTCTCAGGTAACTCGGAACTCCTAGCTAGCGCTCGCTCTCCCTCCGCTGTTTTCACAGCCGCCTTAGCCTCTGGTTCTGCTCTTGGTGTTGAGACCCTTGAATCACCGACCTGTACTTTAAACACAGCCAACCAAAACGAACCAAAAAATAGACTTCGGATCTATTTCAGATCTACTCAGTCTCCAGAGGAAACTTGGCTGCTGGTGAATTATTTGCCGAAGTATTCGATATTTGTCCGGAACCTTTTGGTGGCCGTGACTAGTGCTGTCTGTCACTGTCAATGCACGCCAGCTCCGGGTTTGCTGCTGTTTGGTTTGGTGGAAGCGCGTTGCAGCAGTGCCGATGAGCAGCAGTGTGACGCTTGAAGATCTCACGCGTCCTGATCGCTGGGCTGTGGAAAGTAGCGTGTGGAATTACACCGGCCCAGGATATGTCTCATAAAACGTTTACCGGTACCAAGTGAGATTCCTTGTAATGAGAAGCATTTGCTGGCAATGATTAATTCTGAACTGTAGTTCTTATTCTTTGCTCTTATTTTTACCACGTTGTGGCCTTTGACCTGGAAGTGAAACTCTTGTCCTCTTGACACGAAAGGTTAACGGGGCAGGAAACTGGATCACTGTGCGTCCCTTCTTCACCCGGCATAATTTAGTAATTGTGCAATTATCTGAAGACTCCCATTCTGATACTAAAAATAGTATTAAAAATTCAATGAATGTAATTAAGATTTTCTAGGTTCATACGAGTCATCTGTTTTCTGTTGTCAGCAGTTATATTCTCTTGCACGTGAAACCCAATCGACTCTCAATTTTCAGCGCCGCGGCTCTTGTGGAGCAAAAAGCGGTTTCGCCGAGTGCCCTGGCTTTGCTCCTTCCACCCGTGGGTGTTTGGTGGGTCTGCAGCAAAGGGCCTGTTCCTCAGCGTCCCGCCCGAGGCCGCAGGTGGATCTGCTGGGGCACCCTGCCCCACCGGCCGCCATGGGACAGAAGTTGCGTTGCGGCCTGAGCTCAGGGCTGCGAAGGGTGTCTCCTTCCTGGGGACGGGAGTCTGCACACCTGCGCTTACGTCGTCTTCGCTGACGTAAACAATTTAATTTATTTTTTGTTCCTTTTCTCTGCCTCAGACTTTATTCTGCTTTCCTTTTTAATAAGCAATCGCAGGACCCCCCCGCGGTGAAGGGCCTTACCTTGGCCACCAAGGTGCGTAAGACCATGAGCAGCCGGGTGCACGAGGCGGTGAAGGCCATCGCGCTGTGCCACAACGTGACGCCGGTGTACGAGTCCAACGGGGTGACGGACCAGGCTGAGGCCGAGAGACACTACGAGGACTCCTGCAGGGTGTACCAGGCCTCCAGCCCTGACGAGGTCAGTGTCCAGCCGGGTGGATAGCAATATAGATCTGACCATGCTTTTTGCACAAAAAAAAATAATTAATTATTTGGTGAAAGTACTCCAGTCTAGTGAACAGAAAAGTATTTTAGTGCATGTATTGCACTGAGGACCCCTGAAAGGACACAAGCGCCCTCTCAGCTGACATACTTCAGCCTCGTCTGCCTCTGCCTGAAGCTCCAGAGCTACACGGTGACCAGTATCCGGCTGCTGTACCAGCATCTGCGTCGCAGTTTTGCTCGTGTTTCTGCCCACGCCTTTTGTCCAGGGTGCATTTTACAGTTCCGGGCCCTGAGTCCCTCTGACCACGTTTGGTCATTGCAGGCAATCTGGTCTTGTTCAGAGGGCTTGTGCGAGGGGGTCGGAGCACTCCCACGCGTCGGCCTGTCCCTGACCCGCAAAGCGTTGGCACTTCCAGACCAGGTGAAGAGCTGTACACGGCGCTGGGTAGCACTGCTAACCCAGGACACGTCCCTGCCCCTGCGGCTGGGACAGACCCGCAGCCTGAATTAATTGTGCGGAGTACCTGAAGGGCACGAGAGTGTCTGTGAGCAAAGCTGTGCCCTGCCTCTGCTGGCACCCAGCCCAGGGAGAAACTGCGCAGCTCTCCAGAGACTTGCTGGAGACTTTTCCTGAACACTTGCGAGATCAGGTTCAACACAGGACTTAGGATTAAAGCGCTCTTTGCCACCCTTTGCAAAATTTGGAAAATCTAATTAGAGTGTTGTTTCCTCCTGTGATGAAGACAGGAGAAATAAAATATGGTTTCATGTATGATTATGGTTCGAGGATACCTCTTCTTTAGTGCAACCAAGGTAAAATGGTTTGTTTTCTATTAATTTGAACAATTACGCTTGCTCTACGCCATTGAAAGAGACTGAAGTTTGAAACTCCCCGTAAGAATTGAACTGGTGGTATGGGATCATATCACGCATTCGATAACATGCAAAGATTTCTTCCATTTATTGTCCCAAATAAAATATTTGCCTCTGATAATAATAGTTTCACCTTTGACATCAAAAGAGAAGCTGGCTTGCTTCATTGTTAGAGGTGAGAAATTGTTTGCATAGAAATAAATTTATTCGTTAGCCCGGCTACGTGAGGATTTTGGAATTGTTGCGTGCATTAATGACAGACTGGCACACAGAGTTAGTTTCCGCATTTCACGTACATTCAAAGTATTCCCCATAGTGTTTTCCTTCCCCAGTAGGCAAGTCATTCATTCCATATGATGTGTTCTGTAGTCTGTACTACACAAAAGCTGCATCTTTGTGTTTTTTTACTCCTCCTCCACTGATGTGCCTACAGTGACAACAAGCACTCACTCCTCTCTGGCTTTGGAGCTGGTGAGCAGAGCACGTGTGTGTGCGTGTGTGCACGTGTGTGTCCTCTCCCACCGCGTAATCGAGGTCTGTGCTTTGCGTACCAGCTTTTCTCCTCGGCTGTGTTGCTCTCCCCCATAAAAACAGCTTTACAGAAATCAACTGCCTTTGGACTGAAGCAGGTTCTGAATGATTTCCAGATGGTAATTTTTGTGATCTGCATTTAAGGTTTTTTTTTCCTAAAGCATTTACTGGTTGTTTTTGCACAGATCCTCTGTTTATTTACATGTATGCTGTGGTATATAGTGAAGTCAGTGATTTGTCTTTTCCTTTTTTGCTTTATACTGTTCTGTCTTTGAAATATTTATGCAGCAATTTGTCTCAAATACCCAAGGGTTTATTGTTTGTTTGTTTTACTACAGCATGATAACTAATCCTTCCAAGGTTATTGTTTAAATTCTTTTTTCCTTTCTTGTGGTGCCTTAAGTAGAGAATTACAGTGGGTTCAGAAATCAGATATGCTTTGCTGCACCGAGGAAAACTTGTCTGTAGGTCTTAGATGTACAAATATTGTTTAGACATGCTCTGCATATGTCATACTAGAGGGTACAAAACGCAGGATCAGCACACGTCGGGTCCTTGAGAAGAGAGAGATGCTGTTAAATAACATTCCCTGTAGGGGAATGGCTTTGGACTCCTGTTAAAGCCAGCCTTTGAAATCCTATATCAATAAAATATTGCCATGGCAGGGAAGGTCAGTTTATGAAATGAGTACAAAAACTTGTATTCTCTTTACTTTAACAGCAAGGGTAATTTCTACCAGTTGGCATAGGATTCATTTCCTGTAACAGAAAGCAGGATTTCCTAAATTTGTTTCCTGTGCATGCTGCCATTTAGAAGTCTTGAAGTATCTTTATTCAGATATCGGTTACAGCCTTGGGGCTCTGCAAGCGTGTCAGTTGTAGCCATACAGTAACTAACAGGGGAAATGAAATAGATATAATCTGATCGGAGATAAGAGTGCCTGGGATTCCTGGGCAAACAGTCTTTAACCCTGACAGCCCGCCGCAGCTGCCAGGACATGAAAGGGTGCCCTGATCCATCGGTTGCTGCCTGTCGTCTATCTGCCCAGGCAGCCCTAAATGGGACGTTTGTGGAGCAGCTCATGCCACAGAAGGATCAATTTGTCTCTTTAGAATGAAATTTATTAGTCGATATCCACTTCAGTGGTAGCTTGGGTAATTTAATTGTCGGAAAGAGCAAAGTTTGGGGATAGCGTGCCGAGCTGCTGTAGCTGCTTTGCTTTGTAACGCTCAGGTCTGTGTCTGACTTGGCCTGGACGGAGCTGCAGACTCAGGGAATTTATTGATTTCTCCTCATTGCTGAGCATGGGCTCCCTTCAAGGTGTTTGAGGGATTTGAAGCCTGCTTTTAAGTCTCCTCATTTAAGCTGTAAACATGTTTTTGTATCTTGAACGTTTCTCGTCTTTTTGCTGTGACTGAGGGCACCTCTGGTTGCCTGTTTGCACGGTGCAGAGCGTAAACCCCGTCTCACGTGGAGCCAGGAACGTGTCCCCAGCCCGGCCAGAGGAGCCACCCACCCAGGCTTTTGTTGGGAGCCAGGAGCGTGTCCCCCATCCCTGCCAGAGGAACCACTGGCACTTTTGTTGCCATCGGTATTGTCCACCGGTGCCGCCTGCTTCCCAGAGGCCGAGCTCGTTGTGCTGCCTGTTGAAAGGAGTTTGTAATTTCAATGCTTTTAGTACATCTGATAGGAACACATCCAAATGGTATCACTTTCTGTCCCAGTATTTATTCATTAAGTGCTGTAGAGGCTGGGAAGCGGGGTGTTCAGAGGGGTCAGCCCCGCTTCCCTCCAGCGCTGACTGCAGCTCACCTGGAGGGCCGTGAAGGGCTGACGGGGCCCACGCCTGCTTGCGAGCTGCGTGGAAAGGGGGGATTTCTTTCGTTATTCCTCCCCTTCCATCGGCGGTACCTTTTTGTGGTGTCAGCCATCCGAAATGACCGGCGCAGTGCGGTGCAGTTGGATTGAAGCGTGTCACATGCATGACGTAGCACCTCCAACGTGCTGCTGATCCATCTCTTCCTCTGCACAAGGCTTTGCTTTCAGGGGGTTAAATGCTTCCTGGTGTAGGATCCAAGTGAGACGCTGGCAGGGAAGCAGGGAGGAGGTGTCTGCCAAAGAAAGTCGCAAAGGAGATGCTTTAGCAGGCTGAGCTGGGAGCAGGGCTTTGTATCTCCAGACATTTGCAAACGGACAGCCAGTGCTGCGCACGCTGAACATCACGTAACACCATGCAGTGGAAAACTCTCGATAATTATTTATTAGCCAGAGTATTGGAAACCTAAGCTCCATCTCTGCTCTGGGAGACACTGCTAGGAGGATTATCTGACTGCCCACGTTAATGCATTAAGGACGGCTTGAAGAAACTTTTGACGAAGATAAGCTTGAAAGAGCCTTTGATTTGTTGTAATCTTTGTGAGTAAGCCTGCAAAAACTTGCTAATATTTGAACAAATATTGATTCAAATTAATTTAAAGGTCTTTCAAGGCAAAGCCAACTCACCTAATTTTTTTTTTAATCTGGTGATTTAAGACTACTTTATGAAAGGAAAAGTTTATTTTAGCTTGTCTTTTAAGCCTAATTGTGGAAAAGGAGCCGAGTTCACAAAAGATTCTCCAATTAGACCCAGTTGGATCAATTCATCTAGTAAAATCTTGACACAATGCAAGTATTTATAGATTCCATTTTTATCTGTATCTCGTGTATGTGATTTCCCAAAATAAATTCCATTTTTGTCTAAGGTATTTGTGGTCACTTAAGGCAGTAAAGGCAGAACCTGAGAGGCACAGAGGATAATTAACCTTCAAGTCAGCAGCAACCGTGTGCCCAGCACTCTCATGCCTTTGAAAATGTCACTGTAAAATACTTGCAGTATTTGGTGTCTGTTGGGAGAAAGTATCCCTTGGTCCTTCCTGGAGGCCAGTGATATGTGAGTTCACGTCTGCTGCTGCTGCTCTCGTCCATTACTGCCCAGACAGCTTCTAGAGTGAGACCCCTGACATGGGGGATCCGGGGGATCGCCAGGGAGACAACGTAAAGACTTTGGTCTTCTGTCACGGCTCTGGTTGTGATCTAGGGAAAGCTTGTCAAGAATTCAGCATTGTAAGTCCTGAAGTAGTAGAAGCTGCAGCCAAAGTGAACCCACATAAGCTCAATTAAATGATTTCTGGTGTGTGCCTTGAAAAATCTGGGGTTTGGTTTTGGGTTTTTGTTCTGTGTTTTTTAATGTTTGGTGAGAAGGGGCTCTCTGCTCAGAGGTGTCTGTCTTGCCGATCAGTGCAGAGGTTGGAAGCTGCTGATGAGCTGTTACTACCAAACAGATAAAGTATAACACAGAGCTCATTTTGTTTCTTTGCTTTTCTAATATAAATTTTTAATGTACTCTGCATTAGTGTTTCTGGCTTTGATATTGTAAATCCAGGGTGAATGCATCATTTTGAATTCTTGATTTCATGAACAGCAAGCTGGGAAATAGCACATTCGACAGTGTTTGCAAAGAGATTTACCTGGCGCGCCCCAGCAGAGGTTTGGCACCCCGGGCAGCAGTACCTGTGCCTGCCCCTGCTGCACGGTTGTCTGTCGGGATGCGGCAGTGGAAGGCAGGGAGCCGAGTCCAGGGCAGCCTTGCAGCCACGTTCTGCCCAACCCCCAGAGTACTGTTAGTAAGCGTCTAACTTCAGGGAAAGCCGACTAGAAAGAGCCGTGTAGTGCGTACATGACCGGATCGACTCTATAGCGCGGTTAATGACGGATGGACTTGCAGCAGCCCCTGCCCGCGGTCCCCTCGGGGAGGTGTGGGGTGGGCTGGTTGCCCTCACCATGGCTGCCTCCTCTCCTCCTCCCAGGTGGCCCTGGTGCAGTGGACCGAGAGCGTGGGTTTAACGCTGGTGGGCAGGGACCAGTCCTCCGTGCAGCTGAGGACACCGGGTGGCCACATCCTGAACTTCACCATCCTCCAGATCTTCCCCTTCACTTACGAGAGCAAGCGCATGGGGATAATTGTTCGGGTAAGTGGCTCCGGGTAAGTTCTCGTGTCTTGGAGCATCTCCTGCTAATGCAACGTGAAACACAAAACATTTGCTTTCATCTGTGCTGTTCTTCCTGGCTGAGTTTTGCAGTCTCCGCTACCTCAGGCTATAAGCTGGTTCTGTTTTGAGCTAATAGCATCTCATGGCTGGGTTTGTCTGTTAGGGATACAGCCTTTTCCTTGGCCACGTTCTGTGGTAAGTGCTGTAGTGCCCTGAGACATCTTTAGTTTATTGATCTTTGGTCCCTTCTTCAAACTAACAGGAAGCCTAAGCTTCCAGCTCCCTCCAGCTGCTCCTTCCCACTCACATTTCTAATTCGTCATGTACTCGGCGGGGGTGTTCAGCCGTACAGCTCCTCTGTCTGCACACGCCAGTTTCCCGCAGGGCGCTGCTGGGGGCAGTGTCAGGCTGGGGACGGGTGTCCGGCCAGTCGGTCAGCCAGCGCGGCCACCCGCCATGAGGGGGTACCTTGGGCAGGGCAGTGCAGCTTCTGGGGTGGCGCTGGGAAGGAAGGGGGGGCTCGAGCATTTCCTTCCGACTGTGAAACCAAGGGCCCTGGGGATGCTGGAAGATGTTGGGGGAGGATTTTTGCTACAAGTGCAAGGTGGAAGGAGACAGGAGGGACTGGTGGGGCAGAAGAGCTCAAATCCGAATGTTTTGGCTGTCTGTGTGCTGAACCGAGGCTCAACAGCTTTGATACGCAGCAGAGATGCCACGTTATCTCTCAGGTAGGGCTGTTTCAGGAAAGCTTGAAGCGAGCGCTGCCAGCCAAAGCAATAGTCACCGTTACCGTCTCTCCTGGGACCCAAATTCCATGTCCCCTTCCACAGTGGCCAACGCAGTGAGGAGGAAGAGGAGGGTGTTGGGGCAGGACTGCTCTCTCCAGGGGAGCAGGCACCAGCAGCATCTCAGGAAAGCTTGAGCTGACTCTGAAGCCTCACTCTGTGTCCCTGGGGTTGTCTTTCCATCTGTCCAAAAGCTCCTGCCCTTCCTGTCGTGCCCATCCCGCAGTCATGCTGGCGGAGCTGAGGGGGCTATACGATGGACCGGGGCTGTGAGTTGACCCAGGTCACGAGTGCTTTCCCCCCTCAGGGTCAGCCAGGAGCAGGAACACGAGCAGGTTCACGGGTCCAGCTTACGCTGTCTCCAAAGCAGTAGTGGTAGAACAGGAGGTGATGGAGGTGGCAGCAAGTGGGAAGGAGGGAGGAGATCCTGGACCGAGGCCACAACAAATAGCTTTAGGATATTGCCAGAGGTATTGTGGAAGTGCTCCCGACCTCTGCCAAGCCTCAAAAGTCCTGTTAGACCCTGCAGAAGTACGACACTGCAGGAGGAGGCACTTGTAGCTGCAGGGAACTGTGGATATTTTGGAGCTGTTTAAAAGAGCCCGCAGCTCTGCCGGGAACACGGTGTCACGAGCAGGGCTTGAAAACAGCTGATTTAAGGTAAAAGGGTGCATTTGTGCAAGTACCTTCAGCAGCAGCAGCAGGCACTGCGCACGCTAAATACGTGCCCAGCTGAAATTGTATGCAGAACTCTGTGGGTTTATATACAAATACAACATAAGATTGGACTTTCAGAAAAAAAATTACCTTAGAAAGAAGAAGAAAGTGTGGGTGTTAAAACCAGCTGAGATCAGTTGTCACCATTATCATCATTAGTTTCAAGATAGTGCGAGAGAATCAATGTCAGTAGGATAAACAAACCCAGCCATCGTAAGGCACTTCCATTTGCCTGCAAAGCAAACAAGGTGAAACTGTTTGAATGTTTTTTGGAGATAATTAAAACATCCTTGTTGTTTTTTACTGAGAGTACAGGCAGATAATTGGTACCAGGAATCTAAAACATGAATACGAAACCTATAATCCAGGGCAAGATATGATTTGTTGTGTCATTTCATGGGATCTTCAGCTTTGTTATTTAGGGTGAGGAGAATAGGTAAAACTGATGGGGTTTTGTTGTTTGGGGTTTTTTTTTTTTTCTTCTTTCTTCTTATTCTTCTCCCTCTGTTTACTTTGTGGTAAAAGTGGGTTACTCCGTGTTTATTTTGAGGTATCTGGAAATAGGATGTAAAAATATCTTCTGCCTCGGGTGTTTTAAGTTACAGCAGTAGGAGGAGTAGCCTTTGTTTTTAGTTAGAAACAGTTGGGATCAGTATTGCACACATGGGCCTCATCGATAGCAGATTAATTTGGTCTGCTTTAATGGGGGATGGTTGGTAGCTTCACAGATCTCAACTTCTCTGGACCCCTGGAAGACCACAGCCCTCACCAGAAACAGCACTGTGAAGGGATGATGTAAAATGGAGCGATGCAGAGGTTGTATTCAGCAACAACAAGTATTACACAGAACTTCAGTATTCCTGTTACCAAGAGATTTGGTGGTAAAGATGGAACTGTATTACCTGCATGTAATTGTTTTTGCAAAGCCATGAAGGACAAGCTGCGTTTAGCGCAGATTGAAAATCGTTAAAGCTCATGCAAATGGCTGTACTTGTGCTATCCTACCTGAGTGGTTTGGACCTGGATCTCCTGTTGCTCAAGGAATTGCTTTTAAGTTCTGGATCACACACTGCAGTACAGTGCAGGGGGGAACAGATTTGTATTTCAAGTTGTTTTTCCAGGCTTTGGAATATTAAAGCACGCCCAAGGGCAGGAATGTTAGTTGACGTGGGCTGATAGGCTGAGCTTGTACAAAGTAATCGGGGTGTTAAATCTGTGAATCTAGAGATCCGACTGAATGCATTTAACGTACGCAGCCGTCAGTGTTCCCAGGAATGCCTCGTGCTCCGTGGGATAGCTGCAACAAGTGTAGCACCTATCTGTCTAAATACAGCAAGTGTAAATTTTTCAGATTAGTTATTTTTACAGTGAGAATGATGTGGAGACTTCAGGCAACATTTTCAAGACCTAGAATAAAAATATTAGCAATAAAAGAGGGAGGACTAAACAACCTCCCTCCTCATTGCTTACTGCAAGTGCAAACTTTTGATGAGGTGCTGTTTTATCCGAGGTGTAAGAAGCAGGCTAACCATTGAAGCCAGGGTACGCTTCATGAAATTGTGTTTATATGCTCGGCAGAGAAGTGGGTGCTCTGAAATTTTCTCATCAAGTGGAAAGCAGTCCTCTTTTTCTTTTCTCTTTGATTTGAAGCTTATTCCTTTTAAATTATTTATTATCTATGTTTCCCCCCTTTAGGAAGAAACCAATTTCTATTTTCCATTTCTGTATTTAGAACATCACTGCTGCTGAAGTCAGCAGAACTCCCACTTGTGGTCAGTGAGAGCAATGTCAGGCCCAGATCCTGATGACAAATACTGTTAAGAGAAGCACTGGCCCCTCTGCTGTGCTCCTTAATTGAGCATCTTCATTTTGCAGCCGCAGCTGCTGCTGAGGCACCAAAAGCTGCTCCCTGTGTACCCTACGCAGAAGTAGGTTTTGCATAGCAGATGCTGGCTGCCTGGCTATTTCCTGTGTTCCTGTATACTCCAAAATAATATCTTCAAGCAGGGTTTTCATTTTCATTTTAAAAAAAAAAAGTTTATAAATAAGTAGTTGTCAAATAAACTTTTATTAAACGTACATGTATGCACTCCATTTGGTTTTGATCCACGACTTGCAAGGTGTTTACCCTTCAGTGTATCTTCTAAAACTGTGCTGCTGGTTTAAAAATGGCAAGCCGGGGAGGGAAGGTAGCGTGAGGTATCCAGAAGACAACAGCCGCAGTGAGCAGCCGGGGAGGGAGGGACGGAGAAGCTGCAGAATGAAACTGCTCTCAGGATGGTAGGGAGTAGAGTTCAGATGGTAGTATGTTCTGCTCAACTATACAGATATTGCCCCTTCTGAGAAACTACCATTTGCGATCGCCTTGCCAGGCTTCCTGTACGATCCGGGTGTGGAGTTTCAGCATGAGATTTGTGCCTCCAGCCCAGCGACGCTCCTACCAAAGCCCTGGGCAGACGCCCATCTCCCCTGCTGGTCGGGTCTGCTCTGGCTCCTCTAAAAAGATCTTCAACACGTAACTTTTAGTAAAGGAAGTAGTAGTTAATATTGAAAACAAGTAGCAGATGTTGTCTCCTTTGGGATATTTTTGCAGTATCTGCTTGTTTACTTGTGATCAACTGTCATTTCTGTAGCTGATTATTTCAGTTCTAAGAAGTCTTGTTCTACCAAAGCAGCCAGCCTTCACTGTTTGCTGACTTATCTTCTTGAAAGAAGGCCTGTTTGTTTGACCACAATATTTTCCATTCTTCTTTTTCTTTGCATTATTTTTCCCCTTACCCATGTGGAATGATCTTTGTTGTAAGGCAAAGATAGTGCTATTGTCATATCTGGAATTGAAAGAAGCCTTTGAACCGTGGCCAGAGTCAGACCACGGTGGAAAAAGATGCCTCTCCAAAACAATATAACTGGCAAATCTCTGTGTAGATTTATAGTGTGATCTTACCATAATATGAGAACGCACTAACCTCCTATTGAACTCGGTGAGAGGAAATGACTAATGCAAGGAGATAGCTGATACAGTATTTATATTGGACAAAAAATCTAAACTATCTTAAGCCAGTTCTGCGGCACGGGAAGCGGAGTCTTTATTCAGTTTCCTACAGAGATGTTGTTAGACTCTTTTGAATCAAATAATTTAATAGATAAAACTTTACCTTTGGCTACTGCCAAAAGCATTGTGTTTTATTTAAGCAGATTCTAGTTGTTTTGGTAGAGTGATACGGATTTTGCTTTGGGGATGTGGGATGTGTGGGTATTGGTCTATGACGGCTGGACATTTCAGGACATTGAAAAACCTGCTTAAACTTAATTATAAGACTTCCTTGTGAAGACCTTTATGACCTCGGCAAAAGTGCTCAGTAAAGCAGTTTCATTATCCTTGGCTGCTACTTAATTTCCCTAGCAAAACTACTTCTTTATCTTCTTTGTGGTTTTAGTATCCACATCAGGTGCTGGTTTTTTTTTTTTTTTTTTGTGGAAGTAAATTCTCTTTTGCCAGTGCCGCAGGACGTTAGGCTTTTACCTACCAACTCAACACTACCTTCACCACCAGTTTGTGTAACTGCAGTGATGTGCATATTAAAAAGTGCCCACTGTGCTTTTATTTCATTTCTGGTTTTCCTAAAATACTTTTCTCCCTTTGTCTGTAGGTCTCTATTTCCAGACCTTCCTGGGCTTTTTGGTTTTGCGTGTTAAGTTTATTTTCTTCCTATCCCTGGTGGCTGCCTTGGTTTACAGAGCAGCTTGTTCCTTACTCATTGTTTTGTCTCCTTTGAGGAAATTGCCAGGGTTTCCATTAGCTTGTAATACTAATAGCTGTGACCTCCTTAGGTATCTGCCTGGTTAGAAGGGATTTTTTAATTTGTGGTAATGTAAATATGCTTTGCTCACAGCCTACAAATTGCTTGTATCAGATAAGGCAGGCAGCAATGTAACTTTTCTGTGGCAAGCATAAACTTTAATTATGCTTATGCCATATAATATAACGGGGGAGTAAATTACCATGATTTTTACTCTGTTAAACTTCATCTGTTTTATTGTTTCAAGTAAGTATGAAATAAATTTTCAGGGTGAGGTCTAGAGGTTATTCCAAAGGCACACGCAGTCAGGATTGAGGGGTGTCTGCATGGGGATCCCGTGTTGCTGATTAAAAAGCTGATCATCCTTGTCTGAAGCGTTATTCCTGCTGCGAGTAGCCAAGTTGCAATTGAATAGGCATCTCCTCCTGGCCCCGAGACAAGGTGCTGAGCCAGACGGACCTTCAGCCTGACCCAGCGCAGACGTTTTTGTGCCTGATGTGCAGAAAACTCATCGCTTAGCTTGCTGAGGCCACTCCAAATATGCTGATGTTGGCCGAGCTTAGACTCTTCTGTTTCTTATCTGCAGGATGAATCGACAGGAGAGATCACCTTCTACATGAAGGGGGCTGATGTGGTGATGGCCGGGATCGTGCAGTACAACGACTGGCTGGAAGAGGAGGTATGGGGCCGTCTCTCCTCCATGCAGAGCGTTTCTCATGCGAGTGCTTTTCTTCTCCCAGGGCAACGCATGGCAAAGCTTGTCAAGGTGGCAGAGGGGACACAACTCCTAAAACATCTGTGAGCCAGAAGGTCACTGATCTTGGCAATGTGTTGGATTAGTCTTCAGCTAAAGATACGTGCATTAACAAGGAAGTCAGGTGGCAAGTTCAACAAGTTTCGTGCAGCATAAGTCTTGTAAATAAAATGGATTTTGCTCAAAATTGATTGCCACTCAAGATCACCAGGTTTGTCCTGGGCTTACTCCTGCATTTGGATTTATTTTAGACGGAAAGGTCTCATTTCAAAGCTACATTTGGCAGCTCTGTACTGGGATATCTTTGTCAGGTTAGTAGTGATGGTGACACAGTTTATAGCAGTAGCTTCAGTTACTGATTCTCCCCGCCCCCAACCCCTGATGTTCAGAGAAATACCATCTTGGTCTTATTTAATGAGTTTATGGCCAAAGACGTCAAGTCTTCAAATCCAAGGCCTGTGTCCTTTTACTTAGAGACAGAGAAAATGAAATCAATGAGGTTGTTTTTGCCACACTGATATAGCAGAGAGGACATTTTTGTTTCTGATCACTGCGATAGATTACAAACCATTGCAGATCTCCTTTTTTCCTCTCGAGTTTATCGTGCACTTTATCAGATGTTATAGACTTACTGGTGTTGCTCAAATGGGATGGTTATTTTCTTAACCTGCTATCTTACATTGCCATCTCTGCAATGCTGTGCATAAATCATCTTACTTGAGATGCAGTTTATGGTTTACAATGTGATACTTCTTTCCAGTGTGGTAACATGGCTCGGGAAGGCCTGAGGGTTCTAGTCGTAGCCAAGAAGTCTCTGACGGAAGAGCAGTATCAAGACTTTGAAGTAAGTTTTTGTTTGGTTTTTTTCCTTTGTTTTTAAACAAACAGTCACCGAAGTGATTTTCACAGGCCTCTAGTGATAATGCCACCTCTCATCTCTACTCCTTCTGCTAAAACTGTCATTCTTCAATGTCTTGCTGTTCTTTTAATCAAAGTAGCTTTTAAAGTGGTATGTATGAAACTGGATCCCAGCCAGGACCCTCCAAAGCAGTTCCCGAATCCTGCCTTACAGTCTTTTGCGGTTAGAAATTCTGCAAATATTCATCATTTGCTAGACAAATTGCGTTTGTGTGGGGGAAATGTGTTGGCTTTTAATTTTCATTGTTGCATTCCAATATCCAGTGAAACTACAACCAACCAGAATGTAACCCAGCCAGGCTTCCCAGGCTTCATGCGTGGGGTTTGTTAAATGAGTCCCTGTGCACAGCGCTGATTTGCTTACCCGAGGCAGGCAAAATGTGGAAAACTGTTTAGGTAAATGCAGAGATGAGAGGGTGGAGATGTTTAGCATTCTCTCTTGCCCTCATTGCTTCATTGCAGCAGCCGTGGTTAGACCTGCAGTGCAAGGGAGTTGGTTCCAGGCTTTCTGCAGGTGTCACTTCGGCAGCTGCTGTGCATTCATGTGCACGGGGACGTGCCGCGCACACGGCAGGGACAAAACAGCAGAAACTTCCCAAAATACTTCCCGCCTTATTCTGTAACACGAGCCTTGTGTTTGCAAGCCATTACGGGTGGCATCCCTGAAGGTCAGTTAACAGAGGGAGGTTAACTGGTTAACCCTGGTGCTGGTTAATCCTGTGTTCCACCCAAACGCAGGCTGGCTGTGCGAGTGACTGTGGCTGTCTGCTCTGTCCTCAGGCGCGCTACGTCCAGGCGAAGCTGAGCGTGCACGACCGCTCCCTGAAGGTAGCCACAGTCATTGAGAGCCTGGAGATGGAGATGGAGCTGCTGTGTCTCACTGGTGTGGAGGATCAGCTGCAGACGGACGTCAGACCCACCCTGGAGACGCTGAGAAATGCTGGCATTAAGGTGTGCCTAACCTAATGTTACTCCTAGCAGGAACACCTAGACTCTCTGGAGTATGTGGCACTGTCCTACCAATGCATTTGAAACATCGCTTTGGGAACAGAACCTGCTGGAAGTAGTAAATGTTAACCCAACACGTGAAAGCATGTCACCTTTCACTCTTTCCTTCCCCTAACGTGCTCTAGCTCCTTCTGCAGAGAAAGCAAGTGCGTAGACCCAAGGGTGGCTAGGGAGACTTTTCTTTCTTTGAGATGGTTACATGAAACAAGACCAGTTTGGCAGTGTCTGGTCTCTGGTGCACGGTCTGCCGTGCTGGGGTTGAAGCACTGGGCCGTGAATATACATGTTTTCAGTAGCCACCAGAGGGGGTCTGAGCCAAGAGAATCAGGGACTGGACACTTCCCCCCCCCCCCCCCCCCAGCTTTCAGGGCTCCAGCATCTAAGACTCGGACACCTACGGCCTGAGCTGTGCTCAGCAGTGAGGGAAACGGTGTGATGTCTCCTTAATTTCTCTCTGAAAACTTGTCAGTCAGATTCCAGACTTGCAAAAGAAAAAAGAAATTGGACTAAACATTCAGATTTGGGCAAGAAAAGTAGGTAAAAGGTTCTGGTTGTGGTTTCTCTGCTTTAAGTAACAAAGTGAGTAAAAGTCTTGAGCCGTGCTGGGAATGCAAAGCAGGGCTGTCTGTTTGGGGTTTAGGTAGGAAGTGGAATTCAAGGCTTGGGACAGGCTTCCAAAAGTGCTTTCTGCTCGGAGCCGTCACTGAACAGCAGGGACCTCAGCAGAGAGGTGAGACGAGCAGAATCAGACAAAGCTCCTCAGCAGCACTGCCTTTCTCCCCCTGCGGGGTGGCGTAGTCCCGAACAGTTATTCCAAAGCGGTTTCATTTTTGCTCTGCACCTTGGCTGGAGTCAGCGTTGGGGTGTGGAGTGTGTCGTTACACAGCAAGCACGGCACTTCTGAGCACTCCTTGCAATGGCATGTTCGTTAGGGTATTGCATGCAAGAAGTAAATCGGGAGTGAAGGCAGTCTTGTAATTCATTACAGGGACCATCTTGTTAAGATCAAATCTTTTTCCAACCTCAGATTATTAAACAAATAAGTAAGTCTTTGTGTGTGTTTTGGGGTTTTTTAAAAAAAGTTTCATTAACTATTCTTGGGCGGTGTCTTGAAAGAATAAAAACACCCGTGGAAGAAACAAAACAAACTCTGATACATTTACACTGTGAGGGAATTCCCTGCCAGATTATAACAGGGTATTGCTGCTGACATTGCTTTCTAATCCCCCCCCTTCACCAGCACAAAATAAAAGGAGCAGTGTATATTTAAAAAAAAAAAACCTCTTAAAAAAACCCAACACGCCAACCAACCGACTTAGTCTGTTCCAGACGCACACATCAGCAGTGAGCTAACCCCAGTTGCATCATCCATATTTCAGGCAGGGCCATGAGGGATCTTTCTGCAGCAAGGCCCGTTTATTTCAGCTGCGAGAAATAGCTGGGGTGGGACACATTAGCACACGCATACACATTCTTGAGCTTGCGTTTTGTGGGTTTATCAGCAGAATCTTGACATATTGCAGGTGGGAAAAATGTTATACATAGTTTGTAAGTTTTTTGCGTTTCAGCCTCTTTTTAAAAGCTTTGCTTTCTTTCATCTGTGAGACTGTTCTTGTATGTTTTAAAATATGGCTTTTTTAGAAAAATAATTTGTATATATATTCTAACAGTCTTTTTGTATGCCTGAACTGGCAGGTGGTACTTCTAGATGTCCTGCAGGCGTGGTTGTTAAGTTTTGGATTTAATCCACTAAATATTTGGATTCCAGGTGTGGATGCTGACAGGGGATAAGTTAGAGACAGCCACGTGTACAGCCAAGAACGCACATTTGGTGACACGGACACAGGACATCCATATATTCAGACTAGTGAGTGACACCCCTGTACCCCTCTCAAGACTTGTTTGGGACCCCAAATTCTGGGACAGGAGTGGTGCTGGGATCGCAACTGCTTTCCAGCAGCAGACCCAGAATATTTTTATTCTTTTGACCCAGCTGTCTGTCCCCGAGCTTTGGTTTATCTCGCTCTGTGCTCCGAATAACTCTGTGTGCTCCCCGTGTGTATTACTTGTGCTCCCTCTGAGACTTGGTTGTTTTTTCACCCCAGTGAAGCAAACCCTTCCTCACTTGCCATCTCTTTCCCCAGGTGACTAACCGTGGAGAAGCCCATCTCGAGCTGAACGCCTTCCGCCGGAAACACGACTGCGCTCTCGTTATTTCTGGCGACTCGCTGGAGGTAGGCTCCAAATGCCTCGGGCTGTTCAGGAACAGCCCAAAATGCTGCAGCTGAATTAGGATTTTATTTTTGTTTTAAAAAGCAACTTTCATAGGACAAACACTGGTGACGCTTCCGATCTCCGTAAATTAGGTGTGTCTGAAATACTATGAGTATGAGTTCATGGAGCTGGCGTGCCAGTGCCCTGCCGTCGTGTGCTGCAGATGCGCTCCGACACAGAAGGCCCAGATCGTGCGATTGCTGCAGGAGAGGACGGGCAAACTCACCTGTGCCGTAGGTAAGGGACCAGTTAGGGAGGAGTGACCGCGTAGGATGGTGTCTTTGGTTGTTGAGTGAGCGATCCTGTGTCATCTCATAGCACCTGGAAATGCTGAGATAGGGAACGGTGGTTTTGTGGTATGATGGCTAAGATGAACTTTTGCATATGGAAACTTCAGTGACAAACTCATAAATATTTGGGGTTGTATCTTTGCAGAACAGAGCTTGAATACGATCGGATAAAGTGCCATTGTTAACCTGTGAGCTTTATTTCAGGTTTGTAGCTGTAATGGGACACTTACAAGTCATAAAGTGATCAGTGGCTTTGAATGCCTGGGCACCTATAAAAAAACTTCTCAAAGAATTTAAATTCCCAAATGATATTTAAAATCCTGCTGTTGTTGATAAGGTTCAGTGTTTCTTCTAGTACTGCGGTCCGGTGGAGATGCCTTTGCTGGGGTTGCAAGTTGCCTCTCTTGCTTAACTGCAGCGTCGTTTGTGCTCTGACCTGCAGGTGATGGAGGGAATGATGTTAGCATGATTCAGGAGGCTGACTGTGGTGTTGGAGTTGAAGGAAAGGTGAGATTACCTCATGTTTAATAAGACTTTCTATGGCAACTCAGAAGCTAGTCTGCAACTCTTAAATGAATCTTCAGAAATTTGTGCAAGAAAGTGAGAAGCTTCCACAAGAATAATCATCAGACCCATAGCCTTATCATGGAAAATAACTTGTCTGGAAAGGAGACTACTTTTTAATAGAGTTCAAGTTCATTATTTAGTTCTTGGCAGATTCCCTGAATTTCGACCATTGTGGTTAGTTTTGGGGTTTTTAGTCAGCTCTGAATGCTGGAGTTGTAGTTACTCTGATAATATACACCCTACATGTACAATTAAAAACTGGTTCTATTAATTTAGAAAGCAAGCTCTGGGTTAGAGCTCTGGTTCCTGCATATGGAGCTGCTTGGAGCACCAAGACTGGATTTGGCGGCAGCAGAAAGGCTCTGCTTGCAGTGAGCCAAAACATTAAAATTGAGTGAACTTTTGAGACTGAAAATTTGTGTTCAAAACTGACTCGATGTGAGTGTCACGTTGACATGCATGTTGTGAATCATAATTCAGAGGGTTGCTTAGAATTGGAGGACAGGGTTCAAATGGGAATTCTCCTTATATTTTTGCTCTTTGCTTAAAAGCCACAGTGGAAGGCAGAAGTACTGAGGTAATACCCTCCCCCACCTAATGTATTGCAAATTTTCTTGGAAATTCTGTCAATGATAACTAAATAATAATACGATATTTCTTTGTTTCCAATAATGAAGTGATCTCACTATGCTTTTACTTGCTGTTGTACACAGGAAGGAAAACAGGCATCACTTGCAGCCGATTTCTCTATCACTCAGTTTAAACATCTGGGTCGTTTACTAATGGTGCATGGAAGGAACAGTTACAAACGGTCTGCAGCTCTCAGTCAGTTTGTAATCCACAGGAGCTTGTGCATCAGTACAATGCAGGTAAATGGACTGTCATGAGGGCTTTTCCAACGGAGTGGTGAAAAAGCAAAATCAAAAAGTAGAGGGTCTGCAATTTCGTCTGCAACTATTTCTTCTCCTGAAAATTGTCGTGGTTTGGAACTTGGAAGTTGTTACTTGGGTATGAAAACACATAAGAAAGTTCCTGGTATTGGACAAACATCAGCAACTTCTCCAAAACCAGACAAACTATTGTACCTTAGAAAATGCTGCTGTGATACAGCACGTCTTTGCTGTCATTTAGTAAAGCCAGGAAGTACTGAAGGCCTGAACCAGGGCACTGCTCTTCAGGAAGGTCTCTGCTGAGGAGGTGCACTTTTCAGGTGTGTTTGAAGCAAGGCCTTCAGGTAGGGACACCAGAGTTACGCAGCTGAGGAGGACCTGGCTCAGACCCCGAGGAGGTTACCGATGCTCGGTCGGGCGTGCTGTGGAGCGGTCGCAGGAGTCGTGCTGCAAAGGCTGCTGCAGCACGTGTTAACCTGCCCGAGTGCTCAGCAGCTTGCTGCAGCAACGTGGAGGCTGTCTGTTCCTCTCCATTTCAAAGGGAACCTTAGAAACAGATTTGGTATTCACAAAATTTACATTGTTTGTGTGTGCCGAGCCTCAGCGTAACGAAAATGCAATTGCCAGTTGGCAGGGAGAGTTGAAAGAGATTTTCAGAGTTTGTGAGCCAAATTCTGTTCTTAGCTGTGGTGACTTGAGTGAAAGTTACAGTTCAGGACAGAGGTTACGCTTTGGGACTTGCATTTCCACATCATAATGTCCTGATATATTCCTTAAAAATACTAAGGTTTTTTTAAATAAAATACTTGATATGCTTGAGAAGGCAGGTTCCACCCTCTTCCCATTTTAGAATAAACACGTTGGAGAGCGATGCATAGAGACAAAAGGTTCAAACTCAGGGGACAGTCTAGCTTACTCTGCAGCTAAAAACAAGAACAGAAAACAATCCCCTAACTTCTGACAAAAAAAAAATAATCTTGAACACTTTCGAAGTTTGTATTAGTGAGCATTAATTCTTTACGTTGTGAAGGCATCATCCAGGCATAAATAAGTACACACCTGTCCTTCTCAACATCTGGATGGCTTTGATCAGACCAGTGGGCTTTGGAGGGAACGCTTTATGTTCTTTTCTGTGGAACTACATTACAAAAAGTTTTCCAAGTCCAGCTCTCCAGTGTTTGCTATTAAACACAGCTTTCATCCAAGGTTTGCGTAGGAACAAAAAGGGTTGATATTACATTCTTCTGTCTTCGTTTCAGGAATTTGGAGAACCCACTGCAAGTACGTTCCAGTTTGAGCAGAGTATATTTTTAAGCTGTTACTTTTACTGCAGTATCTAGTGCCTGAAAAGCTTATTTCTTTTCTTTTCTAGGCTGTTTTCTCATCAGTATTTTACTTTGCTTCGGTTCCTCTCTACCAAGGCTTTCTCATCATTGGGTAAGAGCTCACTTTTTACTAATAGTGTGGAAAACCTGTGCATAATGAATAGATTTGGGCTAATTAACATGCAAGGCATGCACATCTCCACTCTGCGTGTTTCACAACATTGCTTCAGAAGACAGACATGATCCGCGTCCCCTTTCTGCTCCTCTGCGCTGAGCAAAGCCGCCGAGGCAGCACAAGAACTTCTGGAAGCCTTTCCAAAAGGACACTTTGTCACAGTGGGAACACGAGAAGCAAGCCACCCTCCAGGAAGCGCTCCTTCGATCCTAGTGAAAAGCAGAGGGACGGTCCTTGTGCTCCGCTGCCTGCGCAGCGAGAGGCAGTGCCCAGCTCCTGACAGTGTCGGCAAGGGAGGACAGCCCAACCCCTTTAGCCGGAGGAATCAGTGCCTGTCTCAAATAGACTGGGATTACACTTGTGGTCCCATGACTTACAGATTTTTGAGTATATAATTAAGAACCAAACAGTAAATTCATCTCCATTTACATCCCAAGGCAACAGGATCAAGCCTGAACTGTAGAGCAAACTTTGGGATGGGGATAGGTCTGTCCTTAGCTCCGCTAATAACCCTTTAACACCAGTTGCAATACTTGAACCAATCCTCTGTGTATGAGTGTTTCTAATCAAAAGCCATTCAAAAAGCAAATCCTGCAGGTTTTTCCTGTATGCAAAACTCTGGTGTGTTCCATTTGCAAGTTTTTATGATTTGTATGTCATTTGGCACTTCAAGAATGCTGTATTTCCTTTCTGAAGACTAGCATTTCTGTTTGCTCATCTACACTGTAGATGATTTACTGGTCTTCTACCTTCTTCCCAGGTACTCCACAATTTACACGATGTTTCCAGTGTTTTCTCTAGTCCTGGACAAGGATGTTAAATCTGAAGTTGCAATGTTGTACCCAGAGCTCTACAAAGATCTTCTTAAGGTGCGGGAGACTCTTGTTTGTCTGTTTTGGTTTAAGGCAAGATCCCTGTCTTGATTTGAAGCTCTCTAAATGTGTGAAGTCAAATATATTATCAGTAGATACAGAACTTTATCATGCGTTTTCAAGCAAAATTATTTTAAAGGCAAATTTGAATTAACAGATACAACCAGATTTCCTGGCAGTTTGTTGTTGAATGCTACATGAAATGCAATTTATTAAAAACGGCTGGGGAAATAGAAGTTCCATTCTGTGGGAAATTCTAAGGATTTAGTATTACTGATTTGTTCCAAAATAAAGGGGAAAGAGAAATTGTCAGGGATTTGGCACTATCCTGAAGCCAGAAAAGAGGATGGGGGGATGGGATATGCTTATTTGGTGGAGGGAGGAGGTTATCACATAGTTTCTTGAATAGAAATTTGCCTTGAGGATGATCTAAAGGGACCTTAAAGGTTTGGTTGCTGTGCCATTTTTGTAGCTTTAGCATGAAAATCAGGTCCTTCTCCTTAGAGAAAGAAAATTTTATTTGATATTTACCATAGAAATATGAGGAAGGTAAATCGTGTCTTAGGTTCCTTTTTCTGTTTTTCTCCTGGAATTTTTTTTAATAACTGGGGTATGCAGACTGGGAACATCTTCCTTAATTGAAGGAAAGGGTGGACTGAGTCTTCAACAGATCCTTTCCCTCAAGGAGTTCTGTTAAACAGATACTCTCAGAAGCAAAGCCTGTTTTTCCAACAGCCTGAATAAGTCTCCATCTGGTTTCACTTGTATGTTGTTTCTTATGTCATAAACCACTAATTCTCCAACCATCCTTAGGCCTGGTCTAAACATAGGGGGGTTTTGTACTGGTATAGCTGTGTTGGCTGGAGATGCTTTTTAAAAAACCTATCTGCCTTCAATATGATGGTGATTTGTGTGTGTGTGTCTAGAAATATAATATTAATATATTCATATATATGTGTATACACACATCTTATATTTCACAGTACAATGACTAAACTCATGAGACATCTTTGCATTGAATTAATCATGTGTGCAATAAGGAAGAGGTTGTGCTGTGCTGTGCAAGCAGTGCGCTTCCACAGTCCCCGGCCTCCTTCGTGCATCATGACAAATGAGAATAAAGAGACAGTACCTCAGGGTTAGTTGATTTGTTTTGTTTTCTTTCCAAATCACCTTCAAATTCTCTTTTATTAATTGCTGGGCTGATCTATAAATGAATGTTTATAAAAGAAAACCCAATGGAGTTTTGTCTTTTTTTTTTTTTCTTTCTTCCCCCCCCTCCCAGGGACGACCGTTATCGTACAAAACGTTTTTAATATGGGTTTTAATAAGCATCTATCAAGGTAAGAAATCAACTTCTGTTTGTGCCTTTAGATGTTTTAATGAGTACAGAACATCTAATTTTCTGTATTGCAGGAAGTTAGGTAAGGCATGAAGTGAATTTAACAATGCGTCCTTGGGATAACGAATAAATATTTAAATATATAATGAATAAATATTTTTTTGTTTTGGAAAATGTTGGCAGCATTACCAAAGGAAGAAATTAACTAAATAGTGGCAGCAACTGGTCAACCCTGGTGTAAGCAATAATGTAGAAGTTCAAAGCACAGTGCCTCTTCCCATTGGGACCATCCTTTGCAATTTTGTGCAAGTTCTTTCAGTGCTCAGTTGCTCCATCTGTAGAGTAGAGTTTGTGACTTCCCTTCTTCTGAAAAAGGTTTTCAAACCTATGGATTATACAGGTTATTAAGTCAGCATGCAAAATACAGAATCTGTAGCTTTGTGTATTTTATCTAAACCTGTCTTTTAGAAGTGGCAATAGTTCTGGTTACTTCATAGCCCTCTGTAATGAAGGACTAGAGTAGAGCTCAGGGTCTTGATCATATCCCATGCACTCTAATTAGGCTGCTAAAACAGTTAAGCAAATGCCTTAATTACAATGCATCTGTTTTCCAAAAGTGGATGTAGTAATTGGAGTATATGTCTAAGAAGATCTTTTCTTTCAGTTTGGCTTTTTTTATCAAGTAACCTCAAACTCAAATACTTTCTGTAAGTGTTAATCAGGGAGTCATGGAAAACCTGTAAATAACCTGGAGCTATAAGGCTAAAACGGCAATATGATTCTGTAGCAAAATTTCTTGTTTTCCAAAACTCCTCTATCAACAAGAGTCAGAATAAATGTGCCAAAATAAGCAGCTAATTCTTACTGATTCAATTGATATACCATCCTCAGTAGGGAGTGAAACCAAGAATATAAAAGCTCTCTTGGCATTATCATCTGAAATCTAATACGGTAGAACCCTACGACAGGGATAACGGTCTTCTGATGCTGCACAAATATGATGGCAAAGCCAAGGCATTTATAGAAAACTCACAAGTGGTGGAAAGCTAAAGCCAGAGGGTGATGCATTGAGGGAAAGATTTCTTCTTGAGCTAAGACCACTATCTGGTTACAATGTTTGGTTAAAGTGACTTCACTTCTGATGTGCTAAATAACTAGAAAACAGCAGGCCAAACAATTGGGCTAGTTGCTAGCAGAGATGAGCCTGACTGAAAACTTGAGCAGTCCTAAATTTTGGAAAGTTCACAGCTGGATTTGAACTTTGTGGCTCGAGCTCTAGTCACTTGCAGGTTTTCCCTTCAAAACTAGCCTGGTGTGATGGATGTTGGTGCGGATTACTCATGCTGCTAACATGAGTTATTTGTGCAGGTGGCCGTGCGGGGCGTTGTGAGCATTCCCTGGCTGGCCAGAATGGGAGCGTGAAACAATGCATCATTAACAGTGCTTTAGCGTGTGCTCCTTTTAGGGGGAAGTGTAAAGAGCAGAGCACTTGGCCAAAGCGGTGCAAAGAGAGGCTAACTTGGGTCCACTGAGCTTTTCAACACCTTGCTTCCATCTGGGCACTGAGGCAACGGCGTATGTTTTAAAAGTATTTGATATCTTTTAGCTTCTGAGTAGTGACCAACTGCTTTCTGGGAGGATGGAGTTTTGTGATGTTAGAAATCTCCAGTTGCCAAAATAGCGTGTATTAATTTCCTATCTCAATGTGCCTATGAATATGATAGACTGTTACAAAAGTCTAGGCACCTCTGCTGTAACTTTTCCCTGTCTTGTCATCAGTTCTGTCTCCTAAATAGTAACTGATTCACTGTCATTACATTTATCATGTTTCATGAAAACCAGTCTCAAGACATGACTATGTTTCAGCCTTTCCAAGACCTAGCAGTGGGTTTTAGAGCTTAGACTGATGTTTGAACAAAATACCCAAATGTTCCATTCCCTTGCAGGTAGCATCATCATGTATGGAGCACTCCTCCTCTTTGAATCCGAATTTGTCCACATTGTGGCCATTTCTTTCACGTCCCTGATTCTCACCGAGTTACTGATGGTAGCGTTGACCATCCAGACGTGGCACTGGCTCATGATAGTGGCTGAGCTGCTCAGTCTCTCCTGCTACATAGCTTCTCTGGTCTTTTTACATGAGTTTATTGGTAAGGTTAAATGCCTTTTCTCCAATCAGCTGTTTTATGACTGAATAGTAACAGGACTGTGAAAAGCTGAATTGAGCTTAAAGGCTGTTGATGAAGCAACAACAATTACAACGGCGGTGGTTCTGACCAAGATAAGCTCTATTTGATTTGAAGGCACTTTGAAGATATTTTATGGTTCCTTCTCATAGCAAAATGCTAGAGGAGATAAAGGTGGTCAGTAGGCTGTGTGCTGGCCAGTGGATCTCATCCGTACCTTCAGAGCCCCACCACGCATGAGCTGTCGTATGTAACAGTGGTCTTCATTCTGCACTGAACGTGAGTCTGCAGATTGAACCTCTGTTGTTGGTTCAAAAGATTCATCTTTTAACTGGGTAAAAGAGCTGCCTCCTAAAACTTTGCTTATTTTATGTGCTTCATTGGAACCTTTCTTTTGTGGGTTTGGTTTAGGGTTTTTTTTTTTTAATTTGCCTGAAATGGAGCTAATCCTTTGCCCCAGCTAAAGGAGAAAGTGTGAGGAATTACAGAGTCCCCCAGTAGCTGTCTGGTTGCAAATACCAGATCTGTAGGGTTTGTTCCAGTGTTCGTTCAGGAACCACAAGATGTCACTACTTCTTCCATAAAGCTCTTTGCTAACTCTGAGGACAATGAGGATAACTTCCCAATGGGTTAGATCTGTATCTCTTGCAAATGGGTATACCAGCTCCATAATGAGCAACGCTTCAACTATTTTTGCAACGATTCTGAGGTATTATAACGGAGTCGAGAGATGGGTTTGCTAGACTACCGGAGTCAGAAGACAAGTAGTCCATTTAAAGGAAGCTTAGTGCTGGCAGGAGATGGATAGCCCTGTTTCAGATGGGGTATGTGTGGGCACTTGCCTGTGAGGAGCTGCATGCCGTACTGAAACGTGCTGTGCAGAAAGCTGTACCTTTCGTGGAAGAGAAGGGCAGAAGAGTGAGGAACCAGGGATCGTACGGGCTTTGAACTTGCATGCACCTCTTCCCAGAATGCACTTCCCATCTTCACTGACTCTGTGCTCTTTTCTTTTTACAGATGTTTACTTCATTGCAACTTTGTCGTTCTTGTGGAAAGTCACCGTCATCACTCTGGTGAGCTGCCTTCCCCTCTACGTCCTCAAGTACCTGAGACGAAGGTTTTCTCCCCCAAGCTATTCGAAGCTCACATCCTAGGGCTGTTCTCCTTCCACACCAGAGACAAGTGTTGCACATGGCTGAGAGACAAAATTGTGTAGTTGTTACTATAATGAATACGTCCAATATTTGCATAAGGATCATGTGGTAATCTCTATTACATGCTGCTTTATTGAAAAAGACTTCACAACTGCCGTGAATGGAAACCTAACGACAAAAGGGAGTTTTTTTGAGGGCAGAGGCACTTGTTACTTCATCCAGGTTTTGTCCCTTTTGTTCAACTTAGCTGGGGTCAAGTGCACGTAACTGCGATGACGATGGGTTTCTCGTGCGTGGTTAAAAGTATCTGAAAGCTGCTAACTGACCTTGGAATTTACACTTGACAGATTTAAGTTACTTTTTAAGTATCTATGCTGTTCCTTGCATTGTGTAATGTTGTTTTATATTATTTATCTTTTTGACTCAAGTAGTTACATTCTTTTTTACATCTTGGAAATCCCTTAATGTAGGTGATGCACTACACTGCTGACAGCTGACTCCTGATTTACGGCATGCTGTTTCCATAATGGGGCTCCAGCATGTCGGATCTACACACACTTGAGAATCTGAGTGCGTTTGAGATTTTTCTTCAGTTGAAATGTGGTCACCTTAGTGATTTTGGAGGTATCCAGCCATTGGCAAATACAGAGAAATCTAGTCCAAAATTAAGAAATTCAGTTTTGTTTAGCTTTTGTGCTTCCTGTTAGAAGGGGCTGGTGACATAATAGCTCTACTCTGTATTTATTTGTATAGGAGAAAATTATCTAAACTAGAGCAAATCCTCTTTGGAAAAGAAATTTGCAGTTGATCAGGCTTGAAATGTGTCGACAACGTGAGAAGAGGCTCGTACTGTGCTGCAGACAATGTGGCAGACGTGTCTTGAATCCTTGGAGACTGAAAGGAAAGGTCACAGAGCTGCTACTCCTCACAGCTACACGAAATCTGTTTTCTGTTAGGGGGAAACTGCGAAGATGAGCTGCAAGTAAGCTGAGGCGCTGCTAGGTGGATGTTGTTCATGGCACACGCCCTGCAGAGAGGCAGGTTTTGAGAACCTTGCTTTGCTCTAAAAACCAAACTAGAATCACAGAGGCAGGAGTGGGGTTTGTGTGAAGGCGTTACGCTCGTGTGTGCAGAGCAAATGTACTGCCTGATTTTAATTTTCCAAAATTAAATTCAGTGAGTTCTGGTTTTATGATAAGCATTGGCCCACACTGTGACACCCTGAGGAGAGCAACATCTACTTGGGCTGCCCAGGAGAATGACAGAGAGTTACGGGAACCTTTTACCGTTGGGTTCACGCATCAAACATGGATGAGCTCTCAGTGGCAGCCATCCCCATCTAATGGCTGTTTAGTCTGTGCTAAATTAGTTCCTTGCTGTCTCATTCCCACATCACAAAAACCACCGCCGGAGCTGGCACTGCTTGGCGCCGTTGTCGGTCGGCTGCACGGAGGGACCGGGAGCGGCCGAGCCCGGAGCCTGAGCTCCCGTCTCCCCTCGCACTGGTGTGCGCGGCAGAAGCTCCCCGGTCGCCTCCGTGCCGTGCTGAGCCTCTTTAACGGGCTGCCAGCTTCTGCTGCCGTTGCTGCAGGCCTTCGCTGCCGCGAGGAGCACAGCGCGGCACTACGAGGTCTGGTG
The DNA here is from genome assembly GCA_013400195.1 of Aramus guarauna. Taxonomy (NCBI): domain Eukaryota; kingdom Metazoa; phylum Chordata; class Aves; order Gruiformes; family Aramidae; genus Aramus; species Aramus guarauna. Next base: position 307,740 of record VXBL01001169.1, on the reverse strand, counting down.
TGGAAATCAGTGGAAAAGGGGAGTGCTGTTTTACAGGGAGAGCTGGAGCCTGCGTTGACCCGTAGTGGTACGTCTTGAAGTTTCACATCTAAGATAGCTGTGGCTGGTGTGGTCGATGTGTGGGAATTGCTCTGGGGAATGTTTTGCACAACCTGACCTGCCTTCCTTGCTCTCAGTTCCTGTGAGTAAATATCAAAGAGGAGGGGAAGCAAGTTCCAGAAGATTTAGAGAAAAATTGGATGTGCGTTATAATGCATGTGGCTTGGGGTGAGAGCACAAGTCCGTATGACCTTGTTATTTCATGTGGGGGAAGCTCTCTTAATTTAGAAAATTATGTTTCAGAATCCGTCAGGAATAAGAGCAGCAAACGCTCTTTAACACGCAGTTTTTCTTTTGTGCCAGTCTTCTGATTAGCCTCTCGTCCGAAGTCCTGATAAATAGCAACCAACGTTAGAAAGGTCCTGCTGACGAAGGAAAGACAGTTCTTCGTATTCACCTTCTCATAATATTTTGAAAACTTGCCTTTCTTTCCTTCTCTTCTCATTTTTTTTTCCCTAGTAATACATATTTCTGCCCATTTGACAGGCTTGTTCGTGTTGGGAAAGGCTCTAGAAGCCCAGAACTTCCCAGTGCTTTGTCCCGCAGAGGAAAAGCGGTGCCTGCACAGCCCACTTGTGGGGCAGCTGGGCTAACGGCCTGTTGTGAATTATCCCACTGTGCCAAAACGATGCTTAGCGTTGGCTTTTTGTGACTTGCTGCAGCTCCTGGATAGTGCCGGCCATGCAGGTGTTCTGGAGTCCCTGTCAGCATTTGATTTAAGTAGATTTAAATATAAGAATGAAGAATTTCATTTGGCAACTTCTTGTGACTGAGAAGTCGAGTCCCTCTTGTCGGTTGGCCAAGACCTCGCAGTGCTCCTCTGCGTAAAGCCCCGTCCCTGTCCGGTGTGTATTAGTAGTTAAATGTCCTGCAAGAATACCAGTGCCATGCTGCTGTCTGTAAATATTGGAGACGTATATATGGTAGAATTCACTGTTTCCTGAAGTCAATACAGTTTACACTGAGTGGACCATATTTGCAAAATATTAGCTTACACCAAGAAAGGGAGTGAATTGTGATTTCGGTTATATTTATTGAATCATAACTTTAATAAGGAATGCATATTTAGTGGAATTGATAGTAATCTGTAGCTGTGTTTTGGGGTGTGAATTATATTCCTTTGCAGCTAGTTTTTTTGCACAAGGTTGTAAATCCAGGAAGTAATTTCTGTCTGGCTATACACTGCATTTTTTTTAAAGCAATCAGAAAATTAAAACTGCCATCTAACAAACAGCAGGAAAGAGGAATGATTGCTGTATTTTTCAAGTTTAGCACTTTATGTCTGCAATCTATTTCTCTTAAGTTATTTAAAAAATGTTTTTAAAAAGAAAGTTTAATGCATATGTTCATACTTACTGTACATTTGAATAAATGGATTCTCTGCTGGAAATTTAATTTAATCTTTTCCCTCTAGTACGCTCATAATTTGTGCTTACTGGGAGTGAAGCATCGTTTTCTTCTATGTGGTATCTTGTTTGTAGCCTTAGAGTTCTTCCCATTCCTTTTTGTGGACTGTAGCAGTTCACGTAACGTGTGCTTGGGGAGCGTGCGCCGATGATGCAGTGGGGCAGGGGTGTCCGTCTCACCATCTCCTGCTTCCCTCCGCTGCCGACGCTCTGTGCTGTGCTGCCGCGTGGTTAGTTGAGGTTTTGTGACATGCACTGTTCTCTGCCCGATCTCTGCAGTAATTCCAGGTGTGTCGCAACCCTCTTCTATTTTTTTTTTTTTCTCTTTAACTCTGCGTTTGTCCCCTCCATAGAGCTTGTCCTGTTTATCTTTGCAAACATTTGTTTTGCTCGGCTCATCATGCCATCGCAATGCAACATTCTTTATTCAACGGCAGCAGCTAAATCTGTGCAGGGTCTTGGAACTGAGCTGGGGAGCGGGGAGTGACGTCCCTGCTGTCCCCTTGGTGCTGAGAGCTACGTGCTGAGAGCTACAGCTGTGGCTGGACCAAACCGAGCAGCACCAAAGGCGTTTTTCCGTGGTCTGCCGAACTATCACAATTAAATGCCATCACAGCCTCTCATCCGCTGCAACGGCCGAGGGAAATTTTGCTGTAGTGGAGCTGAGTTTGTCAGGGAGCCCCAGAGCTGGACGTGTGAATCCCCAAAGCTTGTCCTTTGGCTTTATCCTTTGAGGAAAGCTGCTGCACCGTCCGATGCATCCGAAGTCCGTGGCTTGCACCAGCAGTGCTCTGCACCAGGTGTGTGAGCTACCACTGCCTGCGGCGCAGCGTCAGAGTTCCTTGCACACAACTGCTCGGGTGGGGTTTGGCTCGTCTCCACGGCTGCTGGGGTCACTCCGGTGCCCACTAAGATCTTCAGCCTGAGCTGGCTGGGCTCTTTTTTCAATTACTATTAGTTATTTCATAATTAATAAGCTCTTTGATTTGCATGAAATCCTGGGTTCTACAGCTTTGCCAATATGGTCCATTACTACTGCCTCCTACAACTTGTGTACTTATATGCCTTTGAGAACATTTTTAATTGTTGAGATTGTTAAAAAAATAAATGTTAAGTTAATTTAATTTTTAATTGGGGAAATGGATTCTGGTGTCAAAATGATATTTACTGTGATGCCGATGTTTTGTACCTGTCATCTAGTTAAACAACATGTAAATACTCTCGACTCAAGAGAAATATGAATGCCAATTATTTATTGTTCTGTGGAGTTATATGTTGCAGATGTGTAAAAACTCTAAAGGGAATGTTGTAAAACAAGGTGGAAAAATAAATTTTATGCGACTTCTTTACTTCATCCATATACCACGTGCTACACCATATATGATGCACCAGAGTTGGTCCTGGCGTGGTCAGTCCCAGATGTATTCTGACAGAATTGTGACTGTGTGGGTTGAGCTGCTTCGTGGCCCTTTAACTTGTCGACGTGGGAAATGCATGTCCGAGAAATGATCAGAGCGTAGACCTGTTTCATTAAATTCTTTGCTGTACTCAGTTTTCGAACTCTCTTACCCGGGGGGGGGGTTTGGAGGGTGTTTTGTCTTTATTCCACCAGCTGCGGCTGCCCTTCCCGCCGCTGGTGACTCCTTGCGCGGTGGCTTTCTGCAGGTCCCTGCTGTGGATTGCTCCGTGGAGCACAGAGGCTGCCGCTGGCCCTGCCGCCGTCCGGCACGGCTCCGCGAGGGGACCCGGCTGCTCTGACCTTGAACTTCAGCCCCGGGCAGCCGCTTTGCCACTGCCTTTTCTACAGCCAGTTAGTCCCAGGGCACCTGGCTGTCCCTGGGATTTGAACAAGCCCTGTAACTGGTAAATCCAGGTTCAAGGGACTCTGCTCCTTCAGGAAGATTCTGGGCAAACCCTCCTCCCAATTGTTGGTGCAACCCCAGCCAGGGAGGGGGTGGTCGTTCTGGTCCTGCTGGTGCCCGCTCTGTGGGTTAGGAGCAAGTCTTTCCTTTGAAACATATAGATGCTGCTCTTGGAAAAGCGGTGATGCAATAGCATAAGGAACAGCTATTTTTGGCGTGTTCTCATCACTTGAACGGTTGCTGAAGTAACTGCTTGGCAGGACGGCGGTCCCACGGCGAGGGCTGCCTGCCCCACGTGGGGTCAGACACGGGAGGGAGAGGCAGGGGATTAGCGCTGCACGTTCCCCGCAGGCGAAACTTCAACAACGCTGTGCAGCAATTTTCTACCAAAAATGTAATACAACTATAAACACTCAAAAAAAAAAAAAATCTATAACTTGGGAGACTATTTAACTAAAGCAGTGATAAACTATCGCTCAGATCATTAAACATATATTAAGGTTTTCTTTTAGATTCTGTAGGACACAGATGTCAGCATCTTAACCTTTTTCATGATTGACTTTTTTTGTATAAAATAGTTAATGCAAATGCTAAACAATTTTTGTGATGTTTGCACACATCAAATGAATGCTGTAGACTCCAGAAATTACAGTAACAGACTTCACTCCCAAGTGTTACCAATTTCCCACTCTAAATGGGTTACATAAGCCCTAGTTAGTGGTTCTTTTAATTTATGGATGGTTTCTTTCTAATGGTGAAATGTGTAATTAAAAAAAGCTAGAAATAGTTTTTCTAAACTCGCTCTGGAAAGGGAAGGAGAATTTCTCCAGTTTTTTTTTTTCACCCAAACATTGCATAATAGTAGAAATGTCAAAGATTTCCTTGGGGTTTAATTTCATTCTTCATGTGGCTGTGGTCATACAAGAAGTTTGAACACTGCAGGGGTTGGCAGATTTTTGGAAGATCACGCATCCTGGGGTAAGTTTTCAGCCTAGGCTTTACCAAAGAATGCCAGTGGCCTTATTTTTCGAATTGTGGTTGTATTAGACCTCTTCTCTGTTGCATTACTGTGGCCTTAAATATCATTGTCGTGATAAATCTTCACTAGAGGAAGGAAACCGCTCCTGTTCCCACGTCAGAGGTAGCAGAGGGGGGCAGAGAGAATCCCTCATCTGGGCTGTACCCGAAGTCCACGCAGAGCGTGGAGTGCAGAGCAATATTCTTGTTTTGATTATTAGACTTTTTCCCCACCTCAGACATCGGAGTCGATCCTATAGGAAAGTTACTTGTTCCACAGAGTATTCAGATGTCTGTTTTTAAATTAGGAATATGATTGCAGGCTTCAAAAAAATTATCCTCATTATATGGAGTATTTATAAACCCCAATTCAAAAATCTTGCCAGCTTCTTCCATCTTAGACCTGGAGCTGCAGATCTGCAACTGCATGTGAAAGCAGCGAGTTTCAGGGAGCGCGAGCAGCAGCTGGCGGCACAAATTGCATCGCTGCAACTGCAAAAAGGTAATGCAAGGGAAAGCTTTGCTGAGCGTGACAGCAGTTACTGGCTGCACTTAATCCTGGTCCAGCACCTCCTTAAGGTCAGTATCAGAGCTGATGCCGTGGCTTCCTCTGGCCACAAGTTGGCATTTCCTGGCCCGAAAACTCTCTGGGTGGTGTGGGGCTCTCTAGGGCACGTTCTGCATCTCTGAATTTTTGCTGCTTGTAGTTAGAGATGATCAGCATCTTGCAGGATCCGGCCTTCAGAACAACATCCTTCCCTCTGCTCCTCTTCCTCCCTTTGTGGCCCAAGACCTAACTGTTAGGGAGTGGGTTACAAAAAAGGGCTGTAAACTCATTGCATTCCCACTTTAAAGCCTCGCTCTCTTGGCTTGCTGTAATTGTGCACGTAAGGAGGAATGTTGTGTGCTGTTCAGATTCTCTCACAGAGAGAAGTAGTAACAAGAACAATCTGTGCAAAAGAATTTAGCGCATTAAAGATGGGGGTAATAGTCATTCTCATTTGTCCTTTTATGTGAAACAGATTTTATTTTAAATGTACACTCTCAGTAACTTAACCATATCCAGAAACTTGTTTACCAGGGTAGAAGTAGAATTACCCGCAGTATAGATTAAGAGCGTGAGCAGAGGTGAATTGAGCGTACCGTGTGAGCACCGTGCCGGAGCACACACCTTGGTGGGCACGTGGGAAGCGGGTACCTCCTGTGCTAGAGATTTCCTCGGGCAGCGTGTTCCCTCGTGTGTTTCACATCTGCTCCACAAAAGCTGTGTTGTGGCTCTGCTGTAGGCGTTGTGTTTCCCTGCCGTTAGGCACGGGTCTGTCCTGCGCTGGCTCTCCTGTTCGTAAGACCTGGCACTCCTGACTCGTCTGTGCAGCGACTTCACCGACGTGTGCCTTGTCGGAAACTGATTCAAGTTACCCTTGATCAGGATTCCTGTTTCAAATGAGAACAAACCGTTCGTCAGTGGTACCGTTATGTAAAATGCCGTGCGATGGTCTCGAGGAAGCGCGATACCTGCTCCAGCAGCAGTGGTGTAACTGCCACGGAAAGCAACGCCGCTCGGTGCTGAGCCTGCGGGAAAGGCAAGGGATGCTGCCTGCAGAGCAGAATTCCTCTGCACCCTTTGTAAGTCTGAGACTCAGGTTTTGAGTAAAAGGCACACTCATAAGGATCGCTGTTCCCTCTGCCAGGCAGCATCTCTGCTCCAGCTCGGTGGTTTCCAGGGAATCGCTGTGTCCTGCAGCCGTTGCCGTCCCCGCCGTGCTGGACCAGCACCGCCAGAGCCATCGCTCTCGCTCCGGGCAGGAGGGTCCCCCATGTGAATTGGCTGCCCTGGGCCAGGGTGCCGATTTGGGATGGGGAGCTTGAATGGGTCGTGCTTACAATGTTTATGTTAGCTTTGGCTTTGATCTGGTTCCAAGAATTAACGGATGGGACCTTTAAAGGAGGAGAGACCTCCGGACCACAGCAGACAGTGAAGCAGCTCATCATCTTGCTGCGGGGGCAGGGGCCCTGCCAGCGGTCCTGCGGCCCTGAGAGCCAGGATCTTTGCCCTGGGGATGTTGCTGGAAATGTTTATCGCTCCCCAGCTGCGCCTCCGTAGGCTCCATCCTGTTCTCCTCCTGTTTGACAGCCGGCACGCCACGAGCTGTACCGTTGCAGAGCGCCGGTGAAGAGCAGCCGGCGCTTTAACCACGCTCTTGCAAGGTGCCCCTGGGCTGAGGCTGCGCGGGAGCCAGGATTGCCCGTGCCGTGGGAGCTGCGCTGGTGCTTAGCTAGTCTGGGGAACCGCGGGCAGCCCCCCCACGGCCCGAATCCCCCCGCAGCAGGGGGGGGTCAGCCCTCGTGTGTACACGTGGCCTGTGCATGTAGATCTAGTTACAGATCGCTTGATTTGCACTTCAGATCCTTTTCTTAATTTAAGTGTAACTGGAGCAGTTACATCCTGCTGTTTATTAATGTAGCTTTAATTAATTAGCGTGCCATCTTGGCTTCATTTTAGCCTGGAACAATTCCTTTTGCCCAATGACAAACGGAAAAGCGATTTTAATGTTGAAAGTGAATAAAATTAAACAAGAGCAAGGAATTTTGTTTTGCCTAAAGTGTGAGCTGGAGACGAACTCCGGTTCTTCTCCTTGCCTCTCTTTGTGTCCAAGGAGAGTAAAAACCTGGAGAAGGGGAGGACCGGTTTTAAACAGGATCGACACTATCCTTGTCTGCTGTGAGCTACTCCGAAGCAGCATTTATCATTTATTACTTGCTGTGTGGTGTAGGGACTTGGACCTTCTCCACCCTGACAGCTGGGCTGTAAAATGAAAAAGATATTTCTAAAAGACCGAGATTAGATGTTATCAACCCCTCCCCTATCTTGCTTTCTCCAGCTATGCCTCTTCCCAGTCTTTAGTATCCTTTTATTTATCTGTCAGGATGCATTGCTGCCTTTTAGCTGGATCCAGATAAATTAACCAAAGTGACAGGTTTTATTTTAGGCTGGAACTAGTGCCGGAATTTCTCAGGCACTGTCTGTAGACTAAAGTGATTCGAAGCTGCTCAGTTTGGCTTCTAGGAAGTCTCAAGCCTCCTGCTGATCAGATTTTCATATCTGAGCTTTCCTATATACAAGGAGAAATAAGCCAGAAAACAAATTTTCTAAGTGAAATTGCTACCTGCAACACTAACCCGTAAGGAGAAAATCTTTCCCAAGGCAGAGGGAACAAGGTGCATTGTGTGGGTACCGTGGTGCAAGACCCGCGGCTGGTGTAAACACACAGCTCCCGCTCATCCACCCTCCCACAGTCCTCGGGTTTTGTTCAAGTCCGAGTTTAATTCTTGTGAGTCCTCCTTACTGAAGGGTGAAAGTAATTTTTACAGGTGCGGTGTTCACCATAAATAGTCTTCAACAGCAAGAAACATCTTGTATTTCACGTGTGGGTGACAGCTATTTCCTTCCACAGCCTGGTTGTCTTTTGCGATCTCTCACCATCAGGACACCGTGCAGGGTGGTGATTTATACGGGTTCCCACTCCTCTTCCTTTCAGCTCCTGTTGCTGTTCCAGCTCCGGGGAACATAATGCCACAAAGCCTTCAGTAAAACCAGAGCCTGGAGGAAATATCAGGTGTTAACATCCAATAAAAAGCTAACGCGCTTGAATGAACTGGGATTGCAAGGTACCTCTTGTACGGCCCGAGCAGGACGGACCTAATGCCGCGGGTTTCTGGTGGTGGCAGGTAAGGACTAATTAGGGCCCCTGGACTCCATCACGAACCGACTTGTCAAGTTAACTGACCCACTGAAGTACCCCCAGTGGCACGGGGGCTGTCTGCTCCTTTGTGTAACTGAACGCAGTTGCTCCCGAAGAAACGCGGCGAGTAAATCTGAGGTGCTGAAAGAAATACTGCACTAGAAATTACGCTGTAGGGAACGTTTTATATGCTTTGGGGTAAATTAATGACCGGGTTTGGGTTTTTTAGAAAAAAAAAACACCAACAAACTTTGTGCACAAATACATACTTTAAAATACATTTTCTTTCAAACACCAACTATTTTAACAACAGTGTAAATCAGATTTTACAGACCGTATATTTCAAGTATGAAGTTCATTAAATGTGTGAAATTCTAGATTAGCTGCCGGGTGTGGCCAGAGCCCCAGTAATGAATCATAAATTGTGTTCAGGATATAATGTCAGATTCCTTTGCCCTGGCAGTGATATTAAAGGGATAACACCACCTTTTCAAAACAGTCATAACCTTTCTTTATTATCTTTATTTAGTGAAGCCATGATACGATACAGCGAATGACTGCATCACTGTTTCCATCCTGAACCTAACGTAGAGGTGTCAAACTGGATTAGTTCATGGGTTTGTTACTCATAAACCAACCGATGTCCTCCTGTACCTGAAACTAATGCTATCTATTTACACACGCGTTTTTGGCGGTGCTCTGATAGTGGGTGGTAGTCTGTCTTTAGATACAAGAGTATCACCCTAAACCACAATTCACTCTGAACTCGTGTGAAAAATTCACGTAGCTGTATTCTGCGGCTGAGCCAGGAGTCGATAGGTGTGGGCGTTTGAGTCCAGGTAGGCTGGGACGTGGTGGCTTTCGTAGTCATCGTCTTGGCCTGGGTTTGCTAAGTCCTTCCTGGACTAGCTTTCACCCACGAATGCCTTCCCTTTCCAAATCTTTGCAACCCCCCACACAGCCCCTGGGGAGGCGCTTGCTGCTCTCTGGTGCTTGGCGGAAGGTCCGTGCTGTGGAGCCAGTGGACGTGTGCCTGGGGGATGCTGAACCCACCCCCCGAAGGGATCCGCTGGGGAAAATGCTCATCATCCCCCGCAGTCAGAAGGATCGCTTCAAATTCCTGCCTTGGATCTCCACAGTGACTCCAGGGGAGGGAAGGTGAGTTAAATAGCTGGGAATAACATTAATTAATGATGCCGTTCGCATTCCACAAACTCTTTTGTGAGCTGGGGGCGATGTGCAGAAGTGACCAGCTATTTCCTTGTACGGTTGTAACCGCGGTAACTTTGGGGACAGGATCTCTGTGGTATCCAGCATTGCTGAGCATGGCGGGCAGGATGGGATCCCCGGTGCTCACCCGCGCCAGGGAAGGGCTCTGCACCCAGCACCTGGGAAGCCAGCCCATGCTGCCCGCTCTTGGCCAGCACAGGTCCTTTCTTCCTCTCCCTTTCTCCGGTGCTGTGCAAAGGTTCACAAGCCAGTTCTAATCCTGGAATGACCAATAATGGGAATTTCCCAGGTAGCCACTTTCAATGGAGCTAAAAATCCAGGGTTAAGAAGTTAAAGAATGGGCATTTCTCAGGCACGGCCCTTTGCTGGAGATCTCTTCCCAAAGCGTGGGCTGGCGATGGCACTTACACTGGCTTGAGCCCTGCAAGAAACCGGTAACCGGTACCATGTTGTTTACTTGCCTTGCCCACGTAGAGAAGCACCTCTCCAGCTCCCAAGTGTGACTAATGTTCTTCAGGATTATTCCAGCAAGTAATTGCTCTATTTGGCTGTCTCTTCTTTTTTTCTGAACCTTACTTTAAAATCTTGGAAAACAAAACAAAACCCTATGGTTTTATAATCTGAAAGAGAAAATATCTTTGGCAAGAAACTAACATCTTTACAGCCTCATCCAGAGTTCTTATTTGTTTAATTAGCCTTGCTTTTAAAAATAGGTTATAGGTCAATTTTTATTGTACTTGCTCATTTGCAAAAAGCCTCAGAGCTGCTAACCTAGTCATTGGTAGTAGTTTGTAAGGCAGTGCCAGTCTGGAGGGCTTAAGTGTTCCCTGCAAACATTGTTTGATGTTTGGGTAAAAGCATAAATCACGGCGTATAAACATCCCGCTTTGCACAAGTTTGCTTAATCGGGGCGCGCTCAGCAAATTTCAGGTTTGGAGCAGACCTAGCGCCATTTACAGTCCAGGAAACCAACGCATTGCTTTGATTTCCAAGCTGTCACGTCTGAACCCTGCTTGCAAGGCTCTCGATCCACCTGCACCTNGGTGTTCGGCTGAGGGGTCGGGTTTGCCTTCTGCCCGGGAGCGAAAGGAGCCTCCCGGGAAGGTGGGTCCCCGGGCCCGACGGGCCGCCCTGCCTCCTCCGCTCCCTCGCGTGAATGAACTGCCGTGTCTCGAATCGGCGTGGGCTCGTGGCACGCTGAAGGGGCTGGGGCAGAGCCGGGCACTGGTTGCCAGCCTGGAGGTGAGTGGGAGTCGCGCTGGGCCACTGGTGGCTGCAGGGATGCTTCTTCGGGATGCCACAGGGATGTTGTTTCGGGATACTGCAGGGATGTTTTGGGATGCCGCAGGGATGTTGCTTCAGGATGCAGCTGGGATGTTGTTTTGGGCTGCAGTGGGGCCGGGCAGGTCCTGGGCAGCCACCCCCAGCTGCACTGCAGGCTGAGCCGTTTGGCTTTTCCCTGGAAAAAAACCCCTGAGGTCTGTTTTTTCAGGAGGCTGAGGCTCAGAATAGGTTTTCCTACAGCTGCAGGTGCAGACCGGGTGGTTCCTTCACGTGTAACCTGCTGTGAAGGTGTCAGACATTCCCCCTACAAGTGGTTATGAACCCGTGCGACTGTTTGCAAATGCGCGTCGCCGTCCGTCTGCAATCCTACAGCCTTCTAGGAGACAGACACGGCAACAGGTAAAACGGGAGATGGCAGCCTGGGGTGGTCTCGCATCAGACCAGCTGAATGAATTACATCCTCCCTGTCCCATAAGAGGACACTAATTCAAGGGCTGCCCAACTGAAGACAGCGAGAGTGGGGCCTATTGTTCTGTGAGTGACTTCAAAGACATTTTTTTTTTTCCCCTTACAGGAAATTTTCGAGGTGAGGGGGAAGAGAAAGAATGTTCTCTACATTTTCTTCAATATCATTTTTATTTGTGGTTTTGTTTTCTGAGGTTGTCTATGTTGAGGAAAAATAAAATCTAAAAAATCACTCTTCACTTATAAAAATTATTTTTAATGTTCACAAACAGAATCTGCTTACTAAAAGCCAGTTCTTAGGGAGAGAAAAAAACAACCAAACAAACAAAACCCCCCCAAAAAACTCAGACCTCCCCCTTCAGGCCCCCCAAAACCAAAAAACCTACTTCAACTCAAAAAATAGCCTTTCAGTTTATCGAGTTTAGTTGGAAAAAAAACAGAAAATTTCAACCAATTTTCATTTTAGTTGAAAAGCTACTTCTCATTTGGAAAAAATGTTTTGATGGGAAAAATTCAAGCCGTTCTAGTTCCAGTCTCGGAGAGCTGTATGTGGGTGGATTCCCCGGGCCACGTGGAGCTCATTACAAGATCAGACACTCTGTTTGTAACTTAATTAAGTGACAGAATATGGTATTGAGACAAGTGCGTTGTCAGAAAGGAGCTGGAGTTGGTACCGCGGGGTGNTCGGGCCCCCGGTGGGGTGCAGTGGGACACCCGGGGGGGGCTCTGCCCCACGCCTTGATCCTGTCGAGGTTGCGCCGGGGAGCGATGCGGTTGCTGCGTTGTACGTGAGGGCAGGTTCGGGAGAACGGTGTTTACTTTGGAAGGGGGAGAAGCTTTTGTCAAAAACACTTATTGTTGCTGTGAGCCTGAAATACCTTTTGCAAGTGGAAAACAGAGATGTCTCCGTGCAGTCTATGGTGATGAACCCCGGGCAGCTGCCCCAATGGTCTGAGAGCACATCCTCAGGAAACCTTGATGTCTTATCTCCTGAGGAGCACGAGAAATTTAAAAAACCAAAACAAACCCCACCAAAACCCAACCAACTATTTCGTATTTCGGTTTCCTTGCCAATTCACAGCGCGGAGCCGGCCGGAGCGCTCGTTCTGCGGCGGGAGGTGCCGCGGCCCTGCCCGGTGGCGGGGCGATGCTGCGGGCAGCTGCCGGGGGGGACCCCCAGGACCCCCAGGACCCCCCCGGGCCGGCTGCCGGCTCTCCCCGGCGGCCCGCAGCAATCCTCTCCCGGGCAGGGAGCTCCTTGCTCGGCCGCCTCGGCCGGGAGCCCGGCGCTGGGGCCGGGCCGGGCTGCTCACGGGGAGAACGCCGGTTTCCAAACCGGGGCCGGGGGAGACGCCCCCTCCCCGCCCCCCCAAAGCCGGGCGTCTTGGCAAAATCCGGAGGGTGCCGTGGGCATGGTGGGTCTGCTGATGGGGGTTAGGGATGCGGGCCAGAATGCGCCCCTGAAAGGAAGAGGAAGTATTCTCCTAAAGAAGGAATAAATAGCTAAAAATATTAGCTATTAATAGCTCCTTACCTCCAAAAATAAAATCCCTTAGTGATACCAAAATAAGAAAGCAAAGGAAAGTCGGAGGTATTTGGCCTTCCTTTGAAAAAGGAAGCTAAAAATAACTATATATATATAAAAATCTCTCGTTTCTAGGGAAAGTCTCTGCCCCCGCATCCAGCCTGCACAGTTATATAAGACTTGAACCGCATCCCCCCGCTCCTCCGCGGCCGCTCACAACGCGCTGGGAGCCGGAGCCAGATGGAGAAAGGTTCCGTCAGGAAAGTTTAACTCAGCGGGGAGGCTGCAGCCAGCGGAGGACACGATTCTCTCGCTGAACTCTCCAAAAGCCTTGGAAATCTTACAGTTGTGTCATATGCTGGTTTGGGGAATGCTAGCAGTCCGGAGGCAGCCGCCAGCCCTCTTTCGCTTCGTTCGTTATTTATTTATTTTTTTCGCTTTGCACTGAGTTTAATTTGGGTAGCAGGATTCAGCAGTTTTAAGTTGGAAAAAACTTAGTGGAAGAAGATATTTTAGGAAAACCCTGTCATGTGAACTAGCGGGAGCCGATCAAACTGAGCTATTAAAAGAAAGACATTGTATTTTTAAACGGTCCAGACTGGGGAAGCCAACCTGTGTGCCATAACCGCTGAGCTGTGACTGCTCCCCCGATTATAGCTCAGCGTGGGAGGAGGCGAAGCTTTCCGTCGGGGTCGCCCATTCTCCGCTTGCTCTGGGATACCCTTGGCAGGGCCCGGTGCCCTCGGCCCCCACACGTTGTGTGTGTGTGTCCCCCCCGCACCCGGCTGCTCCCTCAGCTCGCGCTCGGCCCCCTCCGGCTCGCCCCTCGCCAGCTCTGCTGGAGGGCTCCCCCCGCCTGAAGCCCCTTCCCCAGTTCCTCTCCTCTGCATCTCCCAGTGCAATTATAACCAGGGATGCTGGGGTGACCAGGTAGTGGGGGTGGTAGGGCTGGAAGCCGGGCGAAACCAATAATTCTCCCCCCCCCCATTAACCAACAATTACTTTGCCCTCCGAGCAAAGCAGCGAGCTCGGTTTCCCTTTAATGTTTCGAAATAGAAATCAGGTGGTTCCGACTTGACTTCACCTGATGCGAATGGTGGCTCCAATCACACACGCTTAGCTCAGGCGTGACTCCTCTGGAAAGGAGCCGGGAGCGGCTGGGTCCCGCGTGGGGCCGGGTCGGAGCGGGGCCGGGGTTCTTGCAGGATCTCGCTCGGAAACGTGGCTTCAAAGCGGCGGGTTGAGCGGGCTGTTGTAGGGCAAAGCCCGCGGGTCGAGCCTAAGGATCAGGCGCAGCTTTTCGGTGCTTCTCTGCCAGCCCGCTGCCGTGCGCGCCCGGGGCTCGGGTGGGAAACCCTCGGCGANCGGTGGAAGCCGGTTGCATAACGGGCCCGCGGAGCTGGGGAAGGTATTTCCGCCTCGGCACGTCCAAAAATGACAAAGGCTAGGAAAGTGAGGTGCGCTGAGTTTCCCTGGCCTGCCTGCAGTTGCTAGCCTGCGGGACAACAAACTCGAGAAGCAGAAAGTTTGATTGTGATACCTCCTTCGAGTCGATTTTGGGACTCAGAGAGTGAAAAATGGAAATGTCGTGCGGGTGCCAGCCAGCCCTCCGTGCAGCTCCGGGCCAAGTCCCTCCGCAGTGAGTCACTCCCCGCCGCTGCCCGGGGCTCCGGCTGACCCCGGCGCCGGGGGTGCGCTGCGGCGTTCGGTGGGGCTGCACCGGCACCGGGGGACTGCGGAGCCGCGGGATCCCCGAAGAAGCACTTCACGCCTGTGCACCTCGATCTCTTCTGGAAATGACAGATGTAAGTGCAGCTGCATGGAGGTAGCGAGCCCAGCACGGTGTCAAGAGGCAGATGCTCGTTAACGCACTAGTGCAAACTATACGTTGTGAGACGGCACGCAGTTCATGACATCTTTGACTTTATTTTCCTGTTTTCTTTTGCTTTATTTTCCTGTTTATACGTAGTATGTGTAAACACACACGGGTTGTCTTGGTTTCGGAGGCTTCCTTGGCTATTTCATTCTTGCTAAGCTCCACGTGTATCAATGGAAATCCATGGGGTTGCTCCTCTCTCCTCTAAATGGCTCTAAAAATAGAAACAGAGGGAGGTCTGTGAAATACCACTAAACAAATTAACCGATTTTTTTTTTTTTCGTCTTCTGTATGAAGAATCGAGCCAGTGGTAATTAGAAGCCAAATCCTGTGCCAGTAACAAGATGGGTATTAATAGGGTGCTGGCGAATTTAAAAGACATAAATATAAGCTGGGGACTTCGGTTTTCTGAATGATTTATTCAAAGGTAAAAGCAGCAGCAGTCCGAGCTTGTCTCTGCTGGGAAGAAGGAAAACTTCTGCACAGAAGCCCCGTTGCTTTGAAAGGCTTTGCAGTGCCTGCAAGTTTTGTTTAAAAAGCACACACTGGGATTTTTAACATCATCCATATTTCTTTCTTTCTCGCTCTCTAACTTTCTGCTCAACAATTAAGTGCTTGTGCTGCAGACTGAGAAAGCCGCAGAGCTGCCTTGGCCCGGAGCTGGGAGACGTCATGGATTCCTGAGTGTGAAGTTTGCAGGAAAGCCCTCAGTTTGGGAGATGGAGGCGATCCAGGGGTTTCCATGGCACTGGGATAAACAGGAGGAAACAGTGAGGGAATCCCGTTATTTTACAGCATTCAAAGACTATAAACACTCGGAGCAGGGAAGGAAGTGGCCTTTCCCTCTCTAGTAACCCTCATCTCAGAGCAGAGAACTGACTTCACTTCAGGAACAAGCTCAGCCCAGTTCGGATCCCTCTTTGCACCTCCAAACACTTACGGAGGAGGCGAGCAAGAGGGGTTCCCTCCGTCCGGGCGGCACTGGTTGAACATGGTTTAAAGAAGATTGATTTTTTTTTTTCCCCTTCTTCTTCTTCTTTTTTTTTTTTTTTTTTTTTTTTTTTTTTATTGCTTTTTTTTTTTTTCCCCTTTTTTTTTTTTTTTTTTTTTTTTTTTTTTTTTTTTTTTTTTTTTTTTTTTTTTTTTTTTTTTTTAATTCCTGATGCAGAGAGAAACTGCCTGCAGGCTGGTACATTACCACCACATCATGAGGTCTATGGATCAAGGTAGGGTCTTACTCCTGTGCTGTGTGTCTGTGGGTGCCCTTCTGCGCTTCCCCCCACCCCCCCGGGTGTCTCTGCAGGTCGCTCCTGGCAGGGGCTCATGGCGAGAAGGGCCCTGGGGGAAGGGACGGGACTGGCTGTAGGTTTGGTTTGAAGCGCTCCGCGAAGGCGATGCAAATCTGTCTGGAGAAACCTCCTTTAACCTTCAGCCAGAGGACTCTCCTCCATCCAAGCCATCACCCCGGGAGT
>VXBL01001169.1:184313-284511 GCA_013400195.1 Aramus guarauna | reverse complement strand
GCCCCTCGCAGGGCGGCAGAGAGCCGGGGTGCTGCCGGGGCCCTGGCGGGGTGTCCCCGCTCCGAGTGCCCGGGACCGGCGTGGCGACGGATGCCGAGCTCGGCGGGCGGTGCTGGGGCTGGGCTGCTGGGGGGTGCGGGGCTGCTTCAGCCTGCGGGCGCGTGTGAACCACCACTGTCACTGGTGGCAAGTGGTTTGGTCCCCATCTGGTGATGGAGCGTCCGAGAGCGGCTGTGGGACCTTCCCATTATTTACGCCGTGGTGTCCGTGGGTATCAGAGCGCACCTGTGAAAGGCGAAGCAGAAGAGCTCAGCTGGGTTCGTCTCCTTGGGACCATCATCGTCACGATGGTAGAGGATGTTCTGGGAGCTCAGAAAGCCGGTCTGGCTGGGCCGAGGGGCCCCAAGGCGTTAGGTACCTGAGAGGACTCTGACCATCCTGCTTAGATGACAAGGAGCTGGGGAGATCTGTTCCCACTTTGGGTCCAAACACCACAAACTTAAGTTGCATAAAGAAAAAAAAAGAAAAAGTGACAGTCTCTTCTACTTTTCTGAGTTTACGCAAGTCTGTGATACTAAAGGCACTGTGACAAGTGTTCCCTGACTCAAAATGATAATTCGATCAGTTGATGATACTAAAAACCGATACTTCCTATCCCATAGAATACAGATTTGTGTAAACCAGACAAAGCCAAAAGAGACAGGACCCAGAGGAAAGAATTGCTGGGATATTGTTTCTAAGAGACACGTGTTTTGATGCTGCACAGCTGGGAGGTGCCATTGCTTTAGGGCATTTGAAGAAAGAGATGTTGTGTCCCCAGGGGACAGGGCAGGAGCAGGAGACCTATTAGGCCTGAATCGTGGTATCGTAAGTGAAACAGGGAGTTGTTACTGAGTTTTATTCGTTGTTTACTTGTTTAAATATACAGATGTGCACCAGCATCAAGGCCGAGTGAGAATCGTTAATGTCATCAAATGTACAAAGCTGAATTTTCTTTCAAGGTTTAATGTAGATCAAACCATGCTAAAATAAGTCCACAATGGGGAGAGGTCAGTGATTTTTGTGAAAATACATTAAATCTCAGTGAAAGCTTCAGCTGCTGCTTTTTTCACCCAGAGTACTGCTGTGAAGCTGTAAGTGGGAAGTTCCACAGAATATAATAGTACGTAGGTGGGGCGTAGAAAGTTTAATCTTCAAACCACATAAATGCAGAGCAGTGTATGCTTGTAGTAGAAGTAACTTCCTTCTTGAGCCTGCTTTCTCCACATTTGAATGAGTGGAAACCATAATTAGTAGTAATTTTGTTTGTTCCAAAGATGGAAATCATTAGCATAAAAAAAAAAAAAAATCACAACTATATATACTAGCATTGTAATCTGGAGAACATTCTCCCTGGCTTTGAAAAGGCACCAGCTAGAGTCTGTAAGCAATCCAGTATACATCCGTGACCTTTAATGTACAAAAGATTAAAGCGTGTTTACACGAGAACAGAAGAATGTTCAAATTTTGAGAAAGGGCTTTATCCACATGCCGGTGGTAGATGATGCTCGTTGTTCATGTGCGATTCTGGCCTCGTCTGAACTGCAGTTGGGAAAACAAGTCCTGTTCAGTGGAGGATTCAGAATGGAACCAAACCCATAGGAGTGTCTGTGGATCCCAGCACTTCAGGCTGGTTCCTGCATTTAGAGCCTGTTTGGAAGAGGCTCTGGTTTCCCCAGAGTCTGGCCGGCTCCACCCACCGCTCACGACAAGTCCTATAATAACAAATCTCTGTAAACATGCTGAAAGTGATCTTCTTAATTTTTTTTTTTTTTTTTTTAGGGAAAAATGTAAATTTGGGGCTCTAGGAATGGACTGGGGTGAAAGTTTATTTCTGATAAACAGTTTTTTAAAAGGTTGGGATTTGACAGTATCCACCTAAGCTTGTGTTTTAAAAGTAGGATCTATATCACAACTTGTTGCCATGGAAATGCCAGAAATACCCTTACTGAAAGCGGCTGGCATGCAGTAGTGCTTATGTGTGCCCGAGACAACAGGAGCGTGGACTGCTTTAAAAGCGTTGGGGGAAAAAAGGGTAAATAAAAATCCTACGGTCAATATTATTAGTATTAGATACTCCTCTCTGAGCCAGCCATTTCCTAAAGCAGGAGTGCTGTACGAAGTGCCATTTTCCATGTGCCCTTTACTTTTACCTTTACTTGCGAGACTTTAATTTGCCGTCTTCTTCTGAGCATCGGCGCTCCAGAACATCTGCCTTCGGACGGCTGGACTCAGGGTGTGCGCAGCTGAACTGGCTTTGGGGCGCTGGGGCAGCGCACGTATCCTGCGCTGTTAGGTTGAAATTGTGATTTCGCTTGGGCATGGAGGATGATTTCTTTTGAATCCTTTCAAAAAAAAGTGTTGGATGCATTCCATTGAGAGACGCGTGTGGAGGTATCAGTAGTGGTGTCCCAAGTTTTAGCTCGTTTCAGAGTTGAAAGGTGCTGAATATTCTTGTTTCTGTGCAGAGAAGATCAACAGAAAGTCAATGAGCACCTAACTGGCTCCTACAAATAGGGCTCCCGGATAAGTTCTGATAACTGCTGGTGTATTATTCCACAATACCTGTCGTTGGCCACTATGAGAGACAAAATACTGAAACACCAGACAACTGCTCTGCTGCAGCACCTCGCTTCGGGTATTTTTGTTCTGTGTTCACTGTGTGATGATCTGATGGGTAAAGCTGCCGCATCATTTTTAATTTTTGGGGTTAACCCTTCTGAAGACTGATCCTCTGAGGGGTGTCTTGAAACTTAAAATCCAAACAAAGTCCGTCTTTGAGTAAGTTTCCAGACAAAATCCTGCCCAAAGCCAACAGGTGAGAATGGATATTGGAAGGAGTGTCTGGTAGGCTGAAGCCGTTGCTGTAGCTCAGCAGACTTTTGCACTGCATCTGCTGAGAGGCACCCACAAGGTCTCTGTACGTATAACATAGAAAGGGGAAGCAGGGAGCAGCTATAAATATTAATACTCTTCTGAATGCTTGCTCGTATGTGGACAGGCTCCCAGGGACATTGCCACCTCTTGTAGGTGTCAAGCCCTGTTTAATTTGCCTCGTTCCTTCTTTTCCTCCCCAATACAAAGCTATTAAAAGGAAAAAAAAAACAAAAACCAAGCCACCACCAAACTTGCAGCTCGGTCCTGGTGTCTGGCTCAGTAACACAGGAGGCAGTGTTCAGCGCAGTGAAGCAACAAATTTGCACAAGTAACGGAGAATACCAGATTTCACTCAGGAAATCAACTTTCACTTTGAGCTTCCAAGCAGCTAGTGTAAATAACAGACGACTTGGCTTTTGAAAAATGCAAAAAAGCTCTGGGCTGGACCCTTCAAATTACAATAAGCAAATTAATTAAAAGAATTTGGACTCTTTTACTTATGCAAATAAGAAACTCCATTCAAATCCCAGGAGCTGCACTGCAGCAGACGGATGTGAGGTCAAACCCCAACTTCTCCCCCTGCCCTCCCTTGTCCCGCACACCCTGTCTTGAGCTTTTCCTAGATGATTTGTGTTAACCCATCGTGGACTGCAGCTGCTGGGGTGATCTGTTATTCCCTAATTTCATGCTAATTGCCAAGGTCACATTTGGCTGACCGAATGGCTTTGAAGCTGCTGCCTTGTTTAAAAACCGGCGGAGGGTGGGCGCTTGCAAAGCCACGTGTGCGCACACGCACTGGGGTGTCCGTCCGGCTTGGAAAATCTGTGGAGCCCAGCAGGACCCGCTGTGGGTTCTCCTTTCTGCCTTGCAGAGGTGTGCGGAAAAGAGTGGTTTGAATCGAGGGTTCAGTCCTTTCAGGCTTAAATCCCTTGCTCTTTTTTTTCCACCTGTGCTTTAATTCCCCGGGCTAGTCCGTACCAGGGCCAGTCCCGCCGGGGCTGCCCGAGTCCGCAGCAGCTGCTCTGCTGTTTGCCCGCTGCAGGGTAGGACGCAGCGTCCTGCTCCGCTCCGCTCGTGTGGGGAGAGGAGAGCTGGTCTTGTGAGCTAGGAACTGGGTAAAGGCTATGGGAAAAAGGAGGGAATGAGAGCTGGCAGCTCCGGTGGGATGCTCCGGCGCTTGGAGGTAGGACTTCCCTCATCACGGCCTCGGGTGACAGTGGGCTGGCAGTAAAGCTGAGAACGTCAGGAGGTGCCAGCGTTGCCTGGGTGTGAAGCTCACTTTCTTTTACCCCCCTTTCAAACAAGAAGGAACTTTAGGTACTGAATCAGAGCGTGATTCAGCAGTGAAACCCCAGGCTGGGAAATGCCCAAGTGAAGGGAGGTGGGGAGCGCTGGACGTGCCCCTGCAGCGAGTGCCAGAGGAGCTGAGCTGAAGCTGCTGAGCTGTTTGCTGAGACGTCCATCCGACGAGCCGTGGAGAGGACAGGCCTTTGCAGGAGCGTTTCAGCCTGTGTTCTGGGATGCAGCATGCAGGGACAGGTGAACCTTGAAGGTGGCATGACTTGGGGTGCAAAGCTGTACCTCTGGGCATCTGCACAAAGGTGTCAAAGCTGCTTCAGTCCTTGAACAACACCTTTGCTGGGCTGGTCCGGCACATCGTTACTCCCTTGCGAGGGCTGCGGTGCCCTCTCCCCCCATGGGGACCCCGGCTGGCGGGGGGGCCGGGCTGCTCCCTGCCACCCCCGGAATGCCCAGCCGGCAGCGTGAGGTTTGCTGTGCTCAGGTCCTGCCACCCCAGCCAAGCTCACCTGGGCAGCTCACCTGGGCGGCTCACCTGGGCAGCTCAGGGAGACGCTGGGGCCGTTCCCACGCTCCGGGCTGCTCCGCGTTCTGCAAATGCAGAGAGAGGGAGAAGGCAGCCGGGCTGGGGGAGCAACCTCTCCCCGTCCCCCCCGCGCCGCTCAAAGGCAGGAGCTTGACGTCGTTTCCAAGAGCAAACGCTCCCGTGGGGCTCGCCTGGGGAGGCCGGGATCTTGGCTCGGGTCTGCCCCTTCCCGAGCGGATTCCAATCCCCCGCCTGCCCGAGCCGAGCTGGCCGGGAGCGGGGGAGCCAGTCCCCTCCTACGGAAGCAAAAAGCAGAATTTCTCCCGATTTCGGTGGAAGAGCCGTGTACTTCCAGAGAGCAGCACTTGCTGCTTCACCCATCCGCCCCCTTTCCCTCCCCCGGTGAGGTCAGAGCCTTGCGTTGTAGCATCACCGGCATTTCCATGGCAACAGGCCGTGACGTCGCAGGCGTGGGCAATAGCACCGGGGACAGTGATTTCATTGTACCTCTGAAGTGAGGCAGTGCCGGGGCTGGGTCGGGAGATCTCCCCAAACCCCCCGGGCCCTAAGGAAGCCGAGCCGATGCGTCAGGGCCGGCAGCTTCTCCCTGCCCGAGCCGCAGCCCCTGAGCATCCCTGCCCCGGCGCTCTTCAAACGCGCCGAGCTTTGCTTGTCCGCAGTCTTGCCCGCATTCCTGTGCTGCTGCCTGCTTTATTGATAATCTGCCATGTGGGGGGAAGCTAAATATTTTTGCTCTACGGCAGGCTGTGGGTGTTGGCTGCTTGGCAAAGGGCGCCTGCCTGCTCGCTGCCTGCGAGCGCTGGGTGAGCAATCCCGGTCGGCGCGGCCCGTGCAGCGCTGCGGAGGAGAGCTCGGCGAGCGTGCCGGGTGAAGGCGAGGGCTTGCTGTGGCTTGTTGGTGTGCGAAAACATTGTCATTAATATCTGGAACGTGGATCCTCTTGGGGATGAATGCCAAGGATGGAAGTGATCATTTAAACACAGTGTTTCAGGGAAAAGCAAAGAAAATTTAGGTTGTCTAAAGCCCAATTTTCCACGGGCAGAAAGTGTGGGTGGTGGTGGTGTGTGTTTGTTATTCGGAAGACTTTAAAAATTACACGTGCACATGCAAATATGTTTGCTCTCCCCACGCCCCTCCGCACCAATCTACACACGCTAGCTTTGCTGCTCACCTTTGTGTGTCGCGAGGAGGTGTAATTCTTTACCTGCTGTCTGTGTATCCGCACAGATACCGTGGGTTGATGGTGTGGTGGGGGTGGCTCTCCATGCGGGGGGAACCGAAAAGGTCGCCTGTTCCTTGATGCTCAGCCCGGAGAGCTTTTCTGCGGTCACCGGTCACTGTACGGATCCTGCCCAAGTCCTGGCGTCAAGCCTCGCTCTGTCGGTGCTCATTTTGCTCCTTGCGCCAGTGTAAACGGGAGCGACTCTTCCGAAAGCGGTGGGAGTGATGCTTGGGGTGACCGTGGAGGGCTGTGCTGCTCCGTTGAGGCCGAAGGAGTGGCGACTTTTATTGGGAGTGAATCGTAGCATCGACATCTAGGCTTGATGCGTCAGAGTTGGAGTGATGACACACTAATCCTGTGAACGCCAAGGCTCTGATATCGAGATTGACGATGCTAAAAATATGTTCAGCTGAAAATTGAGTTAGTCGTTGCTGTTTTTGCCACCCCCGAAACAGCTGTGTGCTGGGATTAAAAGCCAGAGGGAACCGTAAGGAATGCGCAAGCTGGACTCTCCCAGTCGTCCCCCGTCCCGTCACATAGACATTCTGTGTGTTGGTTTGTTTGGTCGGCTGTCGGGGTTTCCCGCTAAACACCAAGGCTCAGCAGTTATGCTACATTTTTTCTTTTCATGGAGTTTTCTCCAGGTCGTGCAAAGCATTGAGCACAAAAAGTAGTGTCAAGAGGCAGTGGAAGATTTTGCTTTCACGCTAAGAAGCATCTAAAACTGAAAACAAACAAAACCCCCTGAAATTAAATCACAGTCTCTCTGGGTGCAGAAGTTTCCCAATGATCTGTGGCTACTTTTGCAGTCAGGCTTTATGTACAGTACGATCTGCTCATGGGAGATGCTGCCTCATGTGGTGTAGGAGTTAGAGAAAATGCTGGAACAGTTATTTAAAAATTTGAATGAAACCCGCTTGGCCCGTGGCACATGCTGATCTGTGCCCGGGGGTGAGCGGGCAGCGTGAGTGAGCCTCAAACGGGGCAGCTGGTTCAGGTATTTCCTGCTGGACGCATCCAAATCTATAAAAATTGTACAAATCCTGAGAGTATTTTTCATGCTTTGGTGTAACGACCAATATTCCCCAGTTGCTCCCGGGCTGGGGAAGCCCCCGGCGCTGATGTCCATGGAGGGGTCTGTCCTGGGGATACCCGGCATGACTCTGCTCTCTCGGGTGCTGCTGGTGGGGTGCTGGGACGAGCCCAGAACTGGGCGTAGCGATGCTGGTGGGAACTCTGTGTTGCCTGGAAGCATCCCTGTGCTCTGCAACCTGGGGATGGTTTGCGAGACTGAGAGTCTCTGCAAACTGAGGATTTTTTGCACCAGGGGAGAGGTGCACTGAACACTTACCTGTTAATGTATATTTTATAATCCCTCTCTGGCCAAAACGTTCCTTGAGCTGAAATTGGAAAGTGATTGCCTGTAACCGTGGGGCTGGACCCTTTCTCTCTCTCTCTCTTTTCTATCAAATATTTGTGAATGTGTTTTCTGGTCCTCTGGTGCTTTCTCATGTGAAACCTGTCACCAAACCGTGTTGAGTGAGCCAGACTTGTTGATATGGAGCCAAACAAATCATCACACAGAACTGACTTTAATTAAAGAGCTTGAGCTCAGCTTTGGTTTGGTGAAGCCTCTTCTGGCTGCACTTTGCTCTGTAAGAAAGGTTTTTCTCCCTTCACCAAAAGCTGTTCCTCAACCTTGTGGTTTTCCGAGACCTATTTGGGAGCGGTTTTGTGGCGGATGGTCTCCGTCCAGCTCCTAGCTGACCAAAGCCGACCACCGTCACGACGTGCCGATTGGCGCTAAGGGGGGTGTTTGGCAGAAAGCGTAGGCGGCCGGCGGCGACACGGGCAGAGCTGCCGTGGCACCGGCCCTGCCAGGGGATCCCTCCAGCTCGGGGCCGGAGGGGTCCGCAGTGCTGCTGTCCGTGCTGCGTCTGCTCGGAGCACTTGAGCTTCCCTGGCTGTTGATCCAGTACTTCTCACAAGCATTACTTGCAGTTAAAAAGAATTAACCAAATATTTACCTAATATCAGATCACAACCAGTTTATAAATATGCATTTTTTTAATCCATGATTGCTCAGCTTCTGTAATAATATTATAGTCTTAAAGAGACCCTTCTTTTTCCAGAAGAACCGACTCCACATAAAACCAACAGCCCACCCTCTGGAGTTACATACGCTCATGATGTCTTGGACTGTGGCCTCAAGCCATGCCCCCTGCCTTTTTCTAGCCTTTCTGCAGATCCCATGGGCAGATATGGACAGCCAGATAGCATAGGGACAACACCTACACACCCTGCCAACGCTGCAGGGGCCTCTGCTCCGAGCCCTAGGATTGAAATTACTCCATATAATGAACTGATTCATTCAGGGGGTCCCTTCCGCAGCAGAGACACAGATGTTCTTTTGGTAGAACATCAGTCAAACTCAGCTACCACTAGCCCAAGGGTTACCCTGCCTGTCCCTGGCTTTGAGGGCTACAGAGAACCACTGTGTCTGAGCCCAGCTAGTAGCGGCTCCTCTGCAAGTTTCATTTCAGAGACAAATGTATCTCCTTGCACGTCACCATGTGTTTCACCAAATAATGGTCCTAGTGATGACCTTTGTCCACAGTTTCAAAACATCCATACTCATTATTCTCCTAGAACCTCTCCAATAATGTCACCACGAACAAGCATCACGGAGGAAACCTGCTTGGGACGACATTCACCATCACCCTGTCCCAACTCAAGGTCTTCATCACCAGGTGCAAAACGGAGGTACTCTTGCACTGAGCTCTACAGTACTCAGCTGCCTTCCACTTCTCCACGACAGTCAAGGACCCCCTCTCCACAATCCTCTCCTCGCATCCCCTTGAGAGAAGACAACTCTTCGGTTACTTACACGCAGTTGCCCAGCGCTTCTCTTTCCATGGATGCTATGAATAGCCTTCCTACGGATCCTTCCTGTGGTGTTCCCACGAAAATTTGGAAAACCAGCCCTGATCCTTCGTCAATGCCTTCCCACAAAAACAGCATTCCGTGCCACGTCTTTCAGACTGTTGACTTCCACGGGCCTTGCGAGCAGGAGGACAGGAGAAACTCAGCCCCGGAATCAATTTTGTTGGTACCTCCATCCTGGACAAAGCAACTGGTGCCTGCAATACCTATCTGCAGGTATGTACTGCTTCTTGTCGTTCGGTGTTTTCTCACGGCGTGATGTCCTCTGTCACGCATGGTGATGCCTAGGGAGTGTTTCCTTGGGCAGAGCCTGCTGCAGACCAGAGCTAAGTGCTCAGGGACAGCAGTGGTCACTGGGAGCCCGGTCCATTGTGATTCCGAGAGATGGAACACTCTGTGTTTGGATGAAACATCGTTGACATGGTTCATTGGTAGCACAGCATACAACAAATTCCATTTTCCAAATTATTTGTCTCAAAATCAGATTGCAAACAGCCTTTGACAAAGGCTAAACACTCTCATTCCGTCCTGCAGCTTCTCAGGAAAATGGTTTGATTGCTTTTCTAAATTCAGGGAACGTCTCACAAATTTCCCTCAAGGATGAAAACACCTTAAATATTTCCTGATTCAAAATAGAGCACGCTGCTCCAAGTCAGACCGAGCTTTTGGTCAACGCCGAGTGCCTTATTGTTGATCGTTAATTTGTTAATTGTCGTTTAACCCAAGTCTCAGCCGTGGGCACTGCGCTCATCAGCTCCCTGCCTCGCCGGCACTGGCACCACGCAGGTCCGGACCCAGCGGTGCGTGTCTGCCAGGACGGAGGTGGCCAAAGGCGGGACCCCGCTCGCAGGCACCAGCGCCCACGCTGGGGGTGTCCGTGCTGCTCCCCACCAACTGCGAGTGCAAGAACGCGGGCTGCGACGTCCCTTGGCTCCTCAGGTCGCTCCCGGCAGCAGTTTGTACTCACAAAATAAGAGTCGTTTAAAATCCAGGGCAAGCTCTAGTTGTACATTTCAGTGTACTAATTTCATGTTCTAAACGCTTGTGTATTTTGATAACAGGAAAACTAGTCTCAGGTAAGAATATTTAGCATTTTATTCATGTGCATTTTAATATTTATGGAAATCATAAATATTAATTTATGCAACTGGTAAGTAATGGTAAGTGGAGTTAATATTTCGCATGCTATGTTCTGTGATCACAGTTTAAGACACAAAGCAACAGCTAGATAAAAGAGGGGGATCTTTGAAAAAATGCAACGGCTACAGATATTTCTGTTTAAGAAATAGAAATACTCTGTTCTCCTCAGCAAGGAGATGGGCCCACAGAAATCATTGTGTTTGTCCCGAAGTTCAGCAGAGCGCGTCTTCAAGGTGAGCAGGGCAGATACCCTCGCTGAAATCAACAGCAGACTGCTGAACCTTCCGGCGAGAGCAGCCCCGGTGGGGCACGCGGAGGAGGAGGGGGTCAGGGCTTTGGGAAGTAAATAGGGTCTGCAGAGCTTCAGCTGGTCTGGTCTCTCTCTGCCCAGTTTGCCCGTCCAGTCGCTGCCGCCCCTCGAGTGGCCGCTCTCCAGCCAGTCTGGCTCCTACGAGCTGCGGATCGAGGTTCAGCCGAAGCCCCACCACCGGGCACACTACGAGACGGAGGGAAGCCGAGGGGCCGTCAAGGCGCCGACCGGAGGCCACCCCGTCGTCCAGGTAAGGGACCGCGGAGCTGCTCCGCGGAGGAGGAGTGGGGGGCGAGGACCTCGTGAACCTGGGCGTGCTTGTCGATGTGCATAAAGTGTCTGACGCTGAGCTGCGGTGAAGTCCTCAGTGGTTGTAGCGTTGGTTTGGATTAGCTTGTGAAAGCTCAGAAGCTTGGGCAAAATATTGGCCACTTGTCCGGGCTGTATGTTAAACCTCCTGTGACCCAACGCTGCTATAAGATGTCCAGCTATCCTGAGTCCCGGCCGAGCCCCTTTTATCAGATTTAGAATGAGCGGACCGCGTTAGATCTGCGGTGCCACGTCCTCCTGCCCGCGCTGAGCGGGGTCTGGGAGCCGTGCTCCCCCGGGGCTGCGCGGCAGAGCTGGTGCCTGCGCTCCTGGCCGGACCCAGCCGGGCTCCTCTCCGGTGCGTACGGCCGAACGGCACCCGACCTCTGCACGTTCACTTGAGGTCTAAGGAAAGGCAAAGTGACCTTCACCGACTGCGATGGGACTTGGGTTAGGGTATGGGTGTTCAGCTGGAGTTTCCCCGGAGTTAACAGCTAGAAATGTCTTTTCATTTGCTTTTTCCTTAGAAATTTTACTCTTTTTTTCTGTCCTCTGGTTACATGGTAAAACTTCTAATTTTAAGCCCCTTTAAATTTAGGTCAGAGAATTTCCCCCGTGTGTAATTCCAGCACTCAGTACCTCCACTGCAGGCCAGTGCCTGGTTTATGTGTCACCTGCTGAGGCCACGTCCCACCTCGCGTGCGGTTCTGCTTGTACCCGTGGCACCGCTGCCTCCGCTGTCCTGGATGTGCCCGCCGGGGAACCTGGACCTGCGGTAGCAGCCGTGTGATAAGGAGACAGCAGGGCCAGATAATTACATAGCGGTGGGGGCGATTTCAGGACAAAAGTTTGGGCTCTGTAAAGGTGTAGACATAGACAGGACATGTTTCTCAGCTTTGCCATTTTACAGGGAGAGGGTGAATGAGTTTCGGCAGGAGCTCCCTCGTGGTTTGGGCTGCTGTCAGTACAGAAACGGAGTGTTGTATTTTGAGGTATCGTTTCTGTTGCTCTCAAGAGTGCCGTTCCGGCCCCATCTACGCCGGTCAGACGGGAGGTCACCCTGCTGAAATCAGTGAGCAAAATCCAAGCTGACGGCGATGGGGGTAACAAAATTTGGCCCTTTGCTGACCTGGGAGGTGGATGAGCTGAACCCTTATTCTCTTGCGCAGGGTGAAGGACTTTTCCTTCGCTTTGCAAAGGGTAATGTGAAGTAATGGCCGAGCAGTGCACTGGAGCCGTTCGGGGCCACGTCAGAACTTCTCACTCGGTTCCTCCCGGTTTCAGCAGTGCCATTCAGGAAGGAAAGCCGGGCTTTTGGTCGGGCTGCGAGGTGTCAGGGCGATGCTGCCGGCGATGAGGTGCAGCCACTGCACACAGCAGCCACAGCGACAGCTTTCGCCAGGCAAAGCTGGGCTGCACCCCGCGCGTGGTCCTGTCGCGCTCAGCGCGTGCTCGGCAAGCCTGGGCCAGGAAAATGCTGAAGTTTACACTTAGTTTTAAGTGTGTCATCAATACCACTAATGTCACTGGGTTGGCTTGTGCTTAACTTCAACCACAGGTTAGATATTCCCCCGCAGGCTCAGCCCCTTTTAAAATCAAGCTGTAAATTGTTAAATCAATGAATTTGTTTACTTTGGTTGAGCTGGACTTACGTGTATGGACTGGATATTTGAGGAAAGGGTGCAGGATGATAATAAATAGCAATCACATTTGACATACCTTAATATATAGGCAATCTTTTTAGTTTATGGATCTGACAAACTCCTATCCCACGGTGGTGTGTTTGAAGCTACGTGGATGTATGAACTACATGGCCAGTCAGCACTTGCTCTTGTCTCAGTTTGCCTACAAATACAGTATCATTTCCCTTCCCAAGATATTCCTATCGACTGGATGTTTATTGCAATGAAGGAGTTTCTCGTGACGTGGGGAAATACAAGTGCTTTGTTTCCTTCCTGTAATCAGTATCAATCAAAGAGGGATTTATATTTTCTCTCGGAGACAGGAACTGATATTCCTAGTTCTACCATAATTTGCCATCAAGCTTAAGGATCTTAAACTATAAATTCAAAGATCCAGGTTTGTTTCCCGAGCAGATGTGCCTCTGCACAGCTGTGCCTGCACATGGGGAAAATACAGACCGTTTTTTTATGAAGGTTTATTATAAACCTGGAAGTATTCGTTGGATTTGTGTTCACTTTAACAAGGTTCATATGGGTCCCGAGCACTGAGATAGTTGCACCTGTATGGTTTACGACATCTGAAACTTGGGAAGGCTAGTAAAATCCAAAGCTTTCTTGTTGTAAGTTATTTGGCTTCAAGTTTTCTTTTTTTTTCTTCTTCTTCTTCTTCCCCCTCGGTGAGTTTTAACTTTTGTGTTCTTGTCAGATGCAAACAGTACAGAAACAGAGAAAATGAAACTGGAGAGATTTTTTAAAGGTAGGCGCTGTGTTGAGGAAAGTTTGCGCGAGTGAAAGGCAACCGGTTGCAAGGAAATTAAATTGTTTTCAGCGGGCTGCGTCCGTGCTCAGCCCCAGCGCAGGAAGGGCAGTGTTGGCCCGGGGTGAGGGCTGGGGTCTCCTGCGGGCTGCAGACCTGGCGCTGGGCACCCGCAGCACTTCTCCAACGCCGGGCGTGAGCACGCCGCCCGCGGGGTTTGTCTGGGGCACCAGGACCCCCCGTAGCAACTTTCGGCAATCCAGTGCTGCCTCTGAGACATCTGGCCTTGAGCATTGAGAAGCCAAGCTCGCCCTGAGTGGGGGAAGCCCACCAAGGCGGTGGGATTTGTCCGAAGGTTGAATCTCCCATCCATGTCCCATATGGTTTACAACCCCTTTGAATATACTGCTTTTCCACTGTTGTGATTACCTTTTCTAAAATATAGTCTCTCTTTAAAGAAATCTGAATTTTTGTTTAAATTCCCATTAAATTAACCCTCCATGTGACTAATTATCCAGCTGAACCTTCTGGAGGAAGAGATGGCTAGTTTTTGCAGCACAGTGTTGGCCTGCAATATTTACTTTTTGAAAACTGCATTTTGCATGCATGTTTCTTCTTTTGGGTGCTCTGAAGCTACAGACCAGCAGATCTCATATCCTCCAGGCCTTATCTTGTGGTTTATCTTTCTGATACTGCTTCCTCTTCTTCACGTGTCTAGCCCCGAGAGTTTGTGCACAAGACTCTGCACCAGTTGTGCGCTCCTAGTACGGCAGAAGGTCTGGTTAATCAAAACCTCTGGCTAGATGGGTCACACAGAAGAGGGCATTTCCTTTTTTTGTCTGGGGCGGAAGAGAGAAGCCGTGCATGCCAGTGATGTTCACACCATCTAACTTCAGAGACCATCCAGAGTCACATGGAGAAGCCCAGGCTCCCAGTTTAGCTGTTCTGAGTCACTCCGGGGAGGAAACTACAGCTTGCTGTTAACTATCGAGAAACTCAGCCTTTGATTTTAGGGATGTAAGTTGAATGCCAGTGTGAGTATCCCCATGGTGTTCAGTCGCTGAGAACAGCAAGGAAATCCTGTGTAGCAAGGACAAAGCTGAAGTTTGCGTGCACCTACCGTCTTGCAGGTCCACCTGTCACTGAGCCCGCAGGGGAGGGGTAGGCGAGATTGGTTTCCAGCTCTTTTTCACCAAAGGTGAGGGGCAGCCCCCTGTTTGTGCCCAACTGCTCCGGTCGAGGCTCTGAAGAGACCGTCCATTAGGAAAGGCAGTGACTGCTCCCCTGTAAAGAGCTGGCGGATGTGGTGGGGATAGAGGTGGCAATCCAGACACAAACCTAGCTCCGTCCAAGCTCACCCCGCAGCAGCACGCACTGCCCAGAGGGGTGAAAATCTCCATCTTTGCAAGCTTTTAGGTAAATATCTGCTAGGAAGGACATGGATTTATTTGAATTCTGCTTGCGACAGGAGAGATGAACTAGATGATTCCTTGAGATGTCTCCCAGCATTGTTTTCAAGAATCCTCCTAGGAGCTCCCACCTCTTAAAGGGAAGTAACACTTCTGGGTTGCTGGCGTTGCTCACTCTCCTGTTGTCCGGGGGGAGCAGGACATGTGGTAGCAGTTGCGTGCCACTGGGTGCTGGCACGGGTGTCTTTACCTGCTGCCCACAGGACGGTGCGGGGGTGATAACCTCTCTGCTTCAGGGAGAGACAGATTGTCAGTTTTCAGCAGAGGTTCTCCTGTCTTTGACCTGGTTAGGGCAGTGATGAGCAGGAGAGGCCTTTTTCAGTTGCAAAGGTTGGGTCTGAATGAGCTTCAGCCCATGGTCAAGCAGAGTCTATGGTCCCTTAAAAGCCATAAAAATACTATTTTCAAGATGTTCATTAAACTTAGGGGTTCTGGTTTTGTCCTACTGATTTTTTGTCAAGATGGAAATGACACTTCACATGATTGTGTGATATTTCAGGGGGTTCCAAGCAGAATTCTTGTCCTTCCCTCAAGGGAACTGGAAGGGAAATGAAAGGAAAAGCTTGTAGGGAAGATGAGCAGTTGATTTATGTAAATGATTGTCCAACTATATTCTGGATAGCTGATGTGTACCCCTTTCATTAGAAGTGGTTGCCTTTACACACGTTGAGCGCATGGGTATGAATGAGACAAACCCATTTCACGTCATCATCTTCCCACGTTCTGAAGTCCCCTGGGGTCCTTGGAGATGGTCCCTGAGAGAAATGGGTGACTGCGTTCACCTCCGAGAACAGAGAGCGGTGAGACAGATGTGCATCTGCCATGGACTGTGGAGAGGCGATGGTATTTTTACGCTATTTTCTTAAAAATCAGTTTATGAGAACTCAGCTAAGTCTTGGGGTCAAAGAGTAAATATAACCTTTTTTACTTCTTTTTGTTTTTCCTATTACTTCTGTTTTTCCCCCAAGCACCTGTGTGTTTTGGACTTACCTTGCTGTAAAGAGCCCTTGAGGAAGCTGGTGTTTTACAGGGCTCTGTGGCACGGTAACTTGGAGCCGTGTTCTCAGAGGAGCGTGCCTGACGCTGGCATTTGGGGGCTTTTGTGGCCATCTTAGCAAATCCTTCCCCTGCTGTCTCGCCGCTCTGGCTTATCTGTACAAAAGGCTCAACCGCTGCTGAATGAAAGCCGGCCCATGAGCAATCAGTAACTCATCTGCATGTCTCGCTTTGTTTCTCTCGCTTCCACCACTTTATTAACTCAGTTCTTCATCAGCAAACCTGCTTTTTTCCACTGCTTGTGTCAGATAATCGAATCCGCTTGGCACAGCCCGGGGCCGCAGTGCTGGAAGGCGGCCGAGGACGTTGGCCACTCCGGCCCCACGTTTCCAGGGCAGCACCTTGCCCTGAGCGCATCCTGCATCCGTGGTCCCTGACCCGGCCTGGGGAGAAACTCACGGCTCAGCCGGAGCGTTTGCACCTTCCTGCAGCCGGAGGTTTCGGGCGCTCGGGCAGGCGGGAGCCTTGCTCCGGACCTGTGCAGAGAGCCGGCTGGGGGGCTGGGGGGCTGCGGTGGGTTGAACTGAGTGACAGGGCGGGGGGAGAGGAGGGAATATTTCCCTCAAGTCAGAGCATCGGGGACCCCTCCTTCCCCATCTGCCCCTGCAGCCGGAGGGGAACGTACCTCAAGTGGACCGAGACTTCAGTCCCTGCCTGCGGCCGCTATCCTAAAATCACCAGGGGGGTCCAGAGGGTACCCCCGCCCAGCACCGCTCGCCCCGCACCCCTGCGTGTGCTGCTCTCCTCCTCGCTCCCCCTCCTCAAGGCAGGAAGACTACGGAGAGCCCTCCCGTTCAGCACAGCCGGCCCAGCCTGCCCCTGGGTGCTAGCTTCGAAAATCTGGGTGACTTTCACTGCTTTTTGTTTTTTTTTTAATTAAAAAGAAGCTGGAGTGGTAGAGTTGTTAATGGAGCACACAGGAGCTGCTTTACAATAACAAACGTATGTTCAGCTTTCCTTTTACAGTTGAATTTTGCCGTATGTGTTTTCTTGTGGTTTCTAAGTCAAAGGAGACATTGTTCTCTAGCCTCGGCTTCCCGCGGGGCCCTGACTTTTCACTGTCTGTGACTTCCAACATTCGACCAAGTCCTTCGTGTTCTAGTTCTCCTGCTGAAACCCAAACCAGCTGCCCAGGAAGGCTCGCGTCCGGGAGCTGAGTTTCTCCTTTTCTGCCCATCTTCCCAACTGCCCTGTTCAGCGCAGGGGAGGTCCGAGGTCCGGGTCGAAGCCCTGCGTTGCTTGCACTTCCGTGGCAGGCGGTGCTGGACTCGTGCTGTGCAGCAGCTCCGTACCATTCCCGCAGCCTTCACTTCCCTTTTCCCGCGAGCGGGAGCCTCGCGCAGGCTCTCGGCGGCTGTTGGCCCTTGCAGGGATTTCTGCCCCCACCTTGAGGACAGCGTCTGGCAGATTGACGGCACGTTTCCCGCGGGATTTACCTACTGAAAGGACTACCGGGTGTGTTTGCACAACCGTGATGATTGTAGGTGCCTCTCTGGA
The DNA here is from genome assembly GCA_013400195.1 of Aramus guarauna. Lineage (NCBI taxonomy): Eukaryota > Metazoa > Chordata > Aves > Gruiformes > Aramidae > Aramus > Aramus guarauna. Next base: position 267,364 of record VXBL01001169.1, on the reverse strand, counting down.
GCTTTGGGCTGTTGCGTTGCGGATATGTTTACTGTGGCTACATGTGCAATGGCAGGGATAGCGGTGCAAGTCTGAAAATGCAGATTTTGGATGCATCTGGGTAATATCCCATGAAATGCAAGGGTAGGTCGGTCAGTACCCCGCACACTGCGCTGCCAGCGCACTGATAGCGTGGCTGTCCCTTGAGATCTACCTCTCTGAAAGCTCAGTGGAGCCACTGAGGAAGTGGAATTGCTAGGTAAATCAAAAGTAGTGCAGGAAAATATGGGTGTGCCTGAAATTTGCTTTTGTTTAGATGAGAGGCTGGACTGAAAAACAGGGACTGTCAAATAAGATAGCTACTAAACCAAGAACTGACCTGTATGCTTTCTGTAACTAATGCAAGACGAGAACTGCTGGATAACAGTCAGGATAATGCGCCACTGGGAGAATTTAACCAGAGATAAGTTGCATCTTGTGCCTGGGTCTGCGTCCCCCCGTGTGAAAGGGATGCTGTCACCCCGGCGTCATGGCTGAGCGAGTGCAGCTCGCCCCTAAGAGAAGGACGGGCAGGATGGCTCCGGGGCGCAGTTGGGCGCAGTTGGGCGCAGTTGGGCGCAGTTGGGCGCAGGGCAGATGATCAGTGAACCATGTCTGCTGAGGGAGCTGGGGGATTTTCCCATGGGCCAACCCGCTTTGAGTTAGAGATGAATCAAAAGTTCTCACTGAAATTTTTGAGCCCGATTCAAAATACATTGATTTTGACGGAAAGTAGTTTTGGCAGAGGTGAGGGGAAGGAGAGTTTGCCAACCGGTCTGAGTGCGATGCCTGTGAGATGCAGGCAGCCTGGGTTATTCCTTGGCTCAGGAATGCGGCTGGGTGAGGCAGATGCAAGATTTAGGTTATTCTTTCCTGTGCGATCGCCCTGCAGGACTGTACGTGGGGGAGTCAGCGTGCCGTAAACCAGAGTTCAAATTTATGGCTGTTTGCCATGAATGCGGACACTTCCAGCGCAGCAGTAATGCCTACAGACCTCAATCCCTTCAGGGTGCGCGCGAGTGTCCGCAGGAGAAGTTCGTGCAGGGTGGACAGTGTCCTGTAAACTCACATCTGAGCTCTCTGCTCACGGGCTTCACCACCCAGCTAAGCCGCCAGTTCCTCCTCCCTCTCTCAAGACCGATGTCTATTGAACTGGAAGAGCCTCGCGCCAAGCGGGGACTCGCACCTGGGTCTCCCGTGTCCAGGGGAGCGTCGTGCGTCCGGGCTAATGGCTGTTCGGGGGAAAGGGACTGGACTCCTGCCTGCTGCTGCTCACTGAAAATTTTCTAGGGTCTCTATTTCGTTCTGAAACAACTGTTGAAACCCTGATGCTTCCAGCAGACCTGAGTTATTATCTCAGAGCATGCCTTGAGCTGTGGGTTTCAGCATGAGAGAGAAACTGGGGAGAAGAGAGGCTCCCGGGGCTTACTTTTATCTCTTCTGGGTTTTTTTTCCCTTTCCTTTTTTGTCTTTTTCCCAAAAGTGTTTTTTGGCCAAGATCCTTTCCAAAACCTGGCTGCCATTCAGTCAGCTAGCCACGCCTGAGCAGAGACGCGGCGTGGTTCCGGGACCCCAAACCCTCGCGCAGGAGGTGCAGCCCTGGCAGAGGGCTCGGCGCTGGGACGTGGGTCAGCGCAGCCGAATCAGTCACCTCGGGCTGAGCCAAGTAACTCCAAGACGCTCCTGCTGCTACGGCTGTCCCACCTTCCCCCTCCTCGGCATGGCTGCTCTCAAGCTTTGTGCCACGTCGCGGTGGCACAGCGTGATGCTCCCGGGGCTGCACCTGAAGCATCGCTGCCTCGAGGATGAGCTGGCCGTGGCAGAGGAACCTGCAAGGCTGGGTGAGAAGCAAGCAGCTCTGCTTCCACCCGGCCTTCTGCTCCCGCTGTGCCGAGGCCGGTCCCTGCAGAGCCCCCCGCAGCCGGCGAGGCAGCGACTTCGCTGACCGGTGGCAGAGCCCGTGCCGAGCAGCTCCCCCGGTGCGATTCTGCCAGCGTCAGCAGATTTGCACCCTCTGATTTACCTGTGGCAGAGAGAGCTTTGTCGTGCTGGGGGAAGTTTAAATCTTTGGTCATGAATATGAATGGAAGCTTTTTAATTACACAGCTGGTTTTCTTAGTAGGAAAAATTCACATTTTCACCCTGCTATGAAAATCTGATCCCCAAATCCCCCTATCTGGACGCATGCAGCAGTCGGATGCGTAGTGCCTCTTCTCTTAAACTTTCAGCCAAGAGAGTCAAAGCATCTTGAAAACAGGATCAGCTCTTCGCAGGGGTAGGGAAACTGAGGCACAGAGAGGAAACATTGCAATGTAAGGCCAGTGTCAGGACGGTCAGGAACAACCCCCCCGCTGCTCTCTCCCAAGAACTGCCAGCTCTGTCCCAGACCTGTCTTTTAACCCATGTGGAAGCAGAAATCCCAGTTAGACACTGGGAGCCTGGTTGTCATTTACTGTAAGGAGCAGCAGAGCAAATGAGATTCAGTCCTTGGAATTTTGACAAAATTGTCACCAAAATAAGAAACACTTAAAATTGAGTATAATAAAAACTCATCATTTAGCAGAATCAGATGTTTGAAGGATTATCTTTGGAGGCCTTTTTAGACTGCTCCGGTAAGGAGCAAAAAGAACCGAGGCAGAGATTTCCTTCTGGTTTGTGTTCTTTTGCTGTGTCCCAAGTACATTAAATTGAACAAAAACATGTGACAAGATTCAACTTTATTGCTCAATGTCAGCTCTAAGTGAAGCAGGCAGGCAAGCCGCTACGCGATACGGTGTCTGGATGAGGTCTTTGTCTTAATTACCAACAGCTATTGATATGCCACTCTCCCCCAGACAATACAGTGAGATTTTCCACCTTGGTAGGAGTATTTTTGAGTAAAGACTGCCCAAAACATCCTTGCATTGGTGCAAAGGTTACTAACGATGAGAACTGGTGATGAGATCCAAGAGGCAGAGTTGCCCCCCAAGGGAGGCAGGACAGCAAGCTGTGCCAAGCGGGGGCCATTCGGACAAGCACACCTTCCTCTGCTCCGCTGCGCGGCGTCCGAAAACGCCTCCTGGAGCGGAAAACAGCCTCGGGGCGGGTGAGGAGTCTGAGCAGGGCAATAGTTGGTGGAGTCAAAAGCTTTGAGACGCGCACGGGTTTGACTCTGCAGCCCCTCGCCGTCTCTAGAGGAAGGTGGGCGTTGGGCGAGCTGGGCTGCAGCCCAGGGCAGCCGGTGCCACAGCCGCTGCTGGCGAGTCCTGCAGTGCTTTCTTATCTCCTTGTGTACAGCAGGAAAAGGGAAGCAGTAAGAGGAAGCGATTTCTCACGCGGCTTTGTATTTGCTTCTAATTAAATGCTGCCAGTCGAGCTCTGTTTTCCCACTTTTCGCTACTGGCCGGGGACGGTCCAGCTGAATCACCCCGGTGCTGTTCTCAAGGCTGACCACACACATGCACACCCTGGTTGGGGGAAGCTGGAGCCACTTCCACAGGGAGATAGCAAGTAATATGCAGCGGTTAATGGACTAAGCCACATGTTGCAGTGAGCTGAAACAAGCAAGAGAGCTGATTACTCTCAAGCAAATAAAATCACCAAGACTAGTGAATTCATTCCCCGATTTTATACTTTCCTTCTGGCAGTAGCTTGCGTTGTCTAGACAGCAATCAGCTTTAAAGATGCAGCTTTATACCTCCCAGGGGAGAAAGACCTAAATTCCCGACAAGCAAAGCTCTGTTGGGATGAATGGGAAACAAATTATTCCCTTCCACTCTCCAAGGCATCTGTGTCGCACAGGGCAACGTTCTCACTGGGGCTCTTCAAAGGTGCCCGTGAGACTCGCAGATGCTCCTGCTTTTGTCTCGCAAAGCTCATCACTGTTTGCATTCAGCCTTTCAGACATGCAAGACTCAAACTAGAAATCTCCAAGAAAATTTGGCTCTGAAAGCCCTCCGTTGAGAAGGCAAAGGCAGAAGCTTGCAATACTAGTGGAAACCGAGGGGCTGCAGCTGGTGAGCGGTGTTCCTGCACGCTTTGCCATTTGCGGAGCAGGGCTGGCCGCCCTTGCAGCAAGGCAGACGTGGGGGGACGGGGAGCTGGGGTTTCTCACGGCGTTGGGCTGCTCCTTCCCTGCGGGACCCGGCAAATCACTGCACCTCTCTGGCCTGGCTTCCCCCTTTAGGAATCAAAAAGGTGTCTTTCTTCTCTCCTGTGAATCCTCCTTCCTCTTGCTAATATTGTAATTCTATATAAAATGTAATAACATTTAAACTCAAGTAAACGTGTCCAAGAGTCAAAGATCTAGATTCCAAAGATTTCACTAAATTCCCTCTGTATGCGCATATACTGTATCGATAGGTGACCATCTAGAGAGTCTTTAAGGAACTGGCCTTTCTTTCTGACTCTGCTGTCACTTTATCACTCCAGTACCAGGCACCGTACCTAAGCAGTGTTGCAGGCTTCACTTGTGCAAAGAGATTTGCCATTTGTGCAGCACAGCAAAGGTGAACCTGCGTTTTTAAACCCCACACCAGAGGCGATGTGAACGCTGCGGATGCAGGGTTTGGTTCATCTGAACACGGGGGTGGCGACTGATTTAGATTCGAATTTCAAACTCCTGCTTTAAGTGCTTGTATATTTGGAGCTGGGGACTCAGCGTCTGAGAAGACCTGAGTTTTGAAACAGTGCAGGAAAAAAAAAAGCGTTGTTGGATATGCCAACCGTGTGGTCTCGACGGCTGCGGTTGCCGGTACCGTCACAGGAATTGTGTTCGGGCGGGTGGCTGGGCTGCCCGTACGCAGCACTGCGGGCACATCTGCTCGGCTCTGCATGCAGAATCACACACGTGCCTTCCTGCAAATGGCACTTAAATACCCCCCTCCTTCCCAAATTTGACTGGTATTGATCCACGGGAGGAGTGCAGAATGAATGGATTTTATTTATGCAGAGGTGAGCTGATGATTTTATTCGTGCCACACATTTCCATTTTGTTTAGGAACCAAATCATAGCAGCAAACCAAACAAGAAAAGTCTCCTTGTTTTCTGAATGATGTTATTTGTTTATCTGCCAAAGTGCTTTGCATTTCCTCAGGTCACAGACCAGCCCATGTCTGGCTAGGTTAATATTGCAAGAGTTATGCAAAAGCGAAGTTTAAGAAAAATCTTTCAACTGAAAGAAAAAGGATCTTAAAATCCCAAAATAGAGTATGGAAAGGTACACATCATGTCTGGCTTCTCTTTCCCCTTGTGGCAAATGTGACTCAAAGGAGTTGGGTCTTTTCCAGCTCGATCTGTATACAGTTTGGGGGAGTTTTATTGTGAATAGGTCACCTTATAATACACAAAAATATTTCCTCCCGGAGTTCTGTATTCATAAATCTTTCTCGATTCTCACTCTCTTCAAACTGCAACCTAGATGATTTTGTTTTCTTCGCGGAAAGAAGAGTGAGAAAGAGTCGAGGAGCACCTTGGCGCGGGGCTGGTCCCGGGCGTCCCCCCGCGGGGTCCCCATTGCCGGGCATTGTGCCGCAGGGCACCAGCAGCATATGGGGCTGAACAGCTGAGGCTTTCCAGCGCCTTGGTTGTTGCTAAGGGGGGAAAAAATGCATTTCGACGTTATTATTTAAAAAAATGTTTTAAGTCATCACTTCTCTGTAGGGTTCTTTAAGGGTCACTTTTGCTCCTTCCTCGCTCCGCCAAAGAAAAGAGCAGCGTCGTGGTTAAATACTAAAGCAGCTGCCTGGTATAGTGGAGGTGTTTATTGAGAGGAACAGTCTCTTGTAGTTCGATTTTGAGGAGAGACATATATCTGAAACACAGCTTTCATGTGCTCTTTCATTCTAGCCCACAATGAATTCTTCTGTACAAAACTGCAGCAGGCGGTATTAACTCTTTTCTGTCCCTGCGAAGTGGGGGTAGCATCACTGTTCCCCCGGTACAGGCGAACAGAGCCGGTGCGTGGCGTGACCAAAGCTGCGCAGTACATCGGTGGCAGAGCGGGGTGTAAAACTCCAATTTGAAAGCTCCTGGAGCCCTTCTGTGGGCTGTCCATCTTCATTTTTTGTTCCTAAGTCATCCTGATGTGTTCTGAGCAAGTGAAAGGTAGATGGAAATGCTTGTGGTAGTCGATCACCTATATTATCCTTTCCCACGTAATCAATTAACTCAAGGTCAGGACACATCCTTTTAAACGGGGATACGCGACTTACGTATATTTTTCTCTTTGTATTTGCATTTTATAATGCTATTTTGATTTTACAGTGATGTCATCCCAAAGCATTGCCATAATGTCATAAATTACCCAATAATTATGTTACTTTCTTCCACCGATCAAACAGTTGATTTGAAATCTGGTCCTGGACAGGACCTCTCTGTTTTATACCCCCTCGCCCAGCAGACGATACAAACTTCGCCGTACGGACAGGCAGCAATTCCCCTCTTTAAGTGTCTATACATTTATACAAACACACCCCCACAGACGTACGTATTAGTAGAAGACCATGAGCAGTTTTACCTTGGGAGCTCATTCTACACATGCAAAAAACCCCACTTAAAATGACTTTTAAAGGTGGCCAGTATTACAAACTGTACGTAGCCAGTTCTGGTACAGCTGCTACTGACTGTGCTCACTGGGGGCAAATTATCTTTTGGAATTTATTATCTGTTTTCCTTCGTTCCAGTCTCCCACCTGTAACTCTGGGATTTTTTTCTGCCTGGGCAGAGGGCGAAGCGAACGCTGCTTTGCTCGCACTGTAGTAACCGGTCGGTCCAGAGGATGCTCTTGTTGTCTTAGCCGGCTCCGCAAAGCATTACTCTGTCAGGCACGACAATAAACGCGCTCAGTGCTTAAAACCTACTCTTCTCCCTCTCCCCTTGTGAAGACAAGACGGCTTTTGGTCACACACTGGCTTTTCACCGACGGCCAGGAAATCTGGGATTTTGAAAGCAGCGTGCTTAGGATGAGTTCCAGTCCGGCTCCCAGAGGACCTGGGCTTAACGGGCCTCCACGGGTAAACGGGGGCTGATTCCTGCTTTCAGGCCTGTTCCCAGTAGATCTATCATTTTGACCTCTGTCGCCTTTAATCTCCTATACACCCCATACATTTCCAAAGCTCCCCGTGGCTGCCTTGGCATTTATCACGTTCTTGGCCAGGCTGCTTCCCCAGCACCAGCCCTTGTGCGTGGAGTCCCGCGCCGCTCCCCCTGCACCCCGCTCCCAGAGCCAACTGGCAAGTGTGCACAAAGCCTCGTGCCCCGTGTCCCTTCCTCGCACTCTCGCTTGTGCGAGTGAGCTGCCGTAGGTGTCTGAGCCACAGCGGGGCTGGGTTCTGTAATTCCTTCTTGCACAAGCCCTGCTGAAGGCCTGCTGAGTTCAATGGAGCTATTCATGTAAGTGGAGGCTGCAGATTCGGGCCCTTGGGTTGTAAGGTCTCTGGGGCATAGACCCTGTCTTTGTACGCCTCGCAAATATGTGCTAGATGAGTAATGATAGCTCAGAAGAGTGAGTGTCGCTTTACATTTGCCATACTGAAGGAAAGTTGCCAGGACTGCATTGATGCTGCATGTGGTCCCCTTCCAGGGGGGAATTAATCCTTCTATGCAAAGATACCTCCTGCTGACTGGTGAAAAGAAAAAAGAAAAAAAAAACCCATTTGGCCATGAATACCATTAGCTTAATCTTCCCTTTCTCTGATCTTCCAGTACTATTTGCTTTGTATGGCTTCATCAAGGTTTTGTATGTGGACGGAGTAATTGAAAACAAATTTAGCATGTCTCAGACCATAAAGTTCCCTTTCAGCTAGATCACTGGCTATGCGGTAGATAAATGTCTGGTTTTCATTTTTGGTTATGTGAGAAATTTCGAATGGTTTGATTTGTAATTTTGAATGTTAATAAAGAAGGAGAAATTTCCTCGTCTCCTGGCCTATGGAGGCATTCTGGCTTTCTTGCTGCTCTTGCAGCAAATGCTGTTTATAAAAATGTTATTTAGTACAGACGAGTCTGTTTATGTCCTTGAACCCTCGAGGCGCCCGTCTCTGAGGTCCGCAAAGACGTCCTTGTGCCAGGTACTGTACGGTCACAGGACAGAAATGCCATCTCTACCCACGCAGATGGTATTGTAATGGAAAGCAAAGGAACGGCTGAAGGTCAACCACCACCTGGGGAAGGATGAGTTTCAAAGAGCAGCGAATCAGTGAACCAGCGCCGCTCCACATACGTGATTTCAGGAGAAGAACACGTTTCCTCTTAAGACTATTTAAGAATTCTGCAGACAAGGAGATCTGTAGGCTGGAGATGTAGATATTAAAAGGGAACATCCTCCCTGGGGGAAGAGATGGATGGGCAGAAAATCCAATGCTGTGAGTGTTTGAGAAGTTGACGCTGGTGTTTGGGGCTGGATTTGGGAAGTTTGGGAAAAGATGTTGATAACTGGGTAGAAAATGAGAGGTGAGAGGGCAAAGAGAAGAGCAGAGCTCTGGAGATGAAGGCAGACAGCTTATGTCTGGTACGGGGGAGCCAGGGAAGCTGGAGAGGTGTGAAGCTCCGGGTGACTTGGGCAAAGCGGGAGCTGGAAGGACCGTCCTTCCAGCTGGGATTGAAATGGGTGGGAGCTGGGGCAGGACTGCACGTGCCGAGGCCAGAGAGAGGGATGTGGCAGAGATCGTTGATTTCTGAAATGTTTATACATCATTTAACATTTCAGTTCTCAAAATCGCAAACACATTCACGAGATACTTCCTGTTTAGGGGAGAAAACCCCTTATTTTTTACTTGCAGTCAAAGCAGGACTCACAGGCTGAGCTGAGGCAAAGTCATTTTACTGACTGTTAGGCTGGACAGAAACTTGGCTTTGCAAGCTGGACGTCACACGGGGACTGATTTGAAGTCCCCTTTGTCAACGGGCATCTTCCATTGGCTTTGATAAGGTCTGGAGAAGGAGCGTATGGGAGTGCCACATTCATGCCCTGTATCTAAATGCAAGTGAGAGACTTTCTCCCGTCCTTACGGCGTTTCCTGCGGACGGGGGGCAGGAAGCGCTGCCCAAGGCTGCAGGTGCGGGGAGTCAGCTCCTCTGTGCAGCTTTATCCACCCCACAGAGAAAAATCTTTTGAACCTCATTTAGGAATCAGCCACTGCAAATTAAACAAGTGCACTCAAAAGTGTACCTTTTGAGGGGGTTTATCAGTCTGTTGTGGAGACAACTAACACATTTCTGGTAATGGCGAGCTTGTCTGGAATTTTTTCTTCTTGATATATCCTTTTTTTCTTCTAGATACGTTTAGTATTATAACTCTAGCTATGTATTATAGCTATTCCGTTAGCTCCCTTCCCTACGTATCATGGACTCCAGCAAATACTCTGCAGAGGATGTCTCTCTGAGAGTGGGAAAGGGGCTGTACCTCACCTATCTTTATGTCTCTCTATATCTCCATATCTGTAGATGCATTTGATTTCCTGACATGAAGACATTGCAAGCCCTGTTGTGATAATAGATTTTTAATGTCTTGTCAGCTTCACGGTTACATGGAGAACAAACCCTTGGGTCTTCAGATCTTCATTGGGACGGCAGATGAACGGATACTTAAACCTCACGCTTTCTATCAAGTCCATCGCATTACAGGAAAAACCGTCACCACCACCAGCTATGAAAAAATCATTGGCAACACCAAAGTTTTAGAGATCCCACTGGAACCCAAAAACAACATGAAAGCAACGTAAGCATATTTTTTTTTTATTAGCAAAGTTGAGGAGGATTAAATTGGCATGTGAAGTTCTTTCTCCTGTGGAAAGGAGTCAGTTGAATGAATAATGATGTCTGCTCTGGAGGGAGTCCCCTTTCCAGAGCTTCGGGATGATATATGAGTGTAAGACCCTTTCTACAAAACACGAGCAGCAGTTACAAGCACCTGGGTTAAAGCTGCCGAAAGAGGTACCGGTCACCAGCTGACCGTGCAGGCATTTTTGCTCTTTACCCCGATAGCCAGGGTGACTATACTGTAACCATCTGTCTTCTTCAAAGTCAGAATGGTGCCCTTGTAGGGCCCTAAGGAAAACGAAACTGGAATCTCAAGTCCTTTTGGTGCAGTGATGCAATGAGGAGCAAGGAGCAGTAGGCAGCGGAGGAAAGGTGTACGGTTCATTTTACAACATTTAATGGAACAGAAACCATCTCTCCTGAACTCAGCCAAGTGCTCTGGCCATGAAATCGCACTCTCTTGTTGTAATAGATTAACAGAAAAGCAAGTACAGGCACATCTTTTCTGTATTACTGCTTCCAGTTTTATGGGGGCAGAGGGATGAAGTGGGCACCAGTCTGAAACTTCAGGCTTGAACGTGTGCCAGGCAGCACGAGAGTGATTGCTCTGCGGAGGGAAGAGCCGTATCTCCCTCCTTCAGAGGATACTGACAAAATTGGCAGAGCAGCTATGTTTTTAAGCCCCCCTACTTCATTGCAAAATCCAGATTCTTTCTTTATATATCTTTTTTTTTTTTTCCCCCCAGAAAATATACCTCATTCCTCCCTTTCCTTCAAGCCTCTCCTTCCCTCTGCACCCAAGGAGATAAATAAAAGTCCACATCTCAAACTTAAGCAGCCCAGTGCTGAATGGAACATGACTGTCTGTTCCTAACGAGAAACCCTGGAGTAATAAACCCCTGCACACATGCAATGGCAAGGAACAGTGGGGGTGTAGGAAGCAGCTTGGGGTTTATGCCTCCCAAAATGTGAGTTTAATTCATATCAGAAGAAGACAAATGGTATGTCTTCAAAACTGGTATGAAAATGGGTTGGCAGTGCCTGTGTAATAACAGTGCACCCTCCCAGGACCATTGCTGAGCTGAAGATCTCGGACTCTGTAAATATTAATTGGCACATTCCCTTAACGCAGAGAGGCACGTTTGCTAGGTTACACTGGACTAACTCAGACGTTAACCTGCACTTACACCAACAGTAAGTTGCAATGCTGGTTTAAGCAATCCTAATCCTTTCATTGCCGCTCAGCCCCATCCTGCTCCCTACATCCTCCCTTTGTGCGGGAACACAGTGAATGGGAGCAGAGAACCATTTTCCGCACTGCCAGGCGATTGCCTTGGCTGGGAACAACGTCCCAGGGCTCTGGCGGGTGACGCGGTGACAGTGACGCAGTGACACAGGCCAGGGCTGGAGAGCCCAGTTCTAGCAGAAGCATTCGCCTTGTCCAGAGGAGGGGAGAGCAGTTTGGTTCCTGCTTTGGACTTGAATCCAACCCTGGCCCGTACAGACTGCGGGGAAGACGTGCCGGGACGGTGCGTGCAATTAGCTGGTTGGACTGCTGGGATTGCCCGTGGAGCTGAACTCACTTGCCCGCGTGCAGGCAATAGTGCTGTGCGTTGTCCGGGCACGGGGCTGGCGGGGGAGGCTTTAAGGCTCTCTGTCTCGCCGAGGGCTCCGGCACAGGCTCAGCTTCTTGCCGGTCCCAGGGCACTTCTTGTTCTGGTTCACTGCGGCGGCCCGGGGGCCGGGGCGGGCGCTGCCACGTGCACTCTTGTGCTTGGACCCGAGGGAGGTGAGACTCGGGGTTCCAGTGTCGGGAGAGCGGCTTCGGCTGTTCCCAGCGTAAAGGCCACCCCGTCCCTCGGCTGGGACGTGCCTGGGACGCGCTGAGCCACCGGGCCCAGGGTCTTCGGGGCGGGGGTGGGTCCAGCAGCATCCCTCCCTCGCTGCATCCCTGGGATTTCTTCCCCCGTCACTGCTGACATGGCAGTTTCTACATCCCAAGCAGAACAAGTATCTGCTCTTAACGCGGCGATCAAAGCAAAACAGCTTAATCCTCTTGACTGTCACCTATTTCCAAGCTGCTTGAGAGCAGAAATGTTGAGCTAAATGGCGTGTGTGTTTGGCAGCATTGACTGCGCGGGGATTTTGAAGCTGAGGAACGCAGACATCGAGCTGCGCAAGGGAGAGACAGACATCGGCAGGAAGAACACCCGCGTCCGGCTCGTCTTCCGCGTGCACATCCCCGAGTCCAACGGCAGGATCATTTCTCTGCAAGCAGCATCGAACCCCATCGAATGCTGTAAGTATCCCCTGAGATTTGCTCCTTCTCCATCTCTTGCGACAACGATCGTCTTGTCCCTCTGCTCCGTGCTGGCCCTGAGGGGACGAACCCGACGTGCTCAGATCGGCAAGCGCAAGGTGCTCTGCTCTTCCTGCGCTGCCTGGGTCTGCGCCAGCGTCTGAGCGACCTGTGGCTCCTGCCGGCGTGCACGGCCTTTCCTGAAGCGGGCTTTGGGAGCTGGTGGCTCTTCACGGTGCTTAGAGCTTGTGGGGACAGCGAGGGACTCGGGGCTTGTGCAGATTTTGTTTGTTAGTGTGTTGCTGCTGGATCGTTCTGGCTAGGAGGTCTTTTCTGGGAGCGGGGAGCCAGTGCGGGGGTGCGGACGGGGGCATATATACATCCTCTCTGTTTGTGCACGGGCGTGCAAGCTGCCTGCCTTCCTGGGAGCGGCTTTATTTTGAGTAGAGGCAGAACCAGAACTGGCTTTCGATAAGCTGGCAGGTGGCGGGAGGTTTTGAATTCAAACCTGGGCCAGATCCTCGCACTGCGGCCAGTCCTGCTGCCCCAGGAGTGACCACGTCCTCTGATCGGAGCTGCGAGGAGCACGGCTGAGGTGGAGAAGTGGGTTTGATTTTGAGGCTGAGGCGCATCCTGGTCATTGTTTTTTCTAGATGTGGGTGCTAAGGGGTGTGCAGCTGAGGAGGCTGCAGCTGAAGCAGGGAAAGCCCAGGTTGTTCTGGTATTCCCCTCAGGGACAGAAGAAATCTTGCAGTTTTGATTTCTGGGGCAAATCCTGCCAGGGTGTAAGCAGAGAAACCCACACCTCCCACTCAATGTCATGTACTGGATACTGAGAAAGAGAGGCTGCCGCCGAGGTGCCCCGTGTCGCAGTCATTTCTGGAAGGGTCCACCCACTTCGCTGGTTCGTGTGCATCCTGCAATGCTTTTTGTTGGTAAATGGTGCCTCTTCAGCGGTTTGGGGATTTCACAAATACATAATGAACAGTTTTCCTCTCCCTTTGCTGAATGACTCACCCCTTTAGCAGAAGCTCTCTTGCCATAAATCTTGTGAAGAAAGTCATTGAAGAGTTTCTCATGTGTGAGCTTTATTCACTGAGATGCAGGCTTTACTTCAATAACAACTGCATAGAGTAAGAGAGGAGCCAATTTTGTGTGGGAAATCAAGAGAAATTGTGGCTAGTGAATTACTGATGGCAGCTTTTAAAAAAGTAGCAGAAATGAATAAACCAGGCAAGGCTAAGGAGAGGATGAGGGGTAGTAAGATCTCTTGGCAGTGCTGATGGGAAGATGGCATCTATCCGAGCATTGTAGCAGCTGGGTGAAGTCTCCGGGCACGGTGGTGGGGAAGGGAGAATAAGTGGGGGCAGCCACCACCCTTCTCCGCAGAAAAGGTTGTGATCCTTTGTGGGACCAGATGGCTGAAAGAATAGTGGCCTCTGCCCCAAACGTGTCCCTGCTGAAACAACGGCCCGTTTGCTAAAGGAACCCTTCAGCAAACTGCAGCTTCTGTGGATAGAAGGGAACCGTGGCACGGGATCACCTGGCTTCTCCTTCTCCTCCTTTTCGGAGTGGGAACAGCCCATTCCTGCTGGCAACGGGGAGCTGCTCGCGTGGGGAAACCCCAGGTGTAACTCCTACATCCACTGTACGGAAGAGCAGCACCAGGTTGGAGCAGAGGGTGGATGGTCCCCGGGCCCCGCAGGGAGCCCCGCGGATCAGATCGCACCCCCTTACGCAAAGAAAAGGAGAAGGAAATATGAGTTAGCCAGGCATTTCTAAGGCCCTGCCACAATTGCACGTTGTGTTTGTGCCCATCACCAAAGAGCATTCAGGCAGAGGTCCGGTCACGGTTTGCAGAATAAGATCAGCTTTTTCTGAATCGTACGCGCACACCTAATTTGCCTGTGCAGCGACTGCTGTTTGCAAGGCTTGTTGAAGATGTCTAGGCATTTGTTCTGAGATGCGTTTGCTTTGATGAGTCTTAGGGGCATAAAAGAGCCAAGAGTGTAGCTAACCAGTATAAGTGATTTATCTTTCTGGTTTTTGTAATTAAAATATGAAAACGTGGGCTGCATAGCAGACAGCAACGCTCTGACAAGAAAAAATGTAGTTGCTCCCCAAGAAAAAAAAAAGCAAGTTTTATTTTTGGAATAGTGGATGCATTGGCAATTTGGAGAGATGTCAGGAGTGTGCTTTTCGAACTCATGGGAAGCAGAGCATGAAGTGATCTGGAGTAACAAGCCTCTTCCATGTACAACGTCTATTGCATATTTAGCAATGTTTTTGCGTTGCAGTAGCACTTCCCGATTTCAGGCCAGTTCTGGGAAGATGGTTAAAAACATTAATTGGTTCAGCGGCATTAGTAATGCAGGCTAAATCACTCTGCGATGGTAATCTCAGTTTCTGCCAGACAGTCTGCACGTGTCTCAGGTAAGCTCAGGTGCCCTGCCAAGAAGGGGCACGCTGCAGCTCCGGGACATCTTCTCCTTGTGTCCCACCTCCACCTTCGGGTGCTGCTGGGATTCGCTTTTTTCCCTTTGTTTTTCATTTTTGTTTGATGTGGCCGCCTGGGAGCCCTTATCCTCAGGGATTCTCCCATCAGATCTCTTCTGTCTGGTAGCTGTTGATACTGTCCCACCGGGAAAAGCCTTAGTAAGCAGCAGCTCTGAGATAACCGGCCATTTCCCTACCAGTGGGGCTCCCCCGAGAGCACTGTTGCTACCAACAGAATATCCGAGTGCTCTCCTCAGCAGAAGCTGATCCCGGTTAAAAACTCCCACCGGTGTCAGCAGATCATTAGCTGCAGTGAAGCAAGAACTGTGAAGTATCTGCTTTTCATGCGGCAATTTGATTCCACCTCATCTGTGTCACGTTCAGCACTTGACAGGTTTTAGGAGGGGATTTCACAGCTTCAAAGCATCATCCGGAGCAAGTTCCTCCCCAGGCAGCTGTGTGGGAGGACCGAGGAGGTGATATGTTGTTAAATGATCAGTTATGCCTCAAAATGGACCTCATACTCAGACAGGCGTGCACATTCAGCAGCTTGCAGCTTTTTGCCTGTCGATTCGTTCTGAAGCCACTGAGTAGGCAAAGGCATTTGAAAGCCCTCTGATAATTGCAGCAACAGGCCATCACTTACCTAGGGATACAAAGCCCAGTCTTGTAGACGTGGTGCCGGAGAGGTGAGAAAAATCCCTTCTCCTGGGCGTTGCTCCACACCAGGTCCGTGAGATGGCAGCGAGCCCCGCAGGCGCCGCGTGGGACGTCCCTGGGATCCTCAGCCGACGGGCGCACGCAGCAGCGTGCTGCTTGGCCCCGCTCCCTGCCTGCGCACCGCTGCGCACCTCGGGGCCGCGCGTCGCCGTGCACGACCCTGTGCATCGTTGCAGTCGTTTGTGCCCAGGCGTCCATCCCTGCTCGTGCAGGTCCGTGTTTTAGGCACAGGCATAAGCCAGCTCGTGCAGGTCAGCTCTTGCTGGGCCAGGCAGCGCTGTCGCAGAGCTGCCAGCACGGAA
Organism: Aramus guarauna; assembly: GCA_013400195.1. Lineage (NCBI taxonomy): Eukaryota > Metazoa > Chordata > Aves > Gruiformes > Aramidae > Aramus > Aramus guarauna. Next base: position 251,791 of record VXBL01001169.1, on the reverse strand, counting down.
GGTGTGAAATCGCAGGCGTGACGGGTTACTGAGTTAACTCATCCCGCCAAACACGGCCATAACAACAACAAGCCACTCGAGGGCTTTGGTGTTCGCAGCCCTGATCATTGTTGCCAAACCGTCCAGGCAAATTCTGTAGCATTAATTCTATTCATTTGCTTGGATTTACTTTTCACTATGAGCTGAAACTCATTTCTTGATGAGTGATCGATCTCTGGAGTCATGTTTCTACTCCTTGGCTGAAGCGTCCGTGGAGCAGGGACGGAGCAGCACTGAAGTGCAGAGTAGCACCTGTGAGGCAGCGTGTTTTACTCCGTGGTGCTGGCAACCTAAAACTGCTTTATGCAAGTGTCTGCAAGATGTGAGTGTAAGTGTTCAGAGCACCATTCACGCTGTGTCACAGTCTTTATTCTAACGGATCCAGGTTAAAGCATCCCAAAGTGCCTGACAGTTCTTGTTTTGTACAATCCATGTTTGCTGATAGCACGCTGTGCTCGTGAATCCCTTGAAATGCAAACGATTGCACTTGGCGTGAGAGAAGGAGTCTAAAATTGTGTTCTTAGAATAGATATTCCGAGGTGGTAAAAAGCAAAACAAACAAAACTTATTACTAAAGAACTGTGTGTCCATCTGAGGAATTCAAATAGTTTCTATTATTGACCGTATTTTGTTCCACTAAATTGGGTCAAATATCTTATTTCCCTTTAATCAATTTCCCTGGAAGTTTCCTTTATTTTTCTCTCCTTCTAGTAGATTTTCCCATAATATTAGAGGATCTGAGCCTATGATATGTGACACATTAGTAACTGCAGGGGAAAGAGCTAGTCATGCACAAGAATGTTGTCTTGGCAAAGCAGCGAGTGCTTTTCCTCGGCTGGGAGCTGTGCTGGTTGGAATACAATGACAGGCAAGAAGGAGCCCTAGTTTATTGAGATAAAAAAGCAGAAACGACGGGTCTCTCTGCACCGGGGAGATAGCCATTTGCAAGCTTCACCTTCACCATAACTCTCCGGAGAGCAGCATGGTTCCCAGTAGAATTAAAGGATTTTTTCCTCTCATTTCAGCTTCAGGACAGTCAGGCAGTTGGGACACAAACTGGTGCTTTTTCTAAAGTAAAATTTTGCTCTCTCCTAAAGCACAGAATTTAGAAGCTAATTCTGGCAACAGTTGCTGCTTTTAATGTGCAACCAGAAGATTTCAGCCTGGAAAGTCTGAGTCAGACAGGAGAATGCCCGCCCGTGCTGAGGCTGCGAGCGTCCTGCGAGGAGGATGAGCTCCTCTTTACGTTTCGCCTTTGCAACGCCGCTGCGGGTACAAGCAGGCGCCCCGGCGTGCTAGGCAGAGCGAGGAGTTCTGGGCGCAGCTTAAGCCCAGCAGATCTCCTCCGCCAGGGATTAAAGGGAAACGCTGTGCATACCCGCAGAGATGATCGACAGAGAAGTGAACCGAGGCCATGGCTTTCCTGTCATTAATCACACGCTGGTTTGGTGAGCTGGCTGCAGTTCATAGAAAGTATCGTACTTATCTGACACCGCTGCCATCAGTGCTTGTCACTCCTCCTTTGCGAGGACATCGTGAAATAAATTATGTGCAGAGAAGGAGGTGGAGAAAAGCCCTCTGGTTTTGGTGCTTTTTCTTGGATGGCTCTGCACAAACTGCTGATTAAGTCTTGCTGGCAACAAATTGGAAACTGGTGTCATTCATCCCCGGTTCTTCTGTTCGTAGGGTTTAGATCACATTTCCAGGGTTTCCCATCTAATCACGAGGGCCGGAAATTTGCTTTATTTACTTGATTCTCACTTAAGCCTTCCACGGCCCCATTCTCCTACCAGGAGGTAAATCATGCCATCGCCCGGCGAGGTGATGGCTGCTCTCTGGGGTGCCTGCCCGCTGCCCGCCCGCCCGCCGGAGACGTCTCCTGCCCTTGGTGCTCCCCCGGCTCCCGCACTGCAGCTCCCCGGCCTTTGCCTCCTCCCTCCGCAGCTCAGGGTGCTCCAGCGCGTGATGGATGGGATCAAAGTCTCTCGGGACATTAATGCGTTGGACAAGCACCGGGCACGGGAGCTCTGCTCCTGTCAATCCATAGGCAGGCAGCTCGTGGTAAGCACACGCAGTGTGACGGGGGAACGAAATATTTACTTTGGCTCTCTGAGGTCTGCACTGAGGTGGAAGAATTAATCCCACAACAAATGATGCCTCGGCTTTTGCTTCTAGGGTTCGGGATTTTTTTTTAGCACCAGACACCCAGCTCTATCTGCTCTTTTCAAATCCAGCAGAAATGAGTGGCTGGAGCCAAGAGCCTTTGGGGGTTTGGAAAGACTTGTCAGGAGCGGTGAGTCACGAAGGCTTGCAGCAGGCTGGGGTGAGCTGGGGCTGCCCTGGGCAGGGTAAGGATGGGGGGGGGGGGTCCAAAGAGGGACCCGGACATTTGGCCTGGGGCGACTGCTGGTCGTGGCTGCGCCTCTTGCAAGTAGCCACACTCTTTGGTTTGCTTGGCTTGTGATGGCAGAGAGAGGTAATTAGAGGTGACGCTAGCGATGTCCCCACTGAGCTGCAGGTGAGCCCCAGTCCTGCTTCTGGTCGGCCAGGATGAGATCCCTCCTGAGCCGTGGTCAGCTGTGGGCACAGCAGGTAAACCTGAGCTCTGGATCCAGCTTGCGGGTGGCAGGATGGCACGGAGCAGATTTCACTCTGGCAGCTATTCTTTGGCCTCTTTTTACGCAGAGGTTTGTGAGGAGGCCCTCAGCCACTCTGCAGGAGAAGGCACTGAGAGAGTGCGCTGATACACGGAGGCTGTGGAGCATCTCTGGAAGTGTCGGTCAGACCCGCAGGGCTCTGTGCACTGTTCACAAGCCTGTTCCTCCCGAGAGGCAGAGCGCGTTAGTGGTTTTGCTTTGCCTACATTACCCGATCCAGCTCTCGTTCTTACTGCACTTGCAGGGAGAGAGATTGCCGAGACGGTTCCTCTCCGGAGGCTGGTAACAGACATTTAGCTTCAGTTAAGACTCCTCATAAAACGAGTCAGCTTTTGGGCAAGACAAGGCAGCGCTTGGAAGCCCTCCAAGCCGGTGGAAGGAAACACGATGCTCAGGCAGGGCTAGAGCCGCTCGTCCCAGGAGATGCGTGCCGGAGGAGCGCTGGCGGGGAGGGCTGGCGGCACGGGGGAAGGGGGGTCTCAGGTGGAGCTGGGGTCCCCTGAGGAGCACGTAGGGAACACAACTGCGGTTGTCACTTGGAACCCGCTAGCAGCAATGGGCAACGCTCTACTCGGGGAGATTTGGAGCCGCAACAGACTTATCCAGGCAGTCAGTTGTCTCAAAATATCCCTGTTTCTTCCTAGAAACCCGGTAGGCTCTCTGCCAACACAGGAACGATTGCTGATGCTGGGCAGGTGGGGAAGCAAGAAACACCTTCACCCTGCCCTGGCACGCTTCCCCACGGACAGCCTCCAGGCCCGTGCGTCCCCGGGGAGGCACGCAGCCTGCCGGCCCCGAGGTTCGGGTGGTGGGAACCCTTCCCGCACCTGCTGGCGTGGGGAAGGGGTCAGAGGCTCCCCCCGAAACGCCCGGTGCCCCCTGCAGCGGGTGCACCTGAGCCCGGGGGGGCTGCGGGCAGGGGCGGCGGCAGGGGGGCTGCTCGGGGGCTGCCCTCCTCCCCGGCCGAGGCTCGCTGGAGGTGGTGCCGCGCTCCAGGACAGCAGCTCCTTTCTCTCTCGTGTCGCTGCGTGCATTGTATTTCTTGGCACCGTGTATCCATGACATCTTGATTTGCAGACAGTCAAATAAAATAGAAAAATAATGTCCCCTGTTAATAGGTTGACACACTGCTTCAGGCCAAGTGTGAGTATTTCTATAGCATTTGCTTTGCTGCCTTATGTCAGTAACTGTTGCTATTGAAAGTAAACACCCCAACTGGTTAAATCAACAGCGTGTTGTTTATTCAAAGCTCATAAACTCCAGTAGCTGTAGGTCACTTTATGAAGTGCCAGCCCCTGGGGGAAGAGAAGGAATAGTGTGAAATTATTGCATGCAGTCCACCCATCATGAGCCTTAGAGGAAGGGGATTTATTGGCAATTAATATTTCTTGCAGAGGAAAAAAAAGTAAATCCTATTGAGGCAGCTCCACACTGAACCTTGAGCCTCCTTACTGGTGGAAATGGAGAATGGGGTGAAACTTCTTATAGGCCTGGGTTAAAAAAAAAGAAGATCTTGGAAAATGAATTGTGATTTGTTTTAGAAAAGGGTTTGCTGACCACCTAGTGGGAGGAGGAGAGTGCAGGCAGAGCAGGGCAGAGGAAACCCAGCGCTCAGGAGGTTCCTGCATCCCTCCCCCTCTCCCTGTAGCATGGTACCTGCACTGAGAAGCTCAACTGAAACGCTTCCAAATGCTCTTATTCTGCAGCACTTGTAAAGCACACATGGATCTTGTACACCTACAGGTGTGACCAAATTTGGGTTGGGGAAGAAAAATAGGCTGGAGAGGGGCTGGTGCCAAGGACAGGGAGGGACAGGACAAGGGGAATGGCCTGAAGCTGCAGGAGGGGAGATGGAGATGGGCTGTGAGGCAGCAATCCTTCCCTGGGAGGGTGCTGAGGCCCTGGCCCAGGGTGCCCAGAGAAGCTGTGGCTGTCCCTGGCTCCCTGGCAGTGTTCAAGGCCAGGTTGGATGGGGCTTTGGGCAACCTGGGCTAGTGGAGGGTGTCCCTGCCCATGGCAGGGGTGGGACTGGGGGGGCTGGGAGGTCCCTGCCCACCCAAACGATTTGGAGATTCCATAGAAGGTCAGTTTTGGAGATGCCCGTAGCCTGCTCGTGCTGTGGCCGTGCCAGAACAGAGCTCTGCGTCAGCTGGCCGTGGCAGCACGGAGCAGCACCGGGGTACCCGCAGCACACCTCTGCCCATCGCGGGCTTCCCGCTGAGGCCGCCCAGCCCGGCTGAGGATGGCAGAAGGGTTTTGGCATTTCCTCAGAGTCGGGATGCACATTCCCAATGAACCGGCTGTCCTCCCCGGCTCCCTGGTAGGTCGCAGCGTACACAAACACTGCACTCTATGGAAGCTGGACACAGGCTTGGTCTTCAGCGGCGATTTCCAACTTGCCGAGATCCAAATGTAATTAAGATGAGTCAGACGGTTATTTCCAGGCTAAAATTTGTCCTTCCTCCTCCTGAAAAAGCTTTGAGAACCTCCGATGTGTGGGATGTCAGGTACAAAGCTCTTTATTAACATGCTGAAGTCTGAAGGAGACGTAGGTTAATGTGGAATTTTGATGATTTGGGATGCTTTGGAAGTGAAATTTGGGGACTGAATAGGAGTAAATGGTGTCCAGGGCAAAGCTGAAATACACATTCTCTTGACTATTGTAGACATGGTTTTCATGATTGCTATTTACTCTTAAGCCTTTGAGGTTACAAATCTGTCTTTGTGATAAATCCAGTTATGAACTCATCAAAAATTTGAGTATTTAGGGAAAGGAATTAATCATACAGCCATGTGAAAGAAATTAGCAGCTTCTGTGAAAATAATCTGAATATATATTCTTAATTGGCAGTATCTTAGCCCAGCTGTTGTTGTATATTTGAAGGGAACAATGAGTCATAAGGTTGTTCTAAATAGATTTTTAAAAATGCCTCTTAAACGGCACAAGAAAGTGGTAAGTATTGAATTATCTATATTTTTAACAGAGCAAAAACTCTCTCATGACTGGCAGAAAGGGTTCGGCTGAGCTTGCCCTTGCTGGACACTTCTACAGACACCTGCCTGAGGGGTTTAACGCTTGTGTTTTCCCACCAAATATTCGAGCATTTTCTTCATGTGGTGAGAGAATTTGTACAGCTGTCCCCACAGCCAAGAGCTGTTGGGTTTTCGGCAGTCTGGAGGTCGCAGAGCAGTGAAGGGTGCCGGGAGCAGGTCACCGAAAGCACAGCCTCGCCTGTGCGCGAGCGGAGCACCAGCGCTGAACGTATAGGATGACATTTCCTTCTTCTTGGCTCAGCAGCCAGCGGTGCTCGGTGAAGACACAAGTGCTCAGGGTCTCTTGGGAGCAGGCTCTTTGTCAGAGAGAGTTAAAATCCAGCCAAGGCAGCTGTTAAAGAGATGAGCAGCATCCTCTAGAGGCCTTTCCAGTTGGGGTGGATGAATCCGGAGGAGTTTGAGCGCAGGTCATGAACTCGCAGCTCACCAGACCCGAACTGCTGCCCACCTGGTCTGCTCACAGGGAACCTCGTGATGTCTTCCAGCTGTCTGCGCTGCAGGGAACGGTTCTCCCATCTTCGCTTTCTTCGGCTCCTTCCGCTTCTTAGCAAACAGTTGGAAGGGCCTCGCAGGGATGGTGACCAGGATTCTCCGAGGCTTTTCTGACCATGCAAATGGCTTTTTTAATGGGATGAGAGGAAAGTAGGTGGAGAGATGGTGTGATCCTGGTTTTCTGGCCGGGGCAAGAGAGAATAACTTGTCAAGGTCATGCTCCAAGTTTGTGGCCAAGAACAGTAAAGACCTTAGAAATCTTTGATCACGTACATGCCCATCTGGATTCCACCCTACCTTTGCTTTCCTTGCCTTCTATAATCAGACTCAGTCTGGAAGACATGGCCTGGCTCCTCAGACGTTCAGGCCTCTGCAAAACATGCTTGGAGAAAGCCCGGGCTGCAGCCGAGTCCCGGTGTGACCCGTCCTGTTCACCGATGCAAACGCGGCTCCGTGGTTGCCCCTCTTGTTGTGTGCACGAGGCTCACTGCTTGCGCATGAGATGCTGCTTCTGTTGGCACACGGGCTGGCCCAGGGCCGGTGGAGCGCCTGTTCTGCAGGAGGTGGTGGGCTTTTGTAGAAGGGTTTTATTTTTATTTTTTTTTCTGAAAGAATTCAGTGTTATTCAGTGGAATCCTCTCTGCAGGTGGAATTTTTGGGTTCCAGGGCTGTAGTGTGCCTGCACTTGAAAATTTGGACGTTTATTTGGAAACGGACATGGGCAAGTTCCAGCTCATTCATCCAAGCTGTCCTTTCTCAAGGACAAGGAGTAAGGCCAGCACAGCTGAAACGCTGCAGCCAGCTCCTGAATGTTTCCAAATAAAATGCCTTGAGTAAGTTTATTTTTCCCTCTCAAACCTAAATTTAGCACCCTGGAGAAGCTGCTTTGGCAGTCAACGGATGGTAACAATGACAAGATCGATCTGTGGATAGTTCTGGGAAGATTTGGAAAGTCCTGGTAAAACAGAGTTGGTTTCATTCATGTCTGCAATTTGTCCACAGCCCAAAGGTCTGCTCATGAACTTCCAATGGTTGAAAGACAAGATATTGATAGCTGCCTCGTTTACGGAGGACAACAGATGATCCTCACTGGACAAAATTTCACGGCAGAGTCCAAGGTGGTGTTCACAGAGAAAACGTCAGGTAAGGCAGTTTTTTTCCATCTGTCCGTAATGGCGTAAGGCAAATCTGTAGTGCTGTTGTGTCTCGTGGCTGATCCAAAGACTTGTGCTTATGAGGAACTCTACTCAAGAGAGTAATCTCATTTAAGTTCACGTAGGTAGAACCAAATCACTTGACTTAACCATGTGAGTAAAATTAGACTCGGGAGCACATATTTGCGTTATTGGCCGTTCAGGCACTGTTGAAGAGCGGATCAAAGCCGTGTCATGGGGAGGCTCACAAGAGCACCGATGCTGGAACAGGATATGGTAGCAAAGAAATGGGATGGCTGTTACATGTTCCTCTATGCTCTTTTCATCTCGTGTTTAGGGAATGCTACTGTAGAAATCATAACTGAAATGAACATTTTTTATTGATGTGAACTACAGGCAAAGGTTACGTTTTCTTCCCTTTAGAAGTCTGTGAGGGAAAACGTGCATAATGTGTATTTTTCTATCAAAGTAAATTATTTTTTTACACATACTGAGATACAAGACTACATCACTGCCATATTTTTTCAGATACTTTAATATAGGCTCAGTCTGTAGCAAAACAAATTGAATTCAACTCAAAGAGAAAAGCCCCATTACAGCTGCCTTTTTTTCTGTAGAGCTGCTTCTTTTAAAACATATTGTGCCCAAGTTTTCAGATAATCTTGCTAGCTCTTGAGCAACTGTGAAGGGGTAATGAGTGGCAGAGTGCAGATTCTCTCTTTTCTTTTTTCATCTTGTCTACTTACTTGCTCGACTTGCACAGAGGCAGTGCAAGATGGTCCCAAACCCTGACTGGTGTTGGATGAATATAAATAATAGGAGTAAAGAATGTTTACTGGGAGTTACTTAGTTGCCTAGCATCACCTTTACTGCCTTTGCTGAGCTCTCTTTATTGTGTTTTCATAATGGCATGCTATAATAAACATCACTTGATTTCTAACTCAAAGAATACCTGACCCCAGAAAACACACTTAGCATGATCTAATGGTTAACGTGGGCAGCAGAAATCCAGCTTTTCTTGTGTACAGGAGGAAATGCAAACAAATGCATTCTGCTGTAGTTAGTTACCTGTTCTCTCAGAGCTGAATTGCTTCTGTCCTAGTATCATACGCATGCAGGTATTTAATCTCACCTCACCAAGCAGTATGTGTATTTTATTGGATTTTCTAAGGCTTTTGCAAATGGACATTCGTTTCTTTGTAAATGGTCTGGGCTTGTTGAATTTACCCTTCCTTAGGCTTGATTTTTATATTCTAAATAATGTGCTCTGCAAGGATAACAGCAATGTCCAGGGATCAAAAAAAGCATTTTGCAAATATGAAAGGCCAGACTCTGCCATCCTTTACTCCTCTTGATTTCAGTGAGACACAGGACCCTGCAGGATGAAAAAGCAGCAGTCTGTTTTATGTAAACTTTGTGTTCCCTTTGTGCTGTTAAGGAAACACGTTGCTCCTAAGTTTTCTGTCAGTAAACTAAGGCAGAGGCAGCGTAAGCAAGTGACTTGCAAGGGACTTCAGAAATTGCATCGCCCAAGTGAACAGCATGCGCATGATTTACGGGGTAATGCCTTTGGCGAAAACTATGAATTGAGCCAAAAGTTAATGTATGTGGGCATCAGCTGGTGACGGGGGGGGGGAAATGCGTGCAGTGGGTCCCAGTTTCTTCCCCCCAGCAGCAAGCCCTGCTATTTTACGGCAAGGATGAAGGCTCCGGGCCCCCGAACTGTGGAGGGTCAGATGAGCCTGTGCAGTCAGAGCAATTTTCTTGGCACCCTGTATTTCCTTTTAAGCCCTCCTATTAATTCCTTCCCACTGTGCCGCCACTGTTCCGTCGATGTCAGCGAATCGTGAAGGTGCATGGGAACATGCTTGGCAGCCCGCGGCGGTACCTGTCCCAAGAATGTTTTGCAGTAACTAGAGGAGATGATACGCTACAAGGAGGTAGCTCTTCATGCCATTTCGAGGAAACATCCAAACCGCCCTGCCCCTATTTCCATATAAGAGCAGAGAAGGTTCTGGCTGGAATAGATGTTAGAAAGTAAAAAAGAACAACAACATTTTCCACACTAAATCTAAAGCTTTTCTTCACTGCTGGGGAAACTACTTTTTTTTAATTTTTATTCTTTTTTTACCTCCTGGTAGCAGAGAGGCATGACTTATCCCCGCGGCAGTGCCCAGTCTGGAGCAGGGATTTGCATGCTGGTGTTCCATATCCTGCCTCCCCCGCCGCCCCTCGGCCTCTGCAGGCAGTCGGAGTCTGCTGGACTTCGAATAAATGATTGCAGAGCAGGGATTTAGAGGATGGGAGGCCCAGAGTCAAATCCTTGGTCTGAATCAGAAGTCTGTAGTCTGGGTGGGTTATCCGGGGGGCTCTGCTCTGTGCTGGAGGCGAGCGTGTTCTGTGTAGCCGTGCACGGGTTTACAATGCAGCCGTACCTCTTGCAGTTACGCCCTGAAGTGCTTTTAAGGTGAGGATTGCTTTCTTTGATGGGGGTCTCTTAAGGTGAGGAAGGTTAAGAAGCTGAGCTGGATATGCAAATCATGCAGGGGCTGATCTGAGTCTGGCGGACTGCAGTAGATTGAGAATTAAGCCTTTGTGCTGGGGTTGTCAGAGGTTAATGAGTGTCCCAGCCTGCCCGAAAATGAAGATCTTAAGAAGGGACTTTCAGCTCCCCTCTTTGTAAACCGTAGGCAATTTTAATTATCGTTACCAAGTCAATGCTGAGTTGCCGTTGCATTAGGCTGCAGGAACAGAGAACAAACAGGCCCAGTTCCGCAGCCCGATTTATCAATTACAAACGCCGCTGGGTGGAAGGAGGAGGTGGATCCCGCGCTTGCCTCGGGGAGCGAGCTCGCTGCAGATCCAATCTGCACAGCACCTTGCAAAAAGCGCTGATAAGCCGCTCAGAAGCAAAGTAAGCCACAATAAACATCCCGGCGGGTGGGTGGTGCATCGCCGGCGCGACCCTGACACCGTTTCGCCCTCTTCCAGAGCGCGATGCTGCCCGGGGAGCCCGCGAGAGAATCTCGCACCTCTGCGAAGGCAGGAAGATGCACCAGCTCTCAGGGGAAACATGGTTTGCTTTGAGTTTCACTTTAACAGCTCACAAACCTTGTCTGTGCTACCAAGTAGTATTCGATTTCCCACTTTCGCCACTAGCTCTACTAGTAACGCCGAGGGTGAGAGCAGCAGTGTAGACACCCACCTAACAGCTTGCAGCATCCCATACTCCCTGGAGCTCCTTGACTTGGCTCCTTTGTCCAGTGTTCAAGGTGAGAGTAGCAAGACTCTTTGCTCCCCCAAAGCCTTTGTGCAGATCTTTGTGCAGTCAGACATTCTCCTGTTAATTGTGTCTCAGAGCCCAAAATCTGGGTGCACCTTGAATGTGGGGTCTGGATCAGCGTGTGCAATGAGGCGGGTGCTGAGAAGGCAGCAGGCAGCGTGCCTCGCAAAACCGAGGGGACTGCTGTAAATTAGGTTGTAAATTAGGCTTTATCCCTCGGGTGGACACGCAAAACCTGTCTCAGTTTCCTCTGGCTCACGTAGGCAATTCTTCACTCGCTCCTGGCAATGCAGAAAAAGGTAAAACTGTTCATATTTGTGACCGAAACACAACATGCTTCTAAGAACAATAATGAACAGTTTTTCCATCTCTGTTACACAGCACCACAGATATGTGTATTTTTCCCTAGAAATACCTGGAAAATAAAGAACATTCCCTAAATTGTGCTGGGATGTCATTATGAAAATAGCCGCCTGTTGTGCCAGGCGAACACAAGCTATCGCAATGAGCTGGCCGAGGAGAGCTCTGTCAAAGGCTCGTTTCGCGCTTGCGACAGGAAATGGCAGCAGGAAGCGAACTGAAGGGCTGGAGCTCAGCGCGCTGGGTGCGAGCGAGGGGATAAATACTGCGTTTGAAATGCTGATGCATAAATAGCATTCATTTTCCTAATGATAAGGTTTATCAACATGCAAGCATTGTAGTTTTGAGTTCTTTTTAAGGTTATCTCTTCCTGATGAAAGATGGTAATCTGTAGCTGCTGTAAGCCAAGGGAGCTCATGAATTCGGCAGAGTCAGTCCAGCGCACAAAAGCAGAGTTTGGCTGAAGGAGTTTTAAGATCTGAGCTCAGAGACGCATAACCGAGCCCAGCTAAATAAAAAGAGGTCAGGAGAAGCAACTAGATCGGATTGTACAGATAGAAATTTTTTAAGTACATGTATTCGTTTAATTTTTGTCTGGAAGAGAGAGCTTGAGAAGTACGGCTATCAAGGATTTGGAATATGCTGAAGGTCAAGGGTGTAAGTGTTTGGTTGGGGCCCAGATCTTACAATGCAGTTAAAAAAAGAAAAGATTTGGAATTCCCCCTTTTATTTGTTTAAATTGTCATGCAATAATTTGCAAGTCAGATGTTGTTGGTTGCATTGTGTTTACTCCCATTTGTGTACTGGTTACTGCTGCTCTGCTGTGAGTGATAGGGGAGTTTCGTGTTTCCCCGGGAGAAAAGTGCAAATGGGCTGTGCTTTCCCCTGCCAAACTCTTAGGTGGCCACACGGACACCATGAATCATCGCTAGGACAATGTGGGTGGTGGAGGAACAACCCAAACAGAAAGCGTACATCTTTGGAGTAGATCCACGGTAAATCTTTCACTTCGGCCGTGCAGTGTAAGGGGAGGAGGTGGTGCTCTCTGTGCCCTTTGAACTGATGCAGCTGTCCAGGCCTCTGAAGCGTGGACGGTCAAAGTCCATTGCACAAGAATAACCCTTGCCAGCTCTAGGTTCAAGCAGTGGAGCTCTGGGTTCTTTTTCCCTGGAGTTCCTGCATGGCTGTCACCTCGGTGACGTTTTTGTGACAGTGGTTTCCTAGGAGGGTATCGACATAAGATACTGCTTCCTGGGTCTGCACTACGTGTTGCTCTCCGCCGGGGATCGCTGGGGGAGGTGGCTCAGTGTGCATCCAGCTGGGCTAACTGCAGTGGCTTGTGTGCCCAGAAGTGACCGTGGCCACACGTGCCTCTCTCATCCCCGGACATTGATGCAGAGCCCCGGCAATGGCTCGCCCATCACTGGAATAACAGTAACGATCATAACTGTTCGATGATGTTTGTGCTGCTTCACAGTGTCTCTCTGATTGCCAGCGCTCCTGCACATCTGTCATTGCAGACATGCTTTATTTTAACTCTGGGCAAATCATTTCATTTCTCCAAAACATACTGCTTTCGCTTTTAGAAGCAAACAAGCAGGTTCTAGAGTGACTTTGCTCTCAGACTTGCACTTTTCAGTATTCCTGCTGCATCACAAGCTGGCAGATAAGCCCAGCAGTGCTTCTCGGTTTTGGAATTCCCACTTTCTAGAAAAAGTCTTGTTTATGAAGCACAGTAAGTTGGACCCAGTGAAATTCTGTCAGTTAATACACACCTGCTCAAAATCAGCCAAATGACTTGAAACATGGAACAATCCACTACAGAAAGCTGTGATGGGATGGCATTCTGGCGCGTATAACGTGAGTGGAAGGTGGCTCGTGCAGGAAGCTAGTTCTAAGATGGTCTGCAGCAATGCTCCCCTTTTCTGCTCTGTCAAGTCTGGAATTTCCCACCATATCCCAAACAGGAAATCAAATGCCTGTTAGTAGTCTGACAGTTTCATGAATGATCAAAAAAATCCCAGGGAATGCCAAAAATAGCAAGCTATTTTCAACAATTATCTCTTTGAACTTAATGATGCAAAATTAATGATGCAATTTTCTCAGGCAAATTAAAGATAAAAAAGACACTAAAGATTTTTTTAAAAACTTTAATTTTTTTCCCCAGATCCATCCAAAAGAGATGTTTGCTATCTGACCCCAGAAACAACTTTAATTATTTAATGCAAGCTCCAAGCTCCAGTTCTTTCACTGAATTTCTAAATTAATGAACTGAAATAGAGGGTTTAAGTTATGAAGAATTGAGAGGAATGGGACATATCTTAGAACTAGGATCATAGCTCAGTCACAGACACAATCCACTGCTGAACATGATTACAATGTAGGTTTTTAAGGTATGTTAACCTGAGACAAAAGCCCAGCATCTGGGGAAGAAACCCCAAACTACTGTTTGGGGTTTTTAATGGGCAAGGCTAAGGAAAAAAGCACAAATGTCTGGGAATGGTTACAGACTTAGCAAAACGGAGAGTGGCACTGTAATCTTAAATGATTCATCTGTTTGTGACATGTGAGGTTCAACAGCGACTAGATGAAATAAATCTGCTGTCTTGCTGTTTTCTTGATAGTTTAGAAGGAGCACAGAAGCACTAGCACTTCTCTGCTCTGCACCATCTGTGGCTGCAGTCCAGCCTTCGAGGCTGGATGCACATTTTCTGCACTCTGAAGCCTGTGGAGCGATGGGATGAACCAGGGGAATAAATTACAGGTGTCTCTGTCGGGAGGCCCACCTGGTTCTGGCATTAGCTGATCACCTTCCCAGCGACTCTCCCCTGCTCGTGCCCTGCACTGCACCTCGACAAGGTGGCTGCAAAGCAGAGCACAGAGCCTGCTTGGCAGTTCTCGCTGCAGAGAGGTGTCAGAACCGGGGAGGATCAGGGAGGTTTTGTTCTCTTTGAGATTTTCTTCTTTGTTCTGAGCAAAAGAGGAAGGTGTCTCAGCAAATCCCACCATCTGTGAACACTGAGGAGTGACAGGTATTAATCAGGGGGATTAGAGTTTGCCCTTTTTTGCTGTGCAGGTGAGAAAGTTTCAGGGTAAATGGGACACCTTCTGCTCTCCCTTGCTGTTATAGCTGCTGAGAACCCAGCAAACCTTCCTGCCTGCAGGTTTACCCTGGCTGCAATGTGCCACCTACCGCAGGTGTTCTTGTAATCCCGCAGGGCAACTGTCAGACATTAAACTGGGAATCCCAGAAAAACACTGCAAAACAGGAAAAAATCTAAGGATCACACACACAAAAATGCAAAAGAGTGTGGCTGCAGAAACGGAGTTGCCATAGCTGTGAGAGACTCAGCGAGACAGGGTGGAATCCAGTGTTTTGGAAGGTTTCCCCGTATGACACAAGATTTTGGAATTTTACAGCTGGTAAATCCTTATTAGCACAGGCAGCCACTGCTGGCCTGGGTTCCCTGGCTCCCTGCTTACTATGGGGGCGCCTAGTGGGAGTGTGCCTGGTCCTGATTATTCAGCTTTGAATCTTAATTGTTTAAAGAGAATATTAAAAAATAATAATAATTTTTGGAATAAACAAAAGGCAGAGAGACAAGCTCCCATCACCTGTTGACAGAAAATTGATCGTGTAAAAAGCTGGCATGGGGAGTGGAATTCCCTATTCTCCCACTTAGTCATCGCATCCTGGTGTGACTCATTTTATTACATGGAGGTTCCCAGTGGTTTTATTTTGAGAGGAGCTTTTGTTTAATAATTTATACACACACACACACACACAAACACACGTATAATCTTAAAACCCCCACAAATCTATTTTGATGAATTGGCATAAGGAACCATTTGGAAGAGGTCTGGAATGACAGACTGCCCCTGCTGCTTCACTACTCAACTACTGTATTTATGTTTTATTTCAGTGTGAATTGAATTCCTCAACAATAGATGGGGAGAAATCTCCTCTAGACTGGTTCTCACTGTGCAAAATGTCAGATTTGGGGCTGGGCTGGATGGCGGATGACTAATCCATTGGCCTTTTACCTCCCAGACCTTGACTTGTATCTTTGGCCTTGGTGACTCAAACTCATGTCCTCAGTGAAATGAAGGCACTGGCCTCAGCTCATCATAAACAGAGCTTCGTCAACTGCAGTGGGCAGTCCTCCTTCAGAAAGAAAAAGAAATCCATGGAAATCAAGCTCAGTGAAAAATTCAGTAGCTCTGGTTTTGTGAGTTTTAAGTTCGTTCATGCTGTGTTTGCTCTAAAATTTGAAACCTCTTCTGAAATAAAAGCTTAGAAGGAGACAACTACTTAGGACCAGATACTGAGCAACCTTGCACTGACATGAAGCAGAGTAACTTCCCAGTTGAAATCAGAATTTGTCCCCAAAAAAGAGCAGCAGAGACTTTGTGTGAGCGTTCCCCTGCCCACGAGGCTTCTGCATCCCCAAAGCGGTGTCTGTTTGGCTGGAAAGCACTTGTTGTTGGGTACTTTGTTCTTGGGGTGGCTCTAAAAAACCTCGACTGTTTTCCAGAGATGCTTGTCATCTGATAAAAGCTGGCAGAGATAATAATTGTGCTTTTTTGGAAGACCTTCCAAGAAACACAGTGAATAGGGACAATTCATTGCAAGCCTGAAGGGAACTCTGCAGAAACGTGTAGTTGGGGCAGCCGTCCCACTGGCTACCAGGCTCAGCTTCTTTGGGGAACTCGTGTGGTTTGCTGCCTGGGAAAAGGTAACAGGTTGTTCATTAAGTAATTTGTGTAATGCTTGACTGAAAAGCAATGTACATTTTCAAGCATTAAATCGCATGCAGACACAGAATCGGCACAATAGTATACTTAGTCTTCAGCTGGAGAGAACTGCAAAGAAAATTTCCTGGACCTCTCAGTCCATCAGTCATGCTTGTTCAAATAAAGCAGTAAGGTTGTTTCTCTGCTAGTTATTGACCCCAAAGTCATGAGTAAGGGATTGTGAATAATGTGTAAAGGCTGTAACTGGTTCAGAAAACCTTTAATTGGCTAATTAAGAAAAGCCCTCTAAGGGGCTGCAGAGAATCACCCAAAATGTTCCTAATGTAGACTGACGTTTTGATTTTCCCCAAAGTTGGAAGCAAGACTTTTGGTATGATCACTGTTTGAGTTAGGGTAGAATTACTTTCTTCCAACAACTCATTCATTCCTCCAAAGAGTGCTGACACAATCAGATCTCTCATCAGGGTTTAATGCTAAGTCTCATAGCCCTGAAGCAGCACAAAAATCTCTATTTCCTGAACATTTCACTGACCTGTGGTGTTAAGGACTTGCCAACTAAGACAAACCATTAAATGAGCAGGGAACCACAACAGTAAAAATACTGCATGAGGCGGCCATGCCTGGTAAGACCTCAGGATCTAAATCCAAAAGTATTTTATCATCTTTAGTGGAACTACTGCTTTTTTCAGAGGTGCAGATTGAATTCCCCCTTGTGGAGGTAGATTTTGAGACACACCACACCCATGGACCTGGCACCAAGTTCTGTGTGATCCATGCAAGTACCGGCACATCCCCGCAGCGCTCTGGCTGTCGGACAGCCCAGTGCTGGATGCGACTTGCAGATCACCCACGTTCTCTGTGTCTGCGCTCACACTCGTAGGTGACTTCAGCAAAAACGATGCTGTTGCTCTTCTGCCGTTTTCTTACCTCTCTGCTGTCGAAGCAGGTTTCACTATATGCAATAAGTAGCTATCTGTACGTGTGGACTTTAAATTAAGTTATTAATCAAGCTGGGGCTTAACTGTCTCAGTTTGCAAGCAGGGAGGGGACGAGTCATTTGCCCCGTTTGTGGCAAGACAGAATTACTGGGTAATTAAGGCCAGAAGGGACCTCGGGAGGTCGTGGAGCCCAACCTCCTGCTCAAAGCTACACGCGTCCGCAGTGTTTAGGCAGCACCTGGGCTGCAGCCCCAGGAGAAAGGGGCCTGCTTCGGCGTGCCCAGGTCGTGATGCCTGCTCCGTGTTGTGGGCTGTGCTCTGCCGTCATGCCAGCATTATGATTTTTAGCACATCCTTGCAATAAAAATCCCTTTTTGCTGATGACTTTCTTCAAATATCCACTTTAATCTCCTCCCCTAAAAATTCTCATTTATGCACATTTTAAAGATGACGAATGTGTTGACAGCTTGGTGCAAGTTTTCTCTGTCCAAATTTCCTCGAATTGTCCTACAGATGGGCCTTAGTCTTCTCAGTTTGTTCCTCCTGCTCTCCATTAACTCTCTGAGCGCGCACAATCAAAAGGTTTCTTCTCATTACCAGCAAAAAGGATAGGCGCAAGTAGAGAGAGATTTCTGGATGCAGTTGTATTTTTCATTTTATTCACAGCCTCCCTCATCCTTCTGCCAAAAGCTCAGCGTAATGTGCGTATCCAGAGGGGTTAAAGGAAAAGCAAATATTGATTGTCTCACGCTAAAGTTGGTACATTTGCAACTATAAAAGTAAAGCAGTGAGACAGATGGAGCCACATCGCGGTACTTCAGCATACAGGTCGGGGAGTGAGCTGCGGAGCGGTTATATTCAGCAGGGCTTTGGTGCTTCAAGAACAGGGATTGCTGCTGCTGACAGCCCTGTCAGAAACCTGTTTAGCTGCCACAAGCATGAATATATCCAAACAGAAGCATCTATCATCGTTAGAATGATAACTCCAAATACATTTATTTCTCATTTGGTTGGGCTTATTCTTGTTCTTACTCTTAATCCCCACAGACTTTGGACTCAGCCTAAATGTCATTTGATTTTTATGGTTGGCTTCATTAGCTTTTAGTGCAATTTCAGTGGCTCGGTTGCTAAATCAAATCCACTGTGATTGTGGTTGCATGTGCTTCACAGGCCTCTTGAATGCGACAGATGACTCGGAGGCCCGTTTCTGCTTTATTTTATGCATTTTGGACCAACACATCCTTTTGATTTCTACCTTCTTTGTGAAGTTAGTGCTGCTGTATCTGCACAGACTGTTCGAATTTAGCAGTGCAGAAAGAAAGATGAAAACATCCTGCCTGGAGGAAAACCAGTGTCAAATATTCCGGCTTGACTGTCCTTGTTGTCAGGACATCTCCATACCGCATTGCCTGGGCAGTCCCAGTGTGCGTCTGTCAGAGCTCGTCTTTTGCGACATGTTTTGTTGTTTCCTTTTCCCTCCTTTTTTTGCTCAAAGAACTACAGAAATTTCTCTTTTGTTTTTTTTTTTTTTGGGGGGGGGATGTGTGGGGAGGTCCCTTAGCGCATACTATGATAGTTTCTTATCCCCAAGATCACCTACAAGAGGAACTGAGTATTTACTGCCTCGTCATCAGACAACACATTTAGTTCTTGCTGGATTAAACCCCTGGCGTTTGTTGCCTCCCCCCTTCCCGATTTACCACCGCAACCACGGCGAAGCGTCAGCTGCATTAATAGGGCTATAGGGTTGACCTGCAAGAGTCCAGAGCAGTGGCCAAAGCGCATGTGTGTTGTCAAATAATGGCGTATTTTCCATTCCTTTGCGCAGGTCCTTTGGGATGTGAGGGCTAGGCAGCAAATCGTAGTTACCAGCTTGGTCAGGCCATCTCTGCTCCGGCTGGCCGTCACTAGTCCATGTGTCAGCATAGAAAAGACAACTGACTCACTCTGGGAGAACTTGGAACACTTAAAAAAAAAGAAAAAAAAAAGTCAGAATTAGGTAGCGTTCTCTCCTCGGAATGCCGAGGCAGTAGCGGTGTGAGGTGTTGGAGGCCGGGGCTCTCCCTCCCCTCTGAGGCTCTTCCTCACCAGCAGCTGATGGACAGACCCGTCTTCCAGCTTTTCCTCAGGGCTGCCGCGGCCCCAGCGGGAAGGGTCGTGGTGAGGAGAACCGGCCATCGCTGTGTGCCCACTCCTGCCCCTCCACGAGCCAGGCACCGGGCCGAAACACCCCGGGGAGCCTGCCCGTCCCGAGGGAGGAAGGGGCGACGGACCGGGGGAAACCCAGTGTGGCGGCCAAAGCGCAGCAGAGGGATCGGGGGGGCTGGGTGCTGGGGAGGGGAGGCCTGGGCAGGCTGGGGGGGCACACTGGGCTGCGGCCATTGAGCGGGGCCGGCAGGGTGCTCTGGGGCTGTGGGGGCCGAGCGGGGCAGGCAGGGTGCTCTGGGGCTAGCGGGGCAGGCAGGGTGCTCTGGGGCTGCGGCCATTGAGCGGGGCAGGCAGGGTGCTCTGGGGCTGCGGCCATTGAGCGGGGCAGGCAGGGTGCTCTGGGGCTGCGATGGCCGAGCGGGGCAGGCAGGGTGCTCTGGGGCTGCGGCCGCAGCTCCAGTCCCTCTCGGGGAGAGGCTGCCCGGAGAGCCCAGCACATCTGTCAGCTCATTGTCTGGAGAACAAAGAGGAAAACAACAGAAAAAATGCAAAATGCATTTAAAAATACTCTTTCATTTCCCTTTTCGCCAGAAGCAGAAGTACTTAAATAACAGAGGACAAAAGCAGCTCTTGCAGAATTTCCAAGAATTGGGAAAAATAAAAAGTCCTGTGAGAAGGACTGTTGGTAGGAGACTTCCACCCCTGCCCTGCCAGACCTGGGTGCCCCGGGAGCTGCCTCCCCGTCCCCGTGCGGCTGCACTGCTCCCAGCCACGCTGGTTCCTTTGCATGCGTGTCCCCTATGCATTCTAAAATCAAGCTGTCAGAAAGGTATCAGGAAATTTTTTTTTTCCCCTTCAGTATTTTACTTCTGCAAATTGCTTGGCTAAATGGGTCAACGGAAAATAAAAACCAAAGGGGTAAAGATTAAAAACTAAAAAAAAAAAAAAAAAAAAAGTAATAAGGCATTGCTAAAAGATGTTTCTGGGAAGTGTGAGTGACAGTAGATTTAAGAAATATTTGTAGCCAGATGAAGCACCCGGTTTGTGTACAAGTGTCCTGTCACTATGGATGTACTCTCGTAGCACAGGGGTTATTTTGATGGTATTCCATTCAAGGGGATCAAACTTTATTTTCCTCTATAACTACAATTTTGTGTAACTCCGAGTGGAGACGAGCTGCATGGATGTAGTTGAGAGCAGAAAGGCTGCCGGTGGTTCAGAGGTAGAGGCCGTTGCACGCGCAGTGATACGGTGAGTATCGGGTGGTTTGCAGTGACTTCAGGACTGCCGGGGCACGCTGTCGCAGCCGCCCGCGGAGGCAGGGCAGAGGTGCAGGTCCGCTGGGCTTGTTCCTCGATCAGAGAGGTACTGCTAGATACCGTGTGCTGGGGTTTCATACTGCACATGTAAGAAACGAGTATAAATAGTAAGAGGGCATGCACAACAGCGATCCAGCACTCTGTATAGCTGGTTTCCCAATTACGGTAAGAAGCTGTCTGTGTTGAACTACTTCTAGAAAAACCCATGCTCCCGTGAGAATTCAGAGCACCTGCCAGTTTCACTGGGCAGCACCTCTAAAAACGAGCCCTGAAGTGGCTCGGTTTGCGTGCTTCCATCTACGGGCGCCCTATACCAGATCTGGAGTTTTGCTAGTCCCTCCTCCACCTCCTGGTCCGCTCTGCCGCGTACCACACTGGTGGGGAGCTGGGCGGTCTTAGCTTAAAACAGTGGAAAGTTTGCTGAGCTGCTGACCGAGTGTGACCACTGCCAAGTTCTCTGACCTTCTGGTGCCCTCCATCAGTCAAGCTGGCTGAAATCAAGTCTGGTAAAAAGCAGATGTTGCACCTGTGCTAGATGTTTCATTCCTCACTTTGGCTAATTTCTACACAAACATTTCATTTTAATATGTATGTAAGCTTTTTCCTGGCAAGAGATATGTTCAATGATGTGTTTAAATTAAATGCTGTTGCTTTCGGTTAGGACTGGGAAGGTGCTTGCAATTTTAAGTCCATTTTGAGA
This sequence comes from Aramus guarauna, assembly GCA_013400195.1. Taxonomy (NCBI): domain Eukaryota; kingdom Metazoa; phylum Chordata; class Aves; order Gruiformes; family Aramidae; genus Aramus; species Aramus guarauna. Next base: position 230,892 of record VXBL01001169.1, on the reverse strand, counting down.
GCTTTGCTAACCTGATGTCCTTAATTTGTCTCCTTTTTTTACAATTTAAAAAAATAAAAATACAGTGAGGTTGATATTGTGATATTCTTCTAGATGGGCAGCAGATCTGGGAAATGGAGGCAACAGTGGACAAAGATAAGAGCCAGCCTGTAAGTATGCAGAACATTGGGTGTCCTCTCCTTGAGCTCCTCAGACAGCAAGTTGTATTCAAGGGGTAGTTTTCAAAGAGCGTCTCAAAAGCAGAAAGAGCAGCGATCTTACTGCTGTGATGAACAAATGTCAAATGCTTCAGCAGTAAATGTGTTGCAAAAAGAAACTATTCATTTAGCAGTAACCCACAGCAAATTGAATAACTGCTAGATTTTGTGTTCTTGCAGAAGACTCTATTGTACCAGCCCGTCCTCTGCAGGATGCTGGCTGTCCTGACTTCCTTTCGCCTGCGTGGAAGTCCTGGGTGCCCTGTGCTTTGCAGGACAGGATCTGCACTATAGTATCTAAAATGAACATTGATCTTTCAAGGGAATGAGCCTCTTTGTTCACTTTGCTTAATGGGACCTTACTGTAGTTCATTGCATTTAGGAGCTAGCACTTACATTGCCATGGGCCATGCCTGCCCTTGCGGAAGAGAACGGGACACTTGCTGTGAATTTCCATGGAAGCGGGATCCGGCTGTGTATAAGTAAAACCCTATAGAATAATCAAGTTTATGCTAACAAAGAGAGGGAATTCTGCAATACATCCTTGTTTATCAAGCACAGTGCCATTAACAATGCTCCCACACTGATCACCATTCCGTGTGTTTTATTTGTAGCTGAGACTTCTCTCTCCAAGTTCAGGACAGCATCAAGTACAAGAGAGGATACAGTATATAGAAACCAGCTTCCTAGTACCAAAAATCTTCTAGTCTTTCACCATCTGCTCTTTTTTTTCCATTCTTCTTCTCATGCCCTTCTTTATAGGGACGAATAGGAAGATTTCTCTTCCTTTATGCCTGGACCCGTAACGGGAGATCCACGCAGAGATCTGGGTCAGCCTCCGTTACTAATTCTGTCACCTTCCGTTGTTTCAGAGCATGCTTTTTGTAGAAATACCAGAGTACCGTAACAAGCACATTCGCACTGCTGTGAAGGTGAATTTCTACGTCATCAATGGGAAAAGAAAAAGAAGCCAGCCCCAGCATTTCACCTATCACCCAGGTAATTCTCAAGGACAGAGCAAGTTGTTGCCTAGTTCTTATGAGCAAGATTTTCTTTTCTGCTGTGCTGTTTTCTTGCCATTATTTGAGGATCTAAGATCTACTAATTCAGCTGAGGGCAGCTAAGCACTTAACAACTGTTTGGTTTAAAGGATGTGTGTGATTTATGATGAGGAAATGCCCATAAATTTAAGGGGACAGTTATCTTGGCAATGGGCTGATGCTGCCCCATTCACTTGATGGAAGTTTGCCAGCAGCCTCAGTGGGAGCAGACTCAGTCTGTGACATGATGTGACCCTGTGAAAACCATGAGCATTGCCTTCCCCAGCTGACATGTACGACAGTAAGATAACATCAGATCTGGGAAACTAACAGGGGCTTGGTAGGGAGGAAGACGAGCAATATGTTCTTCAGAATGAAGCTGGTTAAGAAAAGTATGAATGCTTTTCTGATGTTCTTCCTCTTGGGAATTGATGAGCCATGTCACAATAAATGCAGTAGGATTACTAATGAGATTCCCAGAATTTCTCAGCTTTGGCTGGGAGAAAAATATTGTGAGAAAATCAGAGTATTGTGTTTGTGGAAACCAGAAAGCATAAAATAACTACCAGATTTTATGCAAGCTTCAGAATGATGTCTTAATTTGACTGGTTTCTAAGGACAGGCAAACATTCACTCTGATTCTTATTTTGGTCTCCTCCAGCCTGAAAACTTCCAGTCGTTTCCCTGAACGTATGAACCATATAGGGTGTCACCAGTGTGAAGGGGCTGTGTAGTTGTTAAGTTGTTTGGCTGTGGAATAGTATCAAGAAGTACAATACTATCTCAATATGATCCCTACAACAGACCACAGAGAAGGAATTCTTACACTTCCAAAAAATAACCCTGTTGCTTGACCATTAAATGGTCAATACCATTGTATGGTATTTCTGTACTGAGTTTTGGGGAAGATTTGACAAAAAAAGCATTAGAAATGTGAGAATTTGGCTGTAGAGGACCATCATTTATATGCACCAAGGTTCACACAACTTTTACGAAATCATGGTCTTTTAAATGATGGTGTCAGAAAGGTCTTCAGCTGTCAGTCCTGAGGAAGTTACATGCAGCAAAGGAACTAAAAAGCAAGCTCTAAAATAGTTTAGCTCTGCCTTTGGTCACTAGCTAAATGTTTGACAGAAAATGAGGAGTTCTATATGTCACAGGATTTCTATTTATTCTGTCTTCCTTTGAGATGGAACACCTATCTATTGCGTATTTTGCTTATGTTCCAGAATGGCCCTTAAATTAATGAAAATGTGAGCTAAAGTATTGAAATTTTCAAGTTCTAGAGATTTGTAGTTAAATAGATCATTAAAGATTTTCAAGAACATCTTAGAGCGGAGTGCTTTCAAGAGAGACTCTGCCATGATTGCATATACGTGATTTATTAAACTCAATGCCTGCGAGATACGAGCTCGCACATGCAAATCTTGTAAACGGCTTAAATCTCTTATTACTTCAAGGAAAACCTCTGTGTTTCTCATCATCTTGTTACGAATAACGTCCTTTGCATGCTTTATTCTAGTACCATCAATCAAAACAGAGCCCATTGATGACTATGATCCAGCCTTAATCTGCAATACAGTACACAGTGGTCTGGGAACAGTAACACAGCCTTACTATTCACAGCATACAATGGTCACCGAATCCCCTTCCTGTCTTGTGGCCACTATGGCTCCTTGCCAGCAGTTGCGCTCAGGCCTTTCTTCTCCTGATTCTCGATACCATCAGCAGAATCCGGCCGCTGTAATATACCAAAGAAGCAAGAGCCTCAGCCCGAGCCAGCTGGGCTACCAGCAATCCAATTTGATGGCTACACCAGTCGCTATTTCAGATGCCCATAGGTCAGTGCTGGTGCACGCTGGTTCTCCAGGCCAAACTTCAGCGGTGCTCCACCACTCCCCAGGCAACCAGCAGTCTTCTCCAGTGATTCACTATTCTCCAACCAACCAGCAGCTGAGGTGTGGAAGTCACCAAGAATTTCAGCACATCATGTGCTGTGAAAATTTTACGTCCAATGTTGCAAGATCCAGCCAGCCCCAGGTTAGTCAAGCACAAAGGTTAAGTCCGAGTTCATACCCTACCGTGATTCAGCAGCAGACAGCCTCAGGCCAGCGAGCAGCAAAAAATGGACCACCGGTTAGCGACCAGAAAGAAGTGTTACCAGCTGGAGTCACTATTAAACAGGAACAGAACCTGGACCAAGCATATCTGGATGACGGTAAGCACTGCTCTTCTCTTGTATGGATTGGTTTGTTGGAGGGAGGGAGGAGGTTTGGGACTTTTAAATCCCACCTGTTCCTCTGCACAAAACCAAGGTGGCCTCTTTGTGATGGGTGTGGGTATTTGCTGTTTGCTCATGCTGCATTTTGCTCTTTCATCAACTGCATTTTTGGTAGATGGCAATGCACTTTGGCAACCGAGCAAAAAACAGAGTGTTCTGCAGAAACCCTCCGTCTTGCTTCGTGCCTTGGAGTGAGCTGTCAGGTTTCAAGCTCTTGCCATTTTTTTTTCCATTTGCCAAAGGTTAGTTTGGAAAATGGAGAATCTGAAACAAAATGCACTTTTTAATTATTTTTTTATTATTCATATCAGGGCAAAGTCCACTTCGTAAAATGCTTTTGTACATTTTGTACCAAAAAAAAAAGCCCATTGAACAGTCTATCAAGGCCTGTAATGAATGGGGTAGTGCTGCAGGCAAAACTATTGCAGATGTTCTAGATGAACAGTAGGACATTGATAAGTAAAACAATGCTGTTTCTTTGTTGTGAGCCCAGCAGATTTAGCCTTTAGGAATGAATATAAGTTAGAGTAAAGCTTTCTTTGAACATATCCTGCTTATTCTTAGGTAGGCAGCTATTGGCAATCTGGTTGATTGGTTCTTTTATTAAAGTATGTTCCTTGCAAGAGGAAATTAATGCAAAGTTAATAGTGCAGCTGGATGCTGCAATCATAAAGGCCAGTAGCAAAACTGACATTGATTTTAGTGGGAGCAGAGTGAGGCTGCTGCGTATATTGCTGCAAATATAGGGTGTTCTTATGCGTGAAGTACAGACCTGATTTTCACATATATTCACTGCTGCTGTCCTCTCAGTCTGGGCAATTGCATGCCTGGTTTGCTCTGGTGAATGTGCTTTGCAGGCACCCAGGACTTTGGGATTCTTCCTGCAGTTACTCACCTGGAGTTGTGAAATTGTGCCCGTGGAAGTTTTTTTTTTGCTTCGACTTAGGTACTGAGTGCTCTGTGGCTCTACCATGTACAGTTTTCATTGCTGCTTTTGTGGGCAGAATGGAGTTTGGATGGTTTTCTCCGTTGGTCTATGTTTGAAATGTGGTTGATATAGCTTTGGTGCCATCACAGTGAAACTTGGAGAGTTTTTTCTGGTCTCCTTGTCTGAGGAGGATTGTTGAATTGGGTTTTAATGGTGAAGTTGATTTAGGAGATTTGCTGGATCTGCAAGAAAATAGCTATGTAAAACCTACTTCCCATTCAGGGAATAGGGCACGATAATAAAGAAAGATAATTTTTCTAATAGTAAAATTGAACACTGGGCTTTCAGGTACTTTTAGTATGCAAAGCTGAGAGATTCTTCCATGTTTCTAAAAATACTTGGTACAAACCTTGTAAAAGAAATAACAAAGAACAAATCTTGAAGTTAAAGCTAGCAAACTTCAGAGTCAAGCCAAAGACCACTTAAATGAACTCCCAAAATGGAATGCAAAATTAATTTCACTGGGTTTCGAATCAGGCCAGTAACATCTAACTATAGCATAGCTCATAAGGGATGCGCTTGACCTCTGTGCTATGAGGAGCCATTAGGCAGAATAGCAGCAAGTTAATAGTGAAATTCCAGGCTTCTGCTTGGCTGACAGGATCATCCTGAATTGATTTCAACTACAGATTAATTTATCAGCTATGCCACCCAAGTCAGGCCAGGCGAGATCGGTCACATGCAGTCTCTTTACTGACCTTAGTGAGTTTACATTAGTTAGAAGTGTGTCTCGGAGAATTGTGATTTACTTTAGGACTTTGCAAAACATTGCATTCTGAAATGTTCAGGCCTTGAATTGAAAAGCCACTTTGTTTGCTGCTGGGGAAAAGTGACTCAGAACATAACAAAAGCCATATTTTTCCTAACTAGAAAGTTTATTTTTGTGCTTTATAGTACTAAAAGAAAGCAAACCCAAAGGATTATGGAGGCTTTACCCTCAAATCCCTTTTATCCAGAAAGCTCTTCTGAGATAAAGTGAGCTGTTAGGTCTTGCTGTGATTTTTCAGGGATAGATACTGAGATGATGGCTCCCCAGCCAGGCTTGGCATGAGTGCGCTGCACTGGTGCTGATGCACAGCCTCTTAGGCAATCACTGTTTCAGTGTCTCTCACTTCTCTTCGCTCTTCTTCCCTTTCCCCATCTTCCTCCTCCCTCTTCTTTGTTCTTTCTCCGTATTTCTGCTGACAGCCCAGCTTCTGTCCCTTTTTATGGTTGTGACCTCCTCTCGTCAACTCTTGTCCTCTGCCTTGGTGGTTAATGGGCAGCCCTGGTGTTCTAGACTTTGCTTCTATTCTGAGCTTTGCCACAAACTTCTTGAGTGACCTGGGACAAGCCCTGCTCTGTCGGTTCCTCATTCCTGAAGCTGTTGCCTCTCAGAGTGGGTATGCTGTCCCAGTCTTTTAGATCTCTTGGAAGCAACAAGAGAAGAGCATCTCACAGCTAAGACAATTGTTGTTTCTCTTTACCTCTTCCAGCTTCCTGCTGCCTCTGCTGGCAGAACCCTTCATTATTTTCTTATCTTCCCTGCTATAAGAAAAAAGTATTTGTCCTTCTTCCTGACACCATGGTTTGATCTTTGCTCAGAGCCTTCACTGCCCCACAGGGCACATAATCCTGGGGACTTAGCACACTTAACCTGTCTTTACCTCCTGCATTGTAAAGATAAGAGCTGGTTCCACCTCCACAGGGGGATTACAGTCAAATGTGTGATCATAGTTCACAAAGCTGTAAGCTCTTGAGGTTGAATAGCACCAGCAGTGTAGCCAAAAGAGCGTGGACCTTAAGGCAGGTGATGGCAAGGTTTTACTTATCTTCTGGGTGGGTTTTGCCATGTGCGAGGACCTCTTCGTGCAGTAGCTGCACAACTGGTACCATCCATACTGGCTACCCTAACGGTTGCTCTAGCAAGTCTGTAGCTCATTTCTGACCGTACTGCAGATGTGGAGACGTGCCATGTGCTTTCTTGGAAGCAGATGTTCCCCTCTTCCTGGTGCTACCTCAGAGCACGAAGTGCCCAGCCTATGCAGCCCCCTCCAGCAACTTCTCAGCTTTCCCCTCCCGGGCAGAATGACGAAATGCGTGGTTACTGGAAGGAAGGCTCTAGCTATCGAGTCATATAGGTTGGATTTGGAAATGCAGCCATGAGGGAGACTGATGCAGGTTAGACATTGCCACACATATGTATACCTTCATATACTTATTCCTCCATATACCTCCATATTTCTCTGTCAAAAAAAAAAAAATCATAACTTTTTGATATCAAATAGTATAAAGGTGAATCCCCAGAGGAAGGGGCTATTCATGAAAAATTGGCAGAGAAACCTCTGTTCCCCACCTCTGCCTCAGAGATCCATTGCTCTTGGAGATTCTTTGGGTGTGAAGATAAGCCATGGTCAGGAGATCCTTCAGGACCCATCAGGTGTCCAGGCTAAGGCTGGCAAGCAGCGATTTGTTTCAAATACAAGTGAAAGCCATAGGATGAGAGAGCGCTCAGCATGTTTCAGCCAAAGCCTCATCTTAATATTGTTCATAACCAAAACCACCAACAATGGTAAAAGTTACACAAACCACCACAGAAATATGTTGTCAAATACAACTTATTTCTTCCAGGATCTTCAGAGCAATCGGATGAGCTATTTAAAGCACAAAACCAATTAAAAAATTAGTTATTTGCAGCACTGTCCAAAATCCCTTGGTGGGGCAGGACGAAGAGCCCTGCAGTGCCCGTGCCCGTGCTGCAGAGCCAGAGGTTTGCTGCGTTGCCCTGGGGAAGCCGCTCAGCTGCCGTGTGCCACGGTTCCCCATCTGCGACACAGAGAGAGGAGGATCGTGTGACAAGAGCAATTGGAGGATAAATGCATTGCAGACTCTAAAGCACTCGGATGCGACACAATCTAGGAGTGCCTCGTAGAGATTGAGTGTTAAGTCTGGTGTTGGGCTCTTTCCATACACAAATAATGGCCGTGTAGCTCTTGTCTTGAATGTTATCAACTTGCCTGCCCTAGATTTAGTTCTTCTTTTCAGCTCAGCTGTCATGTTATGTGCTTTTTACTTTATAAAGAGCAATGCCTGTCATTATTCAAATAGTAACTATCTAACCACATCTGACACTCGGAACTGTCTGCTTGACACAGCAGCTCTTAATTATTTTTGGTGCACCCATAATCTTTAATGGGGAGGAGAAAAGCCAGGCAGATGCTTGTGCAGTGGTTTATCAGACTGCCGATCAGCAGAGATGTTTTATAGTGAACTCATGTATTTCACAGAAAATTTCAGGCATCGCAGATATTTCTCTAGAAAATGGATCTGCAGGGTGTGCAGTGTGGTGCTGGTAAATCACCCAGCACTTTTGATCGCCTTTGCTATGAGCAATGTGTTAATTTGTGCAGTTTTGCTCCCCACCACATTAACCATTGCCCTCTCCACGGGTCTCATCCAAGACCATTCGGAGCCTGTCAGGTCCCTACATTGCTTTTTGTGTTCTTTCATTCAACAACAAGAAAATCCACAGTCTGTCCCCACAGTGGCATGAAATGAAATTCGAATCCCTTCTTTCCTCCATGTTCAGGAAGAATCTTTCTTTTCTGACCAGCGTTTTTCTCCGTAGGCGGGTAGCTGTTATGCACAAGCCTGAGCAGGGTGTACCTCCAGGAAACCCCGGGTCTCCTGGGGACCCAAGACGCAAACTACTGTGTCAGCCGTGAGCAAGCTCAGTCTGGGACTGAGCTCCTTCCTGCAGCACTGGCCTCACGCAGCCCATTCCGTGCTGGTCCCACCACTCCTCGGGGAGACGGGCGTGCGTGTGCGGAGAAAAGGAGGGGTCGGTGCGGCCGGGAGGGAAGGCAGCACACAGGGCCCCCGCCGTCGATGAGGTCCTTCGGGCTCGGCTGGGCTGCCGGCACATTGGGAGCATCCTGCTCGCGCTCCCCAGCCCCTGCACGGCGGATGGAGCAGGGGGTGGCAGGAAGCCAGCTCCCGTAGCTTGCTGCCAGCCGGGGATTTCCCTGTGCGGGAAGCTCGGCCGCGCGGTCAGCGTGGGTTTGAGCCCTGCGTGCGTTCGAGCAGCGCGGCCACGCTAGCAGGGGCCAGGGGTCCGACCACCTGCCTGGCAGTAAAGCTGCTTTTCTCTCTTACCACTGTATTGATTTCACTCTCAGAAAGCACAGAAGACGGTGGCTTTAGGGGCATGTTTTAGCTGGGTTTGTAGTTGTTTTCATCGTGTGTCCATGCAGAGAGTGAAATAGCAATACAGGGCAGAGGGGGAAATGTTCCAGTTTCTGGGCATTTTAGACAGGAGTGAATTTGAATGCTGCAAGTGAGCTGTGGTTCAGTTAGAGCAACAATTTGCATCAAAAAAAGCCATGCTCTGTTTTTAATTAGAACTACTTTTCATAGAAGGTGTGGTCACTGCTGCTCAGGCAGAGTTTGACTAAGAGTGAAGCATGTACATTCTCCAAAACATTTTGCTCAAACACTCTAGCAAATCTACGTAGTCATCAGACTCATTCTTGAAGCTCTGACTCACTTTATTTCCAGATTTTCTGTTCTCTGTTGGGATTTTACAGCACTCCTTGGGTACGCTACGCGCTTTATTTTTGGATCACTGCTATTGTGGGTTTGTGTCGCGTTAGGATCTAAGTGCCCCAATCATATGACAGAGTCTTGCTTTTCTGGGCACAATGTGAAAACAGAACAAAAAGGTGATTCTGTTCCCAAAAACCTGTAGTCTGTTGGCAGGGAGTAGAAAGATCAGTGTATCAGGAGGCAGGTCTCCTGTGTTGTGCCTGAGCTTGGCCTTTCAGCAAAGTATTTAACTTTCCTGTACCTCAGTTTACCATTATTAAACAGTCTCTTGTTATCCTTCCCTCTAGTACAGTTAAGCATTTAATTCATCCATGGTACTGAAGCATGGATTCTCAGAAAAAAAAGCTGCATACCTGAATAAGAGCAAAGTATTTGTATTGTTATGGCAGGCTGGCATCTGATGTCTTCTTCACCTCTAGAAACAATTTGCTATTCGAGAATTCAGACAAATCCAGCCCCTTTTCAAGCCCACTCTTTCCCTAGCAGTCTTTCCGAGCGGCGGTCCTGCTGCCTAAAAACAGGCAAAACAAAACAAAGCGAGAAAAAGAAAAACCCATACATCCAAAATCAGCAGTGGAGGAAGGAAGAAAATGAATCAAGTGATTAAAACCATAGTTCCACTGGCACCTCTTTGTTCTCCAGCTCAGGAATCTTTAATTGGTGCAGTAAGTGCCCACAGGCACGTTGTGTTACAAAGCGTTTCCTGTTCAAAAGAACATGCAGACTCCATTAAGAGACCATGGGCACCGCCGCCAAGAACTGACACTGGGGACGGGTCCGTGAGGGCGCTTGGTGCCTCCATGGGCAGGGTCCGGCACCGACGGGTGCACCAAGGCAGTAAACCCCAGTTCTAGGATTTGCTGGTGGAAGGCATGGCACTGTTGGAAGGCTAAACCAGTGGGCTGTTATCAGCAGAAAGCGCTCAGTTTTCAGAAGGCATCAAGCAATTTTCAATGATAGTTTTGAAATACTGGCAAAGAGTTACTTGAAAAAAAGAACTTGTTCTTGCAGTTGGGAATTGAAAGCTTCTAAACCACAATAAAGTCCTTTCCCAGACTTGCTGTCCATTTGCTCCATGCTCATGGCATTCCTTAGACAGTCTGAATCACAGACAGCAGACAGCTCTTATAAAGAAGACCATAGGCACCCATCTGTTGGAAGACATCTGCCAAAACAGACCATACATTTACTTTTGTTCCTTCAATCCACTTTCAATTTAAAGGGATAACAACAATAACATTTTTCAGCCCAGGGACACTATTCATCCAGTGCGGAGAAACGGTAATGAATTAAAGTAATTCCACTGCAGAGGGAAGCAGACAAGCTTTCCCCCAGCTTTTACAGATGGGTGCAGCGGGGCGCAGAGCTTTGAAGTGACTTGCCCCAGCTGGTGCGAGAAGTCCCTGGTAGAACCGTACGTTGCCTTGGGGCTGCCCGGTCCCCCCAGCCGCATCCCTCGCACAGACGTGGGGGTACCAAAGGCACGTGAAGCTGTCGGCGGGCGTGCAGGAGCTGGGGCAGTGAGAACAGGCTGTCTATTAGAAACACCCTCATTTCTCAGGGCAAAGTCTGGAGACAGAGCAAAGCTGTTGTATGAGCAAGGACAGGATGTGAGGAAAATGAATCAGTGGTCTTCCTGCCAGCTTGGGGTGACACTGGGTGTTTTACACAGAAATTCTTTCAGTTCAGTCAAAATCATAACTGTTCTGACACCATTTTTTAAAAATGGGGCCTTGGAGATGAGAAGCAAGAACTGCGCAGATAGGAAATGGCTTATAACAAAACTGCGAAGCAGGAAAGGGGGTTTACTCCTTCTAGAGCTCAAGTCACCATTTTGCGTTGAACCAGAGCAGCACTCTCTGGAAACCTTTAACAAGGCTTGTTTTACACTGAGGCAGCTTACCACATAACTATGCTGGTTAAGGTGGTTGATGTTTTTATTATTTTGCTAACACAGCTATTATGGTAAAAGCCCTTGTATAGACACAGCTCTGTTGGTGTAGAAACGCTGGACTCAGCACAGCTTACGCCAGGTCGGGGAACCACCACCAGCGGTTGACTGAAGGGATGGATGAGTGTCGGCGCTGAAGGGTTTCACCAGCACCGCCAGTGCCATGGAGCTGGCTGAGCTCGCACGGGCAGCCGCGGCGTATGCGGTGTAAGGGATTTCACGTGTGCAATAACTGCACGAGCTCAGCTTGCTGGCTTTGGGTGTTGACCACCTCAAAACGAATCCTAGAGTTAGTAACTTCCAGCAAAGATGATGCAATGTGCTGGATTAATTTATTAGAAAGATGCTTTGCTGGAGGGAGTCGTACCCCTCCTGACAACTGTATAAGGAACCTACATCTAGGTGTGTATTTATCCTCACAGTTTGTCCTGTTTTCTCCCCTTTAAGATTAGCACAATGTAATTGAGTAAGTATAACCAGTGAACTGGCTTACATCCACATGGCAGCTCAAAGCCTTTGCTAATTCTTTGCGATTTCATTGTGAGTCTTGGAATATTTATAGCAATTTAAAAGTCCCTGTGCAGGTGACTGCAGAAAATACGAGAGTTATTTTTTTTCTTAGTGATCTTTTCAAGTCCAATCCAAGAAAAACCAAAGCATTAAAACTACGAACCTCGGTGTTTTGGTCCTTCAAAACCCAGGCAGACAAAAATGATGCAACTCTGGGGGCGGGGGGTTGATTGCATGATTTTAAAACCAATTGCATGATTATTAGAGGCCTGACTCATGAACCCTGAACGCCTGGGTTTGGCACTCCTGCTCTTCACAGTTTTATTTGCTACAAATTCTGTTAATGTGCAAAAGTGGGAAAGGGTAGGGGTCTTGTCCCCCTTTAAAGCAGAATATAATACATGGGAGGATTCAGTTCCTGCTGCAAAGGCTCGCAAAAAGGCAGCTTGAGCCATTTTCGAACTGCACTTCTGAAATCTTTCAAGCAGCTGCAAAGAGCCCTGCTGCTTTGAAAAGTTTGGACAACATCTGCACATTTCTTTAACTATTGTGAAATAAAATGCCTGGCAAGAATAGCCATCTTAAAGATATACAGTCTGTTTATGGTGCAAACTGAAAGCCAGTTATAGAGTCTTCTACTGTAGAAAACCAGCTGGATTCTCAGCATTATTCACACAAGCAGAACTTTTCCAGTTAAGGCAGCATGGAGAGTTGACGGAGGACTTTTTGTCTGTATAGATCTTTTCTCTTCATTTCAAGAATGAAGACCTATAGGTGATTAATTTGAAACTCATTTTTTCTTCCACCTGCTTATCATACTTTGCTTCTTATGAAAATATTATTATTATTATTAATAATTATTATTATTAAATCCTTGGACATTTAAAAAGAAAAAATAAAAGATTCGGGATGAATCAGCTTATTTCCCATCGAAGTTAGTTTTCTTACAAGAACTCTAAATAGTGCGAGCCACTTTTCTGCTCAGCAGAAGCTGGTATGGCCTTATACTCCCTGGTCATTTTATAGTGCTGCTTACTCACCAGTTCCAAGAGACTTCTGTGCTCTAATTTGGATGCAGTATGTTTTTAGAGGAATTTTAAAAGCAGACTGGACAAACGTACAAGAAGACAATCCTGTATTGGCTACGAGAGGTAGCAGATGACCTAATAGGTCATTCCACCTTCTGTGATTTGAAAAACAAGCAGCACATCTGTAGTCGTGCCAGCAGGAGAGTCAGAGATAGGGGAAGAAGAGCAAATACTGGAAGACCATGAAAATGCCTTCCCAGCATATTAGCTCCTAATTTGAATTTTCAACAAGCTGTTGGCTTTCACACTCTTTCTCATTTTGTAATATAACTTTTTCTATGTTTACCAAGAAGAAACCAGAGGAAGGTAAAAGCCAACCTAAGACTTACAAACAATGCAGTTGTGTCTGAATCATCACTCCAAGTCCCCATGCTTCAATTTTGCAAGCACAGAAACCTGGGCGTACATCCAGCTGTGAATTTCACAGATGGATCCTCTCTCTAAAAGGGGTCTGCACAAAAGCTCTAAATCCAAGTACTCCCAACTTTGCAAACATTCATATTCTCCAGTTTAGGTGCGCGTCACTGCAGTCTGTTTGGCAATTAAAGTTCTGATCTCTCCGTATTCGCATGACTAATGGTCTAATAACAATGACTTTGAAAACTTGGTCTTGAGTTGGATTTAACCAGTGTTAGGTATAAAAGAGTTCAAGCTTCAGCTACTGCTAACTGGAGTAAAACCTCCGAGGATCAAAGGGCTTCAACAGTGATGCCCATGGGACTCAGGGCAAGACTAATTCTCTCGGTGAGAAACTGGTCTAATACTCTTCATCTTCCTGCAGGTTCTCCTCATCCACACAGTTCCCATTTTAATTAAGCCATCTCCTTTTGTGGGTTTTTCATTTGGAAACTTTGTGCTCCAAAACCCAGGCTGAACTCTGCCCTCAGCTGAACAAACACAAGTTCTTTAGAGTGAAATTGTAGCTGAACTAGATTTAGTGAGAAAAGTATTACTGAGTTCTGCCTGTGGGTGCGGAAGTGAGTGATAGGATTGCGTCTGAGGGAGAATCTTTCCCTGTGGATGATTGTCGGGTCTGGAAGTAAAGGCCAAAGCGGACTGTCCCTTGCTTCCACCCAGCTGCGCGCATTTGGGGAACACTTGGATGCATGGGTGGTGGGAGGGTGCTGGTGGCGCAGCGGTCATGTGCCGGACCTGTTTGTGCACCAAACAGCGTGCACTGCATGACCAGAAAGCCTTTGAAGCCCTGCAGAAATAGCCAGATGATATCACAGCAAAGTGACAGCGTGGTTTAGTCGTTTTTCAATGCTTATGTGTTGACTTGCTCTGCCTTTGTGCAAGGACTCTGGACCTTCGCGTGAATGTGCAAAGAATAATTTGGGCCAGTAAATTAGAGGAGTGTGAGTTTGCAATCATTCCCTCTGATCATCTCTGCCAGGGGAGTCTAGTCAAAGATTCCCAAATTGTGGTGTGGTTTGGTTTGGTTTCTTAATGATGCATGACTTCATCATCCATGAATGAATCGAGTCAAATGTAGGACAAATAGTGAGACACATGAATGACTCTTATGACATTTGCAATGTCTCAATCGGTGCTGGTTTATTTAGGTGGTTTCTAAGTTTCTTTGGAAAGAGTGAGAATGACTACATGAAGGGGGAGCCACTTCAGAAGTATGGGAGTCAGTGGTGAAAGTATTGTGACAGTTAAACCTCCCTGGGTTAAATATCTGTCATTATGAGCAACACAGCGTCGGTTATTTTGTAAGAGCTCAGTTCCAGGAGACTCCGTAGCCACAAGGCCGGAGGAAGCTGGATGATGCACCAGACGTTGCACTCCCTCTATGGTCAAATACCTCCCGGTGCTCGTGCTGCGTCTTCATCAGCCACGGCTGGGTTTCCGATTCTCAGCAGGAGGCAGCAGGGCTGTTCTCCGAAAGTGTCCGCGGAGGTCCCGACTTGGAAAGGCCCCTGCCCTCGGACGCTCAGTGCGTATCAGTGCGTCCAGCTTGCCCGCAGGCACTGCCTTGGGCTGCTGCTCCCCAGGGAGAGGGGCACTGGTGGGGTGCACGGGGCACTGTCCTGCCTGCCCTTCGGTCACGTGTCACCCCTCTGCCAAAGCCAAAACCAAGGCCCAGCATTTCTCTAGGCAAATGGTCAGCAGCCTAGGATGCTGTCCTTAGGACTTGGGGAAGTCCCTCAGTTCCAGTCACTGGATATGAAGTAATTCTGACTTTGTGCAACTTGATGGAAATAGTCTGCAAACACCGACCGCTCCAGGCGTTGGGCAGGTCCAGTGAGCAAACTGCCTTGGTCTGAACCAGAACTGCGGCGAGTCGCAGGAGGACTTTTAGGGGCTGCACTTTTTAATTACATTGTGGTTTGTGGGTCTTTTTTTTACTTAAAATTACATGTAATTTTTTCTTGCCTGGTGTTTTCTTCATGCATATGCATTTGCTTTGAGTTGACGTGCTGTCTTCTTCCTTGGAAAGCATCCCAAGATACGGATTTCCAGCAGGCAGACCCTCAGGTGAGATTTTCAGCTAGGTAGGCTGGGTTACATGAGAGCTCTTCTCTTGAGGTCATCCTGCAGCTCCCTGTCTTCAAGTAACTTCTCCTATATTTCATGTTTCCTTTTTTAAAAAATACCATTGATTTTAATACAAATTTTACTTCAGTATAAAGCTTATAGGGTATTAGTAAAATAAAAAGCATACGAAACTATTATTATGTCTGTTTTAGAAATTAATATCTATGGAGCTTTTCTTTTTACTTGATTACATTTCATAGCTCTTCCCATCTTCAAAAATAGTGCAAGTTTTAGATCAACATTTAGACTTTCCTTTCAGGCTTTAGATGTAGCATTAAATGCTCCTCCAAATTTTTCTGTCATGCAGAAAAACAACTCTGCTTTTCAAAAACCACTGCTGAGCACAAGTGTCTCTGCAGAAAGCCTGGAAGAAATCTCTCCTGTGTGTGACATTCCAGTGCAGCTCTCGCTCTCGGGGAGCATACCCCGACCATGCAAATAATCTAACCCTTAATCACAGTTAGACTGTAATATTTACTAGCATTTCAAGAGATTGTGGTCAATCTAACAAGACATTCATTTCCTCCCTTGTATGCAACAAGAGATGCACACAGTTGATGGCTGGTTTATGACAGGAAGCTCACGTTGCCGCACGCCGGCACGCTGCGCCGGGGCTAGCTCAGCCCAGGCGGATCAGAGGCCAATGAAGGAGAGTGATCAGCCGAGGGCAGCCTCTCCCCCAGCCTCTGCAGCAAAGGCAGCTCGCATCGTGCCATGCACACAGACCAAAACCTCTCGAGGATTTTTCTTTGCGAGACGTACGCTGCGTTCAGCCGACAGGCAGATGCACTAGTTATCTGGGGAGTCCCTGTCTGTGGCACCCAGACAAAAATGCTTTGGCAGACAAATGAGTGAGGAAATTAATTTTCTTGTCTTTAGAAAACAGTGTGCACCATCACGCCTGGGTAGATCGATTTTGTTATGATATCAAAACAAGTTCTATGGAAACCATTGTGAACCCTGGAGTGAGGCTGCCCAGGAGAGTTGGGGAAAGCCGCTTTTGTTTGTTGTGCTTGGCATCGTTTTGCTCTGGATGAAGATGCTTTAATTTTGTGGGGAGACCCAAGAGAGCATTCCTTTTTTTCCATACCAGAAAGCCTTCCAAGCTGGCATAAACGTCCCCTCTTTCCAGCTGCTCCTTTCCAAACACACTGTGCCTCCTAAAGATAGTCTTTACAGTGGCTGGGGCTGGTGGAAAACATGAAGCCTGCATGGATTAGCACAGGAATTCATTTGGGCTGACGAATTGGGTTTCCCTCTATAAACAGCACTAGTGTTTTCATCTTCTGGACAGCACAGCAAACTTCACGTCCTCTTGCTCCTCGGCCCGCCTCTCCCATGCTGTGAAAGACTGCGTCCAGGCCAGCCGTGGTAAAAGACACACTAAGGCCTGCTTATGGGGGATGGAAAACAGCACGCGTTCAACGAGGCGTTTCAACTATCTCCCTTCTCAGACAGGTTTTTTCCAACCCTTTAAAGAGGTGGTGGGGTTATTTTGGTTTTTTCAGTTTATTTTTCTTTCCAGGTAAAAGGGAAATGAAAGTAATCCCTTCTCCACTGGTTTAGTGACCTTACAAGCAGCCCACACTAGGTATTTTCTTTTCTTCTTTATTTAACTTCAGCTACAACGTGCTTATCATCTGCTGGAGTTAGGGATTCTCCGCAGAAGGTTTTGTCTACCCCTCTCCGCCCAGGGCTTTGGGTCGCCCTGCACAGCATCGCTGCCTCCGGGGCCCATCCTAGCCCTGCCAGGGAGGCACCCCCAGCACGGCACCGAACGCCTCCGCTGCGGCAAATACACTTCTGTAGCCCTTACACTTTCTTCTGTAGCTTGGTAAATATAACCATCGAGGTTATTAGTCACCCAGCATTGTTTCCCGACATGTAAAGGCCAATTACATGATCAGACTACATTGAGTGGTGGTTTGTATTTACCTGACTGGTCAGTAATGGAGCCCTCTGTCTGTGCTGCTGACTAACTGAGCATGGAAATAGAGTTGTGTGGATGAAAATGGGGGACTTGGGATTCAGCTGTCAAATGAAAGAATTATTTAAGTAATAAAGCCCTGTCCCTTCACTTAATCAACATGTTTCCACATGTATAACCCACACCCCATTAAAATTTTGTTCCTTGGAAGTAAGTCTCAGCAAGCCCCCACCTGCTCATACCACGCTGTGGTCTCTCCTGCCCTTTCCAGGCGCTCTGGATCTGGCCGTTCTCCAGCTCTTGCAGGGGTGTCTGCTCTGGGATGGGGGGAAGATGCAGGGATTATCCTGGCCTCAGGAGAGAGCAGGCAACTGAACCGGGCATGGAAAGGGTGCTGCAGTAAATGCATTACCCACATTCATGTATAACCTGCTCTGTTGCTGAATCACGGTCTTTTTACAGATAGCATAGATTGTACTCATGACAATGTGGAATTTTAAAAAGCAAACTACAAAACAGCAGAAACCTGCAAGTGGATATCAATGCCATAGTGTTCTGAAAGTTTATAAATCTACAGTGCATTTATTATGCTACAGTTTAGAGTGTAAGCATTGCCATGCTTTCAGAAGCAGCAGAAGTTGGGGTCAGGATGCTGTTGGCTGCAACTAAAATACTTTCTCTGCCACACCATCTGATGTAGATACCTATTTGTGCAGTTCCTGATCACCACGCTCTCATCTGGTGTTGTTGTGATGGAGTCAAGCACCGTTCCCACTAGAGCGATGAGGAAGCTGCCCCTGGGACTTCCAGGAGAGGAGATGCTGACCAGGACACGGGCTTTCATGTATAGTTGCTTTAAGCAGGCTCACTGGCTGCTGAGGGTTTTGCAGCTGGAGCATCAGCTGCACTGAACCACACCAGGAAAACAAAACCCAGCAGATTTCCAAAATACTAACAGCTGGATGCAGATGACATTTCTGAATCAAGGGCGGGGGGAAAGCCCAAACCAGCCGTTCTCGTGTTGCTCTCTGGCCCCCTTCCGATTCTCCCCCCAGGCAGCAGCAGGGCAAGGCTGAGTGCTTTGCATAAGCGAGTGAAGAAGAATTGCAGCCGGGGTGGGGTTTCTGGGGCACCTAGCGCAGGTGAAGAGAAGGTCACCACTGGAGATGGTCACCCTCTTGAACCATAAAAATCACCTCTGTCTTTGTAGACAAAAGGCTGCAGCCCTCTCTATCCAGATCATCCTTCAGATCTCAGCAGGGATACTGGCTGCTGGCTCGGCCCTGAGACGTACCTGATCTGTGCTTGATGAGGCTCTCCCAAGGTCACTGGTTGCTGTCAGCACAAAATGGGAGAGTTCTCAGTTCTGTGATCTCCTTCTGCCCTCCCCCAGCACCCACTGTAGCATGAGCCTGCGCTGAAGTCACCGTGGCTTAACCACCCATTTAAACTTGAGCATGTTTTAACTTCTTGGCTGAAAATGGTGAAGACCCAGCCTCTTGGATAGTTTATCTTTGCTGTGAGCCTTCCTCATGATGATGCTGCAAGGGGCGTGCAAGGAGTCAGCACTACCTCCCCACTGACGAGTCAGCTGTTACTAGTACAAAAACCTTCCCATCTCCACCCGGCATCCCAAAGGACAAGCCCCAGTTCATGGGCCATCCTCCACTGGTGCTCCCCACCACTTGTTCCGTCTCGTCCGTCAGGGAAGTGTTGGGTATGGTCTGGGCCAGATTCTGAGGGGTGATCCATGCTTGTCTCTGTGTGCTGGATTTTTTTGCAGTGGTTGGATTGTCTAATCCACAGTGATTTAGTTGGGAGTTAGCTACCAAAATATCTTTAACAGTCTGGTCCTGCAGAAGATATCTGGTGGCTTTGTACGGTTTCATTACGCTGTGTTTGCTAGCTGGGGCATTTCGTTCGTGTTGGCAGTCGCTTTCCTTCCAAGACTTCTCAGAAAGAGTTACGGTGATCTTGGCCTTCGACTTTGCTGCTCCTGTGTCTTCCAGCTGTCTGTGGCTAGTTCCCCAACTGCGGGACAAACAGTATTCCCATTCAATCCGCGTTCCTAGCTGAGGGGACGGCCTGCCAATTGCTTCTGAATGTGTTCTGTAGTCAGATGAGATCATATCACACGTAAGCAAGTTCTGTCTTTATTTTAGGGAAGAGGGTGTTTTATCATGATGTGGTTCCAAAGCCTTCGTTGTTTGGTTGGAATTCACCCAGGAAGCGTAGCACTGGATGGTTAAATACAAACTAATAGGTTCAATATGAGCTACAAATGCAGAGCTCGTGAGCTGGCTGTGCGAACTCGTGTATAAAGGAAAATGTTGTCATGCAGCTGATGAGAGAGATTAGGATGGTCTTGCTAGGTGCTTGCAGCATCTTGCAGCATCCCCTGAGACGCTGCAATGAGCACAGTGTTTCTCCTCCTGCCTGGGTTGCGTGGGGATGCACACAGCTCTCAGACCTCACAGTTGGAAAAGTTGGGATGGCTCATGGTGAGTTCCTGGGAAGGATTCTCTGGGGCAGTCTCTTTGGGTGGTTGTTCCTACATCTTGATCTGGAATTGGGATGGGAGGTCTGCCAATAATTGAGGGCTAATCTCTGAACAAATGTAGGTTATTGCTATTGTGGTGAGGTTGGGAATTGCCCAACCTCAGTAGTGCTGGCTGCACTTCAGCTGAAGACAGTCACCTCGGCAGCTATTGGACATCGAGGAGCTCAGTTCTATTTCTGGTAATTTATAGCCCCCTCTTTTGTTTTCATACTGAGCAAAAAAGTTTTATCGTTTGTGCCATTGAGTCAAATTGAAAGTTTTAAGTCTTTGGATGATGCATATTCTTACGCTCTCAAGCTGTTTATTGTCAGATGTTCCTGGCCTTCTTGAGGTGAGATGCAAAGTCACTTACAGTATCTGCTTCCCACAGTCCTTTCTGTAGTTAGAGGTGTCTCACATAATTAGCTCTCCCTCTCAGTTCATAATGGTCTCCAATTTATACATATACTCCATAGTATCATTTAGTGTCTTTATTATTACATTATTTTGTGTCAGAAACCCCCGCACGGATGAGAGCTCCATTGTGGCAGACACTGTGTCAACTCCAAAGGAAAAAATCCAGTTCCTGCCTCGGAGGACTTACAAAGTGCAAAATAAAAGCAAACGGATGGATGTGGGCAGACACGCAGTATCTTGTGTGTGGCACCTCCTTGACTTCGTTACATGTGAATTGTAACACTCAGTCAATAAACCATGTAAATATTTAATGGTCTGGATTCTTTCCAGCTGACCTGGGACTCCTCACTGCAGCCCCAAAGTTAGGCACTCAGCCTCCTGAGTCCCCTCGCCAAGAGCCGCAGACCTCTCCGGGGTGCCTGTCGCTTCCCATCGCCTGCAGAGGCGGTTCCTGATAGCTCCTAGAACAGGGCTCACCGTGAGTGCTGAGCAGAGGGGAAGGATCTGGCCCCAGACATTCATTTGCTGAAGGATGCGGAGTCGTGATAGAAAAATAATCTGCACGCAAAAGTGATTTCATGTGTTCCCATGCTCAGTGTTTTTCGCTACAAACCGTGTGCCTGCTGCCCACAATCCTCTTTAAAATGAGGCACATAGGAAACGATGCCGCCTTCGCGCTCACTGTTCCGGAGCTGGTTGTGAAAGCAGAGTAATTGCCAGCAGCAGGTTACTTGTCTGCCTGTTCCGGAGGAGAGCTTGGCTTGTCTGGCAAAATTGGTGTCGGCCACTTGTGCATCTTCCCTGTTACCTCGGGACAGTGGTTTTCTGCTGGTTTGCTGTTTTCTCCTGAGAACCAGGCTCACAAAGCCGTTCAGACATGTTCAGAGGGAAGCCCGGTTTGCTGGAGAGGCCCAAGTGCTGCAAGAATCCACAAGCCCTTCAGCGGGGACGCCTGCAAAGTTAAGACACAGCAGAAGATAAGATGCCAGAGAATTAGAGCCAGTAAATAGTTTTGTGGATTAATAGACATAAGCGCTAGTGCTCAGGGGAAAAAAATAGATTGCATTATTGACTGTTCATCCCATGCAGAACTGCCTAAAGGGAAGGGTAATAATGGTTTGTTTCCCCTTAATTAAATATTTGTTAAATGGTTTATTTCCCCTCAATTAAATATTTGTTCTGGTAGTTCCTTTGTGACAGAAATAAAAAAAGCAGCAGCTTTGCCTATTCTTGTTACTTTCAGCTAATCCTGAACATGCTGTAACTGTTCTTCAGTTCCTACCCCCCAATTATTTCCTGTAGAAAATCGCTTTCTCCCATCCATTCTCTTTTCTCTCTGTTTTTGAAACACTTCACTGAATGACTCATATCGCCTCTTAGTAAATAGGTTAAATCTAGGAGAATGATGAAACTGCAAAGTGGCATGTGAATAAATAGTGCTATCACTTGTGTGCTTTTCCTGCCAGCGGTTGCTATTTTAGAGGCATTGTGTTATCTATTACCAATTTCATTAGCTTTTAAACCATGAGGTGCGAGCTACTGTAGGAAAAAATCATCACCAACCTCCTTTGGTTTTGCTGGTTTTAATCTAAAAGAAATACGTCTTCATACCGAAAGACACTGCTTATCTCAGCAGTTATGCAGCAAATTCAGGAGGTCCAAACCACGCACACAAAAATAGATGCGAGCACAGTTCACCCGGGTGCTTTGCAGCAGTGGCAGCTGCCGCAGAGTTAGAGCAAGAGTTAGGAGTGACAAAATGAAGACTCTTGCCTTGGGTTTCTTAAGCTTCAGTCCATCAGCCTAGTACTTCTGTATTGGTTTAGCCAGCTAATGTGGTTTAAGAAAATGAACTCCATCCCCTTCTGGTATACGTTTCTGTATGTGTATTTATTATGTGCGTATTCTACTTGGAATATTTTACTTGGTCTCATTGCATGTTAACTAAAACTAAATACGAACTTCATCTTTTCTCAGTAACTTGCTAACTATCAACTCGAGAGAGCCAACTGCATGACTCAAACACGTGTCCCTTCCCTTACAATTTCAGCCAAAACTATCTGGCACCAGAGTACTGCAGAATGAAAGTCATATCTAAATATATGTGAGCAGAAAGACAGTCAGTCAAAAAAAGGCTTTGTTATGGAAAGCTACTACAAACCAAATCCACGGTGGCCTGGAGTTCCTCATCACACCCGGGCTGATCTAGTTTTCCACTTCCAAGGTACGCTTCCCAGAGTGGCTGCTGACACTCGTACAAGAACTGCAGAAAGCCGTCATTGCAGTCCCTCTATCCTTACGTGTAGTGACTAAACAGACTTGAAGGGTTTATCTGATAAATAAACAGGATATTTATCATAGGCTTAGCACATTTAATACTACAAGAGGTTTTGCTGCACATTCATAGAGTTCCCGAAGGTGTCAGCGTTGATATCCAGAGCCAGTCCTTTGCCAGGTAACCCGTGAACGAGATTGGCAGGGCAGAAAACGGGTGCTGAGAATGGGACTGAAAGAAACAGCCCAGTTTGATGGGATGCCTCTTCCCGTCGTACTCCTGCAGCGACTAGGATGCGACTCCTCCAAATTCAGGGTGTTGTACACCGGGGGACTGAGCCTGCGGATGATCTCCAAGGGCTGCCCACAGGGACAAGCTGGAGCCCGGCGGGGCAGCAGGGAGAGATGTGTTGCGGTGCCCGAAGGAGCGCTGGCTGGATGGCCAGCTGATGTGGACGGTTCCTCCGGTTGATGCGTACGCAGGGTTTGCACCTATCTTAGACTCTTCTGATAAAAAAATAGATGACTAAATACTGAAATCCATCAAGCAAACAGGAAGTCACACTCTGGAGCAAAAATTGCTCCTTCTCTTGCTGTTCCAGTCAACAGCCTGGGATCGGAAAGCTCGTGCGTGTCTGCACGCGTGTCCTGCAACTGTCACAGAACTCCAGTTTCCTGGTTCGTGGAGAAAGAGCCTGGAAAACCCAGCTCATTGCTTTCCAGTAGATTCAAACAGGGATCAAGTGGATTAAATAACTGAAAGCACCACAAAGGGCACCTTAGGATTCCTCCATTCAGCTCTCCTCAGGCCTCTGTTTCTCCAGGAGAGCGTGTCATTCGTAAGCAATATAATTCTCCCATACATTGTTTGCGCTTCAGATTTCAGCCCTCTCTTAATAAACTGGTCTTCCAGGGAATTAAACAACCAGTTACCAGCCAGTTCTTCTCTTAACTGATTAACTGTGAAAGTCCTCTGGCCATGGAAGCATAATAATTTTTTACTAATCACTTTCAGGTTCAGGTGCAACTTATTACTGATTTACAAGATTGTAACCATGTGTGTAACGAGCTGAAGTGAAGCAGAGACGTGGGACAGCACCCAGCAGCTCCCAGCAGCTCCCAGCAGCACAGGGAGAGCGGTGCAGGTTTCAGGTTCTCCCCACTGCTGCAAGCGGCTCTGGTTTCCTTCCCGAGTAACTGCTCACCTTGCTTCGCATCAGCAGGGAGACCTCGGCCGGGGCAACAGTTTGCAGAGTGACAACTTCTGTCTGGGGAGCATGCCTGAACAAACAGAAACAAAGGGCTGCTCGTCTGCCAGCTGTCTCGGATACGGGTCCCAGCCTTCCCGCAGTCAGAGCAGAGCTCCTGACGAGTGGTACCCCAGTGCCGCCCAGGGCAAGGCATCCCCAGGGCCGACGGATGCTCCTTATTCTCCTGGAGAATGCCGTGCAGTGAAGTCAGAACAGGTCACTCTTCAAAGCGCTCTCTGCTGCCTGTGTTGGCTTGATTTCCTAACTGGAATACTTAGGACCTAATTTGTAGAGGTATTGAGCACTCCAACATTGACTGACGTTTATGAGTTTAAAGTTTTTAGTTTGGTAACTTAAATTGTTGCCTATTGGAATTTTTAGTGCCTAAGTGAGCTCAGCACCTCATGCCTTTGGTAGTTTGGGATCTTAACTACCTAAGGACTTCAAAACTTCCTCACAGGGACTTTTGAACGTGATTGCTCCCTACTACATCCACACACTTAGTATAGGCTCATTCTGTGCAGGTCATCGTCATCATAATTTCTGGCTTTTTTCTGTTAGCTAAGCACGTATTATTTAAGTTCCCTGAGCGTGACCTTCACAGTCTTTCTGCATTTGTCAGAGCAAAGCAAACCTGTAATAAATCTGGTCCTTCAGGGATACTTTGGACTTGGCCAGGGCCATATGGCAAGGGGATGCTATAGCAGAGGTCCAAGCTCTGGAGTCCCGCTATCCAGCTTTGCTTTAACCAGGAGGTCACGCTTTCTCCCGACAGTTTAACGCAGTTGTTTTGTAGAGGTAAGTCAGAACAGGTCACTGGAAGCCCACTGACAATAATGAAAGTCCTTACAATTTCTAGGGTAGTGTCACAGACGGATTTGTGTTTTGAGTACTTCCTTCTTGATAGTTTTGATGGATAGTGTGTTTAGGACACCGAATTTGTTTTTGGCAGAAATGCTGTCTTCATTTTCTGCTCTTTTCTTACAGGCACACCCAGCTTCCTGTTAAAGATTTTGGGTAGGATAGTGCCATAGATACCGATCGTTTTAGTTTTGCACCTCACTCTGGAACTGTATTGAAATACAAGGGAAGGATATTTAAATGTCGTGAGTGAAATCCAGATCCTGTGAATCACGAGTTTAGATATTGATTTCAGCTGTAGCCAAAAATGTACATTTCATTTAGATTCTGTTTTCCATAAGATATCTATATTATGTTGTTAAATTCATGGAAAGATGCCGATGGGTTTTGAGTGTATTGAAACTATTATACCAAAAATGCATCACAGGACCTGAATTGCCACTTAGTTTGAGATCAGTGACTTCTGCCAAGAGTTTGCTTAATTAATGCAGATGACCTGATTGCTGTTGGGCTGGGTGGTGTTGAAGAGGTTTCTGGCTTACACAGACTACATGGATTACAGGCAGGACAAGGAAGATAAGTTGCAGGGTGCATCTATTGGCATTATTTCAATAAGGGGTAAAACCTTTTCCTGACGTGTAATTAAAGTAAAGCTTTACAGCTAAGAACCTCTCAGGAGTTAAATGTCCCCATTTTCCAGAAAAAAGCCTTTCATGGCTGTTGATTTATAAAACAACCCCCCCACCACACACACAGAGTATTTTCCCCCAACGTGGTTTGTTGGGTTTGGGCTCCTTGTGCCCGATACACCTAAGTTTGTATTTACCAGTCAATTAGTTGCTCTGCTTGCATGTGCAAAAGCTGATTTTCCAGGATGCAGAATATAAAATAGGCTGTGTACTGAGTGGTAGGTTCCAGTGTACGATACGTGGCTGCAGGATCTTAGGGAGCCAAGTAAAATATTTCTTTTCTATATATAGTCACCTGAAATCCAGCAGCAAAGACACTTCTGAATCTTGCACTCAGAACTAACTTAGCTTTTAAGAAGCACTTTTTCCTCCTTAATATTGCAATTATTTTTTTAAATTTCCACATGGTTTTGCAGAAGTGCCAACTGTTTTCGTGATGAATTCAAAAGAAATCTAAAAAAGATCAGACAGAAAAAAAAATGAAACAGAATTTTAAATATTGCCATTTTATGAGAAAAAAAATTCACCTTATTTGTCTTCGAAGCAAAGACTGTAACTTTCATAATTTCTTTGCGCACATCTTTCCTGTTCTTCACAATTAAGGCAAAGTCTAATTTACATGGCCACTGTGGTTAGATCTCTTGTTTAAAAGGGACTGACTTGGGATCTGGCATAAATGTGTCATGTTTTGTTTGGGCCAGTAAGATGATAATATAACTGAATTTGGCAAAAGGCAGTGACTAGTCTTTGACCTGGCTTACAAGACGCATGGACCTCCTGTGCCTTTGAAGGCTCAGATCGAATGATCAGCATTTTGCATGTTTTGTCATCAGTTTAGGAGTGTAAATTTTTTGCATACTTATTTTTAGATAATATCAGTTGAGAAAAGAGGGGAAAAAAGTAAAATCTAGTGCTGGATCTGAGCAAACGGAAAGGTCAGTGGTTAAGTTCTGCCTTATGTATTGTATATGCTGAAATGTCCTTTTGATAAATTAAGTCACAAAATGAAAGAGTAGCTGAAAACTGCAACATTTGGCCTTGCAGCAGAGGTCAAAGGTTACCTTTTTTTCTCAAAAATGGTTTTGCAAATCTTTTTCAGAGCTGATAGATACACACCTTAGCTGGATACAAAACATTATATGAAAAAGAATGACTGTGATCTTTGATCCAAGCAATCAAAAAGAAAGGTAATTGGTATTTTTCTGCCTTTTCTCCAGCTGTGTGTTTCTCTTAACCTTTATTTATTTATTTTTTCAATTAAAAAGTCATGCCCCTTTTTATTTGGCTTAGAGGGTTTAAAAGCTTATTTAATTTAATTTCATTTTTTTTTTCATCCTTTTTCTTCCCCACTTGTGTACCACAAAGCTGTCCTGAAGTAGCTGGGGCCTGGTGGGCAGGGAAGGAGAGATGGGGCTGTGCATGCTGGGCTAAAGCATCCTGTCCTTCCCGGGCAGCAGCGAGAACCGCATTAGGACCGTGGTTTGCCTGGTCACGTTTTGAGGGCACACTAAAAATTCAGGATTCAACTTTCCTCAGTCCCCGTTAAGCCATTAGTTCCTCCCTGCGTGCCTTCTGTTTGCTTTGCATGTAAAAATGCCTCTTGGCCGCGGCAGCGGAGCAAACGTGGAATGTGCAGGATGCCTGCCCGGTGCGGGGAGGAGCGTGCTGGGGCTGGGCTTCGCCTCCGCTGCTGAGCCCCCCGCTCCTGCAGGACCCCCCGGGGCACGAGGGCCCACGGGCAGGGCGCTGGGACAGCATCGTCCTCATCGGCGTGACGCCAGGCACGCACAGGGAGTAACGCGAGGAAAGGGGTTATTCCGATGCGCGTGTGAGTGTGTGCGCACGCATGCATATGAGTGTGTGTGCGTGTAGATAATCAATTACAAGGAGCCTGACTCATTGCCAGCTGAAACTGGAGACTGGTTTCTGTCTCCGGACTACTAGTTGAAGCTCGGTATTTAATACAACCCACTATCATCCCGCAAGTGAATACACTCCAGATTTCTATCTGAGAGGATGTGAATTAGAGTCTTAAGTGTCTTTGAGGACTGGAGCCTGAGAGACTGACTCTAACCCATCAAAGCTGGGTGATCAGAAGAACGCGGACGTTCTCCCATGATTTCAGCCGGCCCCTCGCATCCAGCTGACTTGGGGACCTCCAAGCAGCGGGGCTGTCGCAATACTCGTACCACAGCAGTTATCTGACAGGATATGCTGAAGGGATTCAGGCCTAACTAGGCATTTCCTTGGTCTGGATGGCTGACGTCAGCTGTAATTTCAGTATCTTTTTTATGATTTAATCTTTCATTATCTTTGCATATGTCCTCATGGCCCTATTTAATCAGTTCTTTCTCATTAAATGGATCAATAGCAGGGTGCTCCAGAGTTGCCATATGCCAGGCACCTTAAATAACAATATTTTATTTATTAATCACATTATCTCCATTTCCTCTCAGCTAGAAATAAGCAAATAGTGAGAACCGATACTTGAGATACATTTTAATCATGCTACCAGAAAAAGATAGATGCGAGTTCAGAATAGCAAGTTCAGCTCATGATCTCAGCTTCCTCTGAACTTCAGATATGTCTCAGTTTGCTGGTTTTGTTCAACCTACTGTTGAAACCTGAGTCACTGAGATGACACCTGGGTCTGGATCCCTGTGCTCCCAGAGCTGGAGCAGATCGCCAAAGATGTGTGATTTCACTAGACTCGGTCTGGAAGTGACTCCAAGCTGGGAGAGAGATATTTACCTTGGGATCCATATATATTCAATTAGATTTAGGGGCTTTGATTGCAGATTAGTACTTTTTGTGCTGGGACAATCATGGACTTGCACGTCCTTCCCATAGAGCTCCCAGACTAGTGTTGCCCAGCCTAAGCTGCACCTGAATGCCCTCGCCACGTGGATTTAGGTGAAATTTGGGGTGACGACAGGACATTCGGGCCACCTGATGCAGGAAGCTCCCTTGTCGTTCGGATGCTTACAACGAAAATGCAATTTGCCACCTGTAGGAGCTCGCACAGAGAGTCCAGCTGCGCCCGAGCGCGGTCCTGCAGCCCGTCTGCGGGGTTAATGTTTCATGCCGTTCCCCTGCAACTTTTTAGCTCTTTGCAGGTTGTAGTCCCCCTATAACCTCAGCCCACAAAACCCACTGCTGACCTCCCATGCAGCACGCGGGAGGGAAAGTGAAGTTTGCAGCTGGGTAAGCCCTTCACCGCACCATCCAACCTGCCCGGAGCCGGCGAGCAGAGGTCCCTGCACTGGCCCAGCTGCGGGCTCCTGGTCTGCTGGTGCTGCACAACTGATTTCACTTCACCTAAAGCTCTGGCTGGGAAACAGAACCAAAGCCAGACCCTTCAAAAGACTGTAGGCTTAGTAAACTCTAATTATCTGCTCATTTTTCACGGGTATTTAACCCTTCCTAGACAAAGATGGCTGTTAGCTCCGACATTTCCACGAATGGTGGCTGTATTAAATGAAACAAAACTCGCACATGGTATTTTTGGTACGCTGGCTGCTCAAACAAACGTGTCGATAAATAAATCAGCCTGCAGTCTCGGCCCGCTTGTTTTTAGAAAGGAAATGACCCTGTAAGAGTGGGTGCCCACTTCTTTTACCTCACTGCTATTTTTAGCTGAGGCTGTGAAAAATTTCCATTGAAGACCTGCTCCTCTCATTTCCTGGGTAGAGCAAACAGGAAGCTCTTCTAGCTGGGCTGGAGGAGGCTTTTGCCTGAAAGTGGACCAACCTCACCTCCCACTGGTTGATGCTTGCACTGCAGAGCAGCAACACGCCGAACACCCCACGTGTGTGCTGCACTTGCACGAGTTCACCCCAAAGGCTGGGAGAAGCCAGCAGGTCACGGTGGCAGGTAGGAAGTTGGGCAGGAGGAGAGGACAGGACTTCTGCTGTCAGCCGTGTCCTCTCCAAGAGGCACCCATCTGGTCGAAACCAGGCATTTCCTGGCTGGAATTAGAAAGAGCCAAACTCTGGGCTGTTAAGGGTGGGATTTTTGAGCACGGAGGGATGGAAACGGCCCGGTGTGGCGCAGGCTCTGGGTCCCTTCAGGAGAAGTCACTGTGCCTGGACGTGCAGAGGGCTGACTGCCGGCTCCTCCCGTCGCACACGTGTGCCGTGCTCTGTGCGAACACTTACGTAGTCCTTGGGGGGTACGGCCCAGCGCTGCCGACGTCTGCGCAGTGATAAGTGGAGCTTTGGGAAAACACAGAGTTTACTTTCTCAGAAATAAATTCCATCGCATGTAGAGCGGAGGGAGCTTTCAGACTACTAGTCATAACTGCTAAAAATTAATACATGTGTTCCCCTTCCCAGAGGCAATAAGAGATAAGGCACCAATTTTTTTAAATTATTGGAAAGTGGTGAAATGCTATGTTAATTAAAATTTTCCATAAATATTTGTTAGATATGGTCTTAAATAGGGGAGAGCCTTGCAGCTGCATACCTGAGGGTTAATCAGTCTTGGGCGAGGGTCTTCTCTGGTTTGAATTAGTCTTTGTCTTAGCCCTTAAATACCAACAAGGAGAAATCATTTAGATCTGGGGTCTGAAACCTTAGAAAAATTGGTCTTTTGGTTTTAAGGCAAATTTGTCAAAGTAGAGAAACAGTTTCTGAAGTGTGCACCCTCCCAAGCCCCCCGGTGAATGCGTGTGAACTGGAGCCCCAAAACAGGCAGTTCAGGAGTTTTGCACCAAAATGCTCATGGTTTAGGTCTCTCCTAACAAAAGTGCAGCCCAGAGACAGAATTATTGTTCCAGGAGGTACCAAAGGGTGCTTTAGGCAAATCAGCGTGAAAGGTAGACAGGAGAGAATGGCTGTTGTATGTAACTTGTAATACTGTTCGGAGTTTTTAAACAGAGACCAAAGTTCTTCACTGTCTTCTCTTGAGCTTTATTAACACGCCTGTCCCAGCTTCCTAGAGTCTCATGGTGGTGCATGGAAGTTTGCTTATGCTACAATCTACAAATGAGCTGTAACAAAAATGGTAGAGCAAGTTGAGTCTACAGTGAGATTTAAAAAACCCCACCACGACAAAACACAAAAAAGCCAACACTTTTTCACCTGAATTGCATTCTCTGTGTTTTCAGCACTGTCCACTGTACTTCCTCCAAATCTGGCCTTTCTCTTTCCAAAGTATTCTTAGTTCAGCCCAGTGAAAATGTTAAAATGCTCAGATACTTACAGATCTACTTTTTTTTAACCCGGGTAAAGGAAACGTCTGCGAAAGAGGGAAGTGTTGTGTACATAAGGCATGTAGCACGTACTGGACACATGGTTCAGCTTGTCAGTTGTGTTTCTCTGGTCCCTGAAGCATGCTGAGCACAGTGTAACGCCCCTCTCTGCTCCTTCCCCCTCGCCTTTCAAAAATAGGCAGTCTGGGTAATTAGGCTAAAAGTTTTAAGTTTTAATAAAATTATGTTATGAATACACAGGGGATGTTTTCGGCTAACAGCAAGCTGCTTTTACTTCTCATGGTTTTGAAAGTGCTCTGACATTTCTTCCTCTTTTATTTCACAGTTAACGAAATTATCAGGAAGGAATTTTCTGGACTCCCTGCCAGAAATCAGACATAGAAGAAGAGATTTGTGAGACAACTTTTACCAAATCCTTCCATAACTGACCTCTTAGATCCTTCCAATGCCCCTGCAGCCTCCTGCTTCCTTAACTATTCATCTCAAGGCACCAATTCAATGCAAGGAACAATGTATTGGCATCAAGCTGACAGCCTTGACTAAGCAACTCGCCACCTCTCTCTGTAAACACCGAGAAGGACACCCTTCCTTTCGTCCAAAGATCATATTGTTCTCATCTAACAGCATCTGTCTGAGGAAACTCTTCAAGCCTGCTGCAGAGCATCTATCCATGTATCGATCTATCTTAGTAATAAGGGAGAAGTGAGATGTCACTCCTGGACACCGCGCAAAGCAAGGGAGGTTATATATTAGTGCTTATTTGGGTGGGGTGGGAACCGGGGAAGAAAGAGTAATATATTCCATAAAAAAATAACGACATTTTGCAGTTCACTAACAGTGACTTGCCCTCCAGGTCTCAAAGCCCTTTTGAGAAATTGTATT
This sequence comes from Aramus guarauna, assembly GCA_013400195.1. NCBI lineage: Eukaryota > Metazoa > Chordata > Aves > Gruiformes > Aramidae > Aramus > Aramus guarauna. The sequence continues at coordinate 199,658 of VXBL01001169.1, read as the reverse complement.
GTTGTGGGAAACTGAGGCAACCCAAGCTTGCGTGGCCTTTATCCGACCTGGGATCAAAAGCCATTTTTTCTGACTGATGAGCACTGTGATCAGTATTTCAAACAGTAGATGTCAGCTGAATCCAGGAGTTTTCTTCATTTTTCGTGTCAGACTGGATAGGAATTTGAAGGAGAAGGATGCCCACATACAACCAGTGAAAAGAGTGATTCAGCAGTTGTTACACCTGTCCCGAGGTAAAATAAACCCAGATAAAACAGAGATTAATATATAGGAGTCACAGTAAATCCAAAGATTTTATGATTCATCCTTAATATTTAGTCAGTGTATGAACACATCTTAGGTATTTTCTCTCTAATAAATTGTTGCTGGTTTTTTCATATAGAACCTGCCATTGGCTCGTAACTTATCTCATTTAGCAGCTGTAACATGTAACCACACAAGCTGCAGAGGAAAATAATTGCATCTTACAGAAACCATATGTTCCAGAAAAAGTATACACTTACTTATACTCACCTTGTCTCTTTAGCTTTGCAAAGCTACCAGCAATATCTGGAAAGGTTAAATTTCCACCTCAGTTAGTATGTTTGTTATGTTTTGCTTCATGTGTTAGAATATACTGTACTGACACAGGCTTATCACGACAAGAGCTAACCGCTGCAGTTGTACAGCTAGCAAGTTTATAACGTTTGCGTGTGTCATTGCTACCCGGTGTGGTAGAAAGGCACGGTGAGTGGATAACCGAAGTACAGGAAAGATAGCCATAATATTGTAGGAAACACGTAGTAATCTCTTCTGGTTTTGTAAAGGAGGAATATTTTTGAAAGTGCAGAGCCTGAGCTCTATTCTAGAAAACACAGCGAATCTATCCTGTTCTCAGCCGTTTCACAGCAAACCTTGGGAGCACCAACGTGTCCACACGCTCACAGCAGGAATTAGGTCATACGGATACAGCGGGCCAGCAGAGCAGCTGCACAGTTGGTTCCCCAACATTGCAAGAAAGGTCCCAAACTGGCGTTAATGCCACAGCCTGGGGAGTTTGCTGCTTTTCCCCCTGGAAGTACCGCCAGCGCGCACCGGCAGCACTCGCGTACGACGGCGAGCGGTGGGTGTCAGTCTCCCGGTGAGACTCAGAGCCTTTGGCCCCGGAGGAGTCCCGTGTCCCACTGCAGCAGCACCACGCAGTCGCTGGCTGAGGATGGCTCACGCCGGTGCCCAGATTGCGAGCCCCACGTGTTGCGTCAGTACGAACGTCGAGAGCGCCAAGCCTCAGGCTGTGCCCGTGGAGGGGAAAATGGCCTTTTGATTGCTGACTTTTCCAGAAACAAGAGGGAGGCTTGGACTAGCAGCGATGACCTCTGGGCAGGGAATTACTGATCGTGAAACAGCACTTGTACAGTACTTCGACTGGCTCACATGCCTCAAATAAGCTATTTTGGATTGTTTTAAAACTGCCAGTTTGCCAGGATCTGACATATACTGTGGATTTTTAATGCAGTCCGATGTTTTGGACAATTTTGAAAAATTCCTCAGGCCAAAGGTTGCCTGTCGGAAGGTGTTTGCTGCAGCCGAGTGAAAGAACAGACCAAAGGTGTCTCCTGGTTTCACAGAATTCACGCTTGGAAGTACCAAAACTGACCATCTATTTTCCCTCATCCAACCTGTAAAGCAGAGGAGAAATTTAAAAGCCAAACCAACCCCCCCGCCACAAAACCCCAGAAATCCTCAAATAACTGACAGAAACTTTTCTCTTGCTGGATTTTAAATAGAATATCGAAGAAGACCATGAACTTCTTTTCAGATCCGTAGGCGCGCTGATGTAGTCTAAAAGCATTGCTCCTATTCGGTGACTGCCGCGGCAAGTGCTTCTCAGCAGTGCCCCGTACGGAGGTGAAGTCAGATCTGGAAGTCAGGTAACCGCACACCAGACCCACTAGCGACTGCCACGAGCCATCGCAGTGTGCATCTTCGTGATGCGGGCAGATTTGGATTTTCAGTTGTTTTGTTTTTGGCCACTGTTCCCCATGCGTTTAAGCATCTTTCTCCCCTTTTTACTATAAGGAATAAATATGTCTAGCGGACGAGAAGAATGTGGACTCGTAGCAAAGGCTTTTCAGCGCTCAGTGGGGCCCGGGCAGGCAAACCCCTGAGCCCCTGCGACACTCCATCGCAGGTACTTTGTCAGTATCACCCACGAAACACGCTCTTTAACTGCAGGTCAAGATTTCCGCAGCTCTTACGTGTTCCTTTGGGCACTTGAGACGGGGAGAGGATTTTTCCTTTAATGTGCTACAAGTGCTTTACTCGTGCTTGCATTAGCTGTATTTCTTCCTCATTTTTAATGCATAGATATTAACCTGTATGTGTGTTTGCATAGGTGCATATACATGTCTATTTATATAATATACCCATATAGACAGACATATGTGGCTATATTATATACATATGATGATACGTGAACACACACACTCCACCATTACAAACCTGGGTCACGGTCCTGTAGTTGGCTGCCGGCAGCCCGACCTCCACCGGCACGGGAAGCCAGCTACTGGATCCAGGGTTCCTGCGGCGCATGGGATGTAGACTACATTTGAGTGGCGTTATTTACAGCTACATGAGGCCAGGCTGTGCTGCTCTATCCGCTTTCACACGCAACTGTTAGTTAAATAATACAGCTTTAGCCAACTTTATATTTATTTCCGGAGAAAATGAATATCCTCAGACATAGCGTTGCGCATCGTTGTCTCTTTTTGTAAAGAAAACCGATATGTTAAAATTATATAGCTAGGCTGAAGAACTTCAAAATATACAGTACTAACTTATTTGCTGTTCTTGCTGAGCGGTGTTTTTCCAGTATTTCATTACTTAGTACAACTCGCTCTCTTTCTGCAGAAGCACTAGCTGAACCTTGGAAGAGTTAATACCATTTTGTGAGTAATTTGTTCTCACTTTATCTGGAACATAGCCATATTTGCACATGAGGAAATTCTGTCTTTCCTCAGTTATCTGAATGTTTCACCGCAGTGCCTTCCTGCCATTGTACCAAAGGCCTCCAAATATATCATCTACAGGGTGAACAACTCTAATGCATTTTCCATCAAAGTTACACCATGCGAAGTACACGGGGCTCATTGGAACTCAAAGTTCATCTCTTTCATTTGTGTGTGTGCGTGCTTTTTTTTTTTTTAACTTCCATTTTTCCATCCAAGCTTTGGCTGCAAATACAGGATGAGCTTCGATAAACTTCTGCATCAAATATATGAATACGTAGAATAAAATCATCTTTCATGATATGTAAACAGTCTGAGAGTGGAATGGGAGTGGACAGATATCAGGAAGAATTTTTTTGTCAGTTATGAGTGTTGGAAGTACAGTTTGCCAGGAAAGTAATTGCTCGTGAAGATACTTGCAATGAAACATGAAGTCCCATTTTTGTTTTTCTCCATGAGAATGAGCAAAATGTAAGACCTGAACAGCAGCGATGGAATGAAAGGGTCTAATGTATGTGTTTTTACTGGCAGAAAGAATGTAGAAGAGCCATGGGTTTTGCACTTGCTTTATTTGTATCCATGTAAATAGGTATCACTTCCATTCTTGTTGTAGGGATACAGCCTCTTCTGAATGTAGAATATTTCCAAACCAGCACTATGTTATTCTCTATTGTATAAAATGCTGCTGCTTAGTAACATATCTAAAACAGTTCTCAAAATAGCTAGCATGTTTTTAAAGTATATTTTGTAATCCATACCTTTACAAAGAAGCGTCTGTGCTTTTTGTCTGACCAAATATGCAACACCTTTTGGATTAAGGATAGTATTTATAAGGGATCAATTTTCATTTCCTGAGTGTATTAGTTTTCTATGCAATTGTTGTTGAATTGTTATTGTCCTAAAGAAGATGTATTTGATAAATTTTCCAAAGACTTCAAAGACAGCTTTAAACACTTCAGAAATATGCTAAATATTTCAATCTGACTTTTTCCCCTGTATTTCTTTCCAAATTGCTACTTAATAGGGAACGATTATCTGCCAGATGGGATTCAAGGAAATTACTCTTAATTTCCAATCTTAAATTGATTCAGATCTTCATAAATTTTGCACCACTTTAAAATCATCTGATGTTCCAGTTTATCTGCAATTCTGAATGTTTGTTATTTATATTACGTACTCCTGTGCAACGGGAAGAGACGCCAGTGTTGGGTTTAGACTGAGTGAAGTGCAAATTCTCCAGAAATCAACTGTTTTCCTTCTCGTTTACATTGCAGTGATTTCTTACCTGTAGATGTAAGGCGTCTGTCTGCCGTCACATGTGGAAAGTTATAATTCTTTATTCATCTCAGTTCAGAATGAGTAATCCACCTTTTTGAATGTTTGACATAAGATTGACATCTGTCTTTTTTAATGTCTGCTACTTCCTAACTGCAGCGGGTGTTTACCTACCAGCCATTGGTTTGACTACCAGTCAGTATCTTGTCTACTGTGGTCTGTTTAAGATTTGTTTAGCCGTTTTCATTGTTCCTGGGGTACAAAAAAATAAAGAAATTGGTACCTGACCCACGTTGCAATAAATTTCAAGGGAAGGTGCTGGTACTGAAAAAGATCACATAGGCTGCAAATGAGCGGTTATCTGGGGAAATGTTAGTACCTTGAGTTTCTTTTCAGTAACTCATAAAACAGCAAAATTGGGTAGAAAGTTTTAGAATGACTGAGTCACAAAAATGAATAAAGATTTATGTGTTTGCAATAGTCCAGAAATCCCCAGATGTGTTGTTGGAATCACCAGTTATTCCAGAATTAAACTGCCGTCCTGCCACTGGTGCTGGTCAGTACCTTTCTGCACACGTAGTGTGCTGAGCCCCGGGAATGCAGAATCAAGGTACAGCTCGGGCTTAATAACGGTGGCCTCCCTGGGACTTAGAGATTTGTGCACGCGCGTGTGAGTGTGTAATTACAAAGTGACACCCCCCCGCCCCGAAGTCTGAGCCTCCTTGCTGAAGCCCTACCCTGGATGTTCAGGTAAAACCATTTGTTAATAGACACACGAGTGTCACTCAAGCCATCCTAACAGATGTCTTTTTAATCAAACTGTTTGTTCAAAAGCCTAAACTTAAGGATTGAAAGGGGTTTGTATCATTCACATTCCTACAACAACATTGTTAACCTACAATGTAATGATTTTTTGCTACCTGTAAAATATTTTTATATATTGCCTGTACTATGGTAGTTTAGCAATAAATGAAAGGATATTACCTGCTGCATGGGTGTTTGGTTTATCCTTGAATTCCTCTGTCACCTCTGATAAACTCGCATCGGGTGGGTGAGTCACCCGCTCCGCAGTTGTCTTGTCCTCGTCGCCCCTAAACCCTCGCCCCCGGGACGTGCCCACGGATTTCAGAGGGGGGAGTACTTTGTTAGGGAGGTGCCAGCACCCCTTGCACCCAGGTCCCGTTCAGTTTCTGTGCTGATGATAGATTCATTCCCACAGGGACAGCGTTACGAACTTCTTCACTTGCTCTTAGTGTCTATTTCCCCCCATTTGATTTTCTGTTCCCACCAGCACCATCCCAATAAAACCACTAAACACATCAACAGGTACGCCACAGAGTTTTTGCCTTTATGCAGCATTCGTTGCCAGCTCTGTAAATGTCCGTCTGCGTCCGTATGTGCTTTTCAGAGGCTGGGGATGTACTCCGTTTCATTTTTGTTCATCTCAATCTTAATTCTGCATTTCCCTACTGGAGACACTAGAAGATACATGTTCCTACTGCTGTGCTGGAAGAAAGCCCAGAGCCCATTATGTCTCAGTAAGAGTTGAGTTTATATAGCATACAATTAAAGACATTTACCTTAACAAAATCAATATTATCCTTTGCATTTAAAAACAGAGAATTCAAACCATATTTGATGCATTTGTTGGACATGGAGCAAGCGCTTTGCTTTGGTTTATTCACAAAAGCCTCAGAGCAAGCGCCATGTGGAAGTTCTTAACTCCCAGCCCGCTGTACAAAGGCTGGGAAGCTCATAAACCAGACAGGCTGCGCCAACAAAGAAGCTGTTACTGGCGAGGAGAGAACATTTTATGATGAGCAAATATATGGCACACAGGATTTTAGCTTTATTCAGCAACAGGAAAATCTAAGTAACTTAACCTGGAAATTCCACAGCTAAGGGCTGAGGACCTGAGCACCTGACCTGATACTCTGGCTTTAATTTATATCTTGGGTCCCAGTTAAAAGGCTACAACGGTACCCCAGATTTTTAGTCTTAACGGGAAATTTCCTGGATTTTGTAGACTTAACTCACTCCTTTATACCCCTTCGACATAGCTGACTTTTTTCCCAGTTTTACTTTTCATGGTAGTAGGAAGGAACGAAAATCCATGTTTCTAATGAACATCTGGGTTTCGTACGAGAACTTGCTTGCTCGCGTGCTCCATTGTGTAAATACGCAATTTACAAGTTCTTTTTCTTTTTTTTTTTTTTTAATGCAAACGTGATTTACTCAATTTAAGAAGCTGCCTTTCAGCTTCATACCAGATTCTTTTCTAAATACATCATCACTGGCTTGCTCAGGTGGCCGCGCTCAACCGCGCCGCTGCTAAGGGACCTTCGCAGGGCAGGTGAGCTCCCAGCCAGCACCGTCCTCATCCTCCCCAGCCCCGCTCGCCGCCTGCGCCTCGCTGGACCTTGCTCCCGCGGGCAGCGCGCATCTCCCTGACCTCACGTGGCAGAGCGGCTTGGATTATTTTATTGGGAAGGGAAGGGAAGGGAAGGGAAGGGAAGGGAAGGGAAGGCAATGCCACAGCACAGGATTTGAGCTCCTGCTAAACTGAAGGGTGAGACTGCTGGCCCAGCAGAATCGCCGAGGTTGTGAGGAACCACTTAACCTAAAAGCCGCGGGGAAGGGAGAGGCTGGCGGGAGCTGCGTTGTGCACGGACTGGCCGGATCCAGGCTCGGAGGTGACTGCGGCACAGAGGCATCTCCGTTCCGTGGCCGGCAGGACCGACATCGCAGCTGAAATCAAGGGACAGAGCAGAGCAAGGCAGACGGGTGTGTAAAATCAACACCATCTCTATGCACCGCACAGACACAGACGTAAGAAACACAACCAGTAGCAGGGTCTTTGTGCGTTGCAGTCTCTTAGCCGGGTAACTGCCTCTGAGAGCCCAGCTCTGCCGGGCACTGTTGGCTGAGACGGACCCTCCGGCCGGGGATGGGCGGGCAGCCTGCCGGCACTCGCCCCCCCAGCCCTGTTTCTTCAGGAACCACGCGAAAAGCGTTACACACCTGCGGCCAGCTGCTGCACTTACACCCACGGCAGCGCACGGCGCTGAGGAAGCTATTCCTGGGTGGTACTCGCTGCTCTAAGGGTGTGCTGGTTTTGGCTGCGCCTTGGGCTCCAGGCAGTGCAGAACCAGCAGTAAAAAACTGCGGCTTCACTCCTCAGACCTCTGGGCTCAGCACCGGCACGTATCCTGGCTCTGCCTCCGGGAGGGCAAGGGACAGCCGGGCCAGTGCTGGCCCGGCACAGGGAGCCCGCGGCTGCCCCGAGCCCGCTCCTCCAGCCGCACCGCGAGGAAAGAGCAGAGGAAAAGGGACGCAAAGGCCCCGGGGAGCAGCCCCATCCCTCCACCACCTCGAGCCGGGAGCAGCACCCGGGAATGCCTGTTCCGAAATACCGCTGCAGGTTTGGAGCGGGCTGGGACGTCTGCTCTCGGACACCTCCCTCGGCAAAGCCACAGCGGCTGCCTGCACCGACTGCCCTCCCGCCCTTGGTGGGAGCCATCGGCGGAGCAGCCAGGAGCGCGGCCGAGGGGAAAATATTACAGCCTCCGTGCCTGCAGAGCAGAACAGCCATGGATGCTGTGATTTTGTGGCAAGCCTTTAATGATAGCCTAGGAGTAGTCAACTTTGAGTCATATTAGTTTTGACAGATAATTATCAATGACTTTTTTGCCAGCTATGTGCTCCCCCCCTCTTTAATTTACATTTTTTCGCAACGTCAAAAATTGTCGCAAACCCACGTGCCTTAGCATTTCACACCAGGTGAACGTGAGGCATCAAAAGCCACCGAAGGTTCAGAAGTGTGTGTGTGTCCCACACAAACCTATGACAGCAGACCTCCTCACATCTGATTCCTTGCAAGTTTGCCCTAATCAGTACTAATTCATTAATAAAAATTAGTTATTACTAGTGGTTTATGAACTACTACTACAGCATCTGGAGCCCCTTGCTGTACACTGCCCTTCATGCACCAAAATCTGCCTCTCGCTGGAGGAGCAATGAGAAGTTCCCCGGGGAAGGGTGAGCACCACACGCGCTCGCGGCAAGCGATGGAGCTGGACTCCGTTTTCACGCGCTCCCGGGGAAGCGTGTGCAGGAAGGAGAACACGCCTTGCAGCCGTACTGCAACTACCAGCAAGCTTTTCCCATCCCAAATTAAAATTAAAGGGTTTCCAGCCTCAGTAAAACATCCCTGGGAAATGGGGCCTCCTTTACTTGCCACGCACGCCGTGGAGCGTCACTGTTCATTCCCCAAACTTTCCGGGCTTATTTATGAAGTGGCTTCCCAGCACAGGCACCTGTAACACCTGGCGCCAGCAGCACAGCACTCTGCTCACGTCCTACGGGGACCCCGACAGCAGCAGAGCCCAGGGCCCCGAAGCGTGACCCGTTGGCCGGACTGTCTCTGCGCCGTGTAGGTAAGAGTACGTGAACGTGCCAGTGACGGGAATTTATCTATTTTCTGTGCCACTGGTTAGGACTCTGTCAAAGTGACGCTTTGTAGACTGGCAGGTTATTTTTCCTTAGCGCGATCGTAAGGTCTCAGCCGTGACCTGCTCCCTGTGGACACTCTTGATATGCCAACTGCTTGGAAAGGCTGGATCCCGGGAGAGACAAAGAGTCCTGGAGGTTTAAGTTGGCCTCAGTAAGTTTTTCATGGACCCTTTGCACAACCTTATTGAAAGACGAGTAGTACTGTGGAAGCCTTCCCAGGCGCCTGATTCTACCAGCACGAGCAAATCGAAGCCCAACAGCTGTCTCATTTCTCAGCTTTTTTCATGTTAGGCGTCACTAAAGGAAAAAGTGGGGAGAGACCTTTGGTTTTTGAGTTGAAGTCTCCAGTGACGAGCTGCGTGTACCATTAGTGCAGGACTGCCTTTCTTTCCTTACACTTTTTCTTTCTCCCACTTCTGAACTCAAACAGGTCGATAAATCAGGATTCGTGCTGGTTATGTATGCAGGGCTCTTGCAAGAAACTGTATTGGCTTCATTTACCTTTAAAAAGGCCATATAACAAGCAATAAATGGAAGGAATAAATGTAATTGAACCATGCCCACATATCTTACATATTCTAGGCTTTTATATGGGCACGGGCTATGTAATACTTTGCCTCACAACGGCACTGCTCCCTCCAGGCTGTGGGCTGGGGCCACAGCAAAGGTTGTGTGAAATTTGCTCTTTAGGCTGCACGGAGGGTTGTTGGTTTTTTCCCTTAGCAAGAAAAAAGGTTTGGGGAAATACAGCTCAGGGTTTGCTGCAGACAGAATATCACTGCCATCTGCAGGGGACGTGCGCTCCCCGCTGCTGCACCGATCCTGCATCCCTCCCACCGCACCACGGGGGAGCCCACCCTGCAGAGACCCCCACGTCGGTGGGGCAGCACCCGAGGGAGCACGAAATGTCCTGGCCATGGAGAACACCTCCCAGGTGGGTTCCGCAGCCGGGGGGGAGACAGCGGCCCCGCCGGCAGCAGACCCGGGGACCTTCACGTGCTGCACCCTCGGACATCACACCCCGCACACCACACCCCTGCACACCACACACCCCCCACATCACACCCTTGCACGCCGCATCCTCACACGTTGCACCGCTGGCCTGTGCCCGGGCTGTGTTTGCTGGCAGAGGGGGTCGCTGCCTCCCCCCGTGCCCCCGGTCTGACAGCAAAGGGCAGCAGGAAGCGCTGCCGGGCGAAGCGGTTGCCCCCCAGCACCCAGGCACACGCACGCGCTTTGCCGAGCACGGGGCGATTTGGCGCAGACACCCCTGCCCTCCCTTCGGGGCTCCCCGGTCTGGCAACGTGATGCCGAGGCTGGGAAGTGTTTCACGACTGCGGGAACTGTTTCTCTGGGAAACCTCGCTGTCCCAGTCTCCCCGCAGCGTGGCTCACCTCGTGCTGCTGCGCTCCCTCGGAAGACAGCGGGGAGTCGCGCTGGGCTGGTCTCTGCCACCACGTTTGCTGCGCCGGGCAGCGGGCGATGACCGTAGGTGATGCCTTTTCTATTAATCTGTATTAAACCGGTGTTCGCACGGCTGCTGCGACGGCTACGCAACTTCCCGGCCTTTCTCTTCGTTCCCCGACGCTGCACGGTCCCGGTTTAGTCTCCAAGAGCCTCTCGCCCCGTTTCACCGAGCGAGGGCTGGGGACCGGGGCGGTGCGCAGAGCAGAGGCAGGATGGAGCCCGTGCACCCTACGGGAATCGACTGGTTCACACAACAGGGAGCGGGTTCGGCAACAGTTGGCCACTGCTTTAATTATCCTGCCATTCTTTAGAAACAGGTTAAGCTAAACACGTATTTTTTATAACTAAGGAGCTGCACCTAAACAGGATCCATTTTGTGTTGGTTACAGTCCAGGACTAATCCACTCCCCTAAAATTATACCAGACAAACTCAGATCTTTCTGGCCACCCTGACGCCCTCTGAAGTAAGACTAATGATGAAGGCTTAGCTGTTTTATTTTTCTTACCCATGGTGAGATCTCCATCCGGACAACTTAGGGAAATAAGAGAGATTTGCTGTATGAAAAGAAAATCCAAGGAAAAGGGTGTTTGGGGCCGGTTGTTTTGGAGCTTTTTTTTATGAGCAAGGATGCCCGATAAACATCACGACTCAGTAGAAAAAAGAAATGCAGCAATAGAAATAACCATGAGGCTTCTCCCTCCTCCAAACCTGGGTGGCAAATTTTGGTTCAAACACATGACACATAGAGGCAACTCTTCAGAGGGCCACACGCCACGGCCCCCCACGGCGGCTCGCTGCCGCCGTCTCCAGGAGGAGGAAGGGGCTGGGGAGCAGAACCGCCCGGAGGTGATGGAGAGGACGATTCCCTTCTGCAGGACACTCGTCCGTTGGTGTTTTACAAGGAACCGGAGTCGGAGGCTGACCTGAGCTGAGGATTAGACTTACCCATTCAGCCCGGCCATCGCTTTACCCAGAGGATTTCCAGCGGGGAAGGAATCCAACAGCAACAGAAATAGAGGAGTACTGGAGTAGTATTTGTAGACACCGGTGAGAGAAGGGCTGCAGGTTAGGGTCTCTCTTTTGGGGACTCGTGCACAGCCACATGCTTGTGACTGCCTAGCAGGACAGTCCCTCTGGTTACACTTTTGAAGACACGGTGCTCTTCTGGCCAGTAAACTCCCACCCATGGCAGCGTGTCCAGTGGGGGAAGCGAAGCCAGAAGCCCCCCGTGTCTGCTGTCGATCACACAGAAATCATAACATTCCACACTTCTGAACATTTTTCAATTACAAAATTCCTTGGTTTTATCCAGTGTTTTTTCACACACGCAGCACCAATTTCTCAAGGAAATCTGATAACCTTGTTTGTACAGATGGTGAAAGGTTCCGCAGCCGAAGGGACTCATCCAAAGTCCCAGCCCCAGCAGCTGCGACGATAACTGGGGTCAGAATCCAGTTGTCAGAAGCCTGAGCCCAGACCAATATCCATGCTCCCGCTCCCCCAGATTCACAAAGTTTGAGGCGGCTGTAAGCATCTTGCTGAGGAATGAGCCCTGAGGAAACCTGGGTGCTGGCAGCGAGGGCTGGCTCAGTGCGCTGGAAGAGCAGCCGCCGCGCTCAAACCCCATAGAATTGTCTGGCACGGAAACCGCAGATCATGTTGACATTGTTGCTGTTGGCACAGGGTACCTGGTGCTCTAGAAGGAGAAACACCACCCTGTTATTCTGCTGTCCTTTGTTTCTGATTTATGGACCCCTCCAAAGCACAAGTGAAAGGTATTCACTTCATTTATGGTATGTGGTAGCAAGTGGGATTTCAAGAATGGCCAAAAAACCATCTACATTTGCTGCAAAGGCAGCAAATTCCACATTTATTTCCTCTAGTATGGGTACAAAATTTGCATACTAATAAAGAAGTCACTGGGTAGTTGTTATGAGTAGAAACTCAAGGTATGTATTTTCCACCCTGTAATAACATGGGTTTATTAACCTATGAGCAAACCCAGATCTCACTATTTTAGAGGCTGGGATTACACTTGGTGTATATTGACGTTATACCTGGCCAATGGAATTGCTTCTCTCGCTGCGCCCCACGGGTTTGGGGATTACTTATTTCTTCTAAATTCTCTTCTGCAGAACTAAAGCTACCTGAGTAGAAGCATGCACTCCGTATGGGAGATGCTTTGCAAGTCTCTGGTTTGGGTCCCATAACATAAACCAAATTTCAAAAGGGGCAGCGGGTACCCCATCACACTGGAAAACATACGGTAGTAGGCAACGTACATTAGGGATCAAATTTAGTTGGGTGAGCTGATATGAACAAGGCTTACACAGACTTGCTGATTCTGATCCAGTTCATTTTCTTTAGCTCACATTAGAATTTATCTGTCTCAATAATGCTCCACAACTTGGCATTTTGGACCTCTCCCTCTGCAGTACTGCAGCTGACCAAGGTGCTCTGGATGCTTCAGTTAAAACCCGTATGAATTACAGGGGCTTATTCACTGGTTTGGCTGGACTCCCACTCCACGTGCTCAATGCCATCTCTCCGTCGCTTCTTGCCGTTACGCTTGTTCTCAGTGAGAACACAAGGGTTGTTCCAGTCCCAACATTTCATCCATCCTGTTGCCATGAACTCACTCATACAGTTTCCATCTGATTTAATTTTATTTTGGGCTTGACCATTTGAAGGTTTTTCTTTTCTCTCAAATTATATTGTGGGCATTAGCCCAGTCCTTAATGAAGAAACATCAGTGTTGCCAGTACATCCCTAATCCCAGATGGCAGCTGGAAGCCCCAGCTCAATAGTCAGTACCTCCGTCGTGGTGTTGCACATCAGCAGGCACAGAATTGTGTCATACCGTGCTGATAGCATCGGGCCAGCGTTTTCCCAAAGCTTCGCTTTCCCTTAGCTGTTAAAAGAGAAAAGGGGGGAAGAAGGAGGGAGAGTTCATCCCACGAAGCATATTTCTTGGTTGCTGAGAGACTTCAAATCTCCCTAATGAATAAACACAGTGCACTTAATTTTGTTTATGAAAACAGACTTACTGTGATGGCAAAAAGCATGAGTCAGTGCCCTGAGCGAGGGGAGAGCAGCAGCTGGAGACGCTCACCGAAAAACAACGCCTCGGAAACCAGAACAACTCTCATCTCGACCAGTGCCAAGAGATGCAGTTTCTCCTCTAGCAAAGCCCACCAGGACGCAGGGAGAGGGCGAAGGCTTCCCCACGGCCGGCAACGGGCTGTTGAGCAAGTACCGCCCTTGCCGAGAGAGAGCTGAGAAGCTGTGAAAGGGCAGCGGTGCCCGCTGCCTCTGCGCACCCTGCGCCCGGCCCGGCAGCTTCCTAAGGATGCTCTTGACGGAGCCGGCCGGAGCCTGACTTGCAGGTTTGGGCTCCTGGGCAACACCTTCGGGGCTGCTGCTGGTCCCTCGCTGAAACACAGCAGCGAGCCAGCAGGGAAGGTAGACATTGGAGCCCCTCGGGGAGGACGAGCTGCTGGCTCCACGAAGCACGTCCTCCATTCGTCTCTGCATCCTCTCCCAGATTTGTTGGCATTTATTTTGCTGGGACAAAATGAGCAAAGTGGGACGTGAAGCTATCGCTGTGGCTTCCTGGCCTGGTGAAGGTCCTGAGGCTTCACATAAGTGCGTGCAACAAGAATACTATTTCCTTTAACTAATTTTACTCTTTGTACTCACCATTAGACTTACTTCCCATACGCATGTCCCGTCGTCTGCGGGGGGGAGAGTCTGGTGTGCAGAACACACACCCCACTGCGCCTCTCGGAGCCCCAAGCTGCGCAGACGTTGTCCTCCTCGCTCAGCCACCCTGCCACCAGCACCCTGGCAGAGCAAGGCTGGTTAGATCTTCCCCGAGTCCTCGGCACATTACTGGCGCTCCATAAATAACGCCAGCCCTTCCTTCAGATCATGGGCCTTTTGTTTTTCTTCCTCAGTTTCACCGATGTAAATCTGCCATGTATGCAGGAGGCCATGCCATGGTGATGAATGATCCCGAATAAGGACCCACGTAGCCTGGTTTCACCGTACAGAGTTCCATTGTGCAGAGGAGGGTTAACACACAGGGCTCTGTTCAAAAAAAATGAGGTAAACAGAAGTTCAATGGCTTTCCTTCATTAAAAAAAAAAAAATAAAAAATTCTGAAGGCCAAGCATGGAGGAAGGAAATAAATTTCAATTAAAAACCTAAAATTGCTGCTCCTACATTGGTGCCTAGGTCGGATATGCAGGTAAGTACCCTGGCCATAAGCACAAACCGCATCAGGAGCAAGGTCTGTAGGCGCCGCAGGGAAGGCACCGGTGGACGGCAGAAGGCACAGCAACTACCCCAGCTCCCTAAAAATGCCCCAAAACACTGAGACAGGGAGCGATTTAAAATTCTGTGTGTTCCGCTTCCCACGTGAGGCCCAGAGGAGCCCGTGGCCGTGCAAGGCGCGTGTCAGGCACGCACAGCCACCGCTCCCGGCAGCTAATGCCCCGTGCAAACAGGCTGACGCTCCCGTCAGCCGCCTGGCTAACGCAACCACTGCCGCCGCGCGCTCAGCCTCCAACTACTGCGGGTTTTTAAACGTCCACCCACCGGGGCTGACCCAGCAAACGGAAGGTAGGTGAGAAATCAGCAGGTTTTCCATACAGAGACTGCAGCTAATAGCTTTGCTAGCAGAGAGAAAACCAGGAAAGAACGGTAGAATTTATCTCTTGGCGGCCCGTTATTGGGACCTTTCGAGCTTTTGCCTTACAGCAGAAGAAGGCAGCGAGTGCCGAAGGTTGTGCCGAAGGTTGTACCGAAGGTGGTACCGAAGGTTGTACCGAAGGTGGTACCGAAGGTTGTACCGAAGGTGGTACCGAAGGTTGTACCGAAGGTGGTACCGAAGGTTGTACCGAAGGTGGTACCGAAGGTTGTACCGAAGGTGGTACCGAAGGTTGTACCGAAGGTCGTGCCGAAGGTCGTACCGAAGGTTGTGCCGAAGGTTGTGCCGAAGGTTGTGCCGAAGGTTGTGCCGAAGGTTGTACGGAAGGTTGTGCCGAAGGTTGTGCCGAAGGTTGTGCCGAAGGTTGTACGGAAGGTTGTGCCGAAGGTTGT
>VXBL01001169.1:50580-183553 GCA_013400195.1 Aramus guarauna | reverse complement strand
TCCTGTGCCCATCAGGGTGTCAGTGAACCCCGGGCAGCGGCGCGGGGGCACGGGGGAGGGGGGGCTGGGCTGGCACCCCTCCGCTGCACCCCAGGGAGCACCCCAGCACCGCCTCGTGCCCAGCACCATCCTGCTCTGCCAGGCTCGCAGGTCTCACAGCGGCGTTTCCGGGCCCCCGCGAGGTGCCTCAGGCGGCCAGTGCCGTGCCGGTGTGCCGCAGAGGGTGCGAGACACAAACAGGCTGACCGAGGTAGATTTTCACACTGATTTTGCACTAGCACACATCAAAATACAGGTACAAAGCAGGGAGATGGGAGTGGTGATGGTTCAGAGTACTCCTGCGGTGCTACATTCGTCGCTTTTACCTTTCAGGGCTTCTCTTCGTCGGTGTGACGAATGTGCTCTCTCCCTCGCCAGCCCGTGCCCCCGCCCTGTCTCCCACGTGAGGAGGGAGCTGCGGGCTCAGAGGGTTTTATTCCTTCAGCACCGCTCAACACCAACGGCACGCTCAGCTTAAAGCCACCCTTACAGGCATGTTAGGGACCGGGTAGAGCCCTGGGCAAATGAAGGCCAGCAGCAGCACTGGAAGTCCTTCGGTAGCCTCTGCTAGTCGCAGGTCACGGCTTTCTGTTACTGTCGCTCACAGAAAACTCGTCAGTAAAAAGGGAAAACTCCGTGATCCAAGACCTTTTCCTCTTTTTGGTGCCCAAAGCTTAGGATGGTTGAGGCACAGGTGGATCCTTTTTCAGCTCCTGTGAAGTTTCTGATTAAACCGTGACTTTTGGTGAATTATCTTCAATACAAACCCAATTCTTCACCTGCCCCAACAGCACCAAACGGACGAGGACGCGACTCCAGCCCAAACAAAATGCCAGGCATTTCACGCAAAACCCGTGGCGATTCCTCCCCTACCTGCCACAGGACCAGACGTTTCTGACCGCCCAGAGCACGGAGCCGGAGGCCCCACGTCCCTGCGGCACCCTCACGCCTCGGGCACCCCGTTTCCCATTTCGGCATGTGCCCCCGTGCGCCTGGCACAGACCGGTCCCGGCCCTTCAGAACAGGCCTACACAAGGTACTAGTGTAAAGAAATAATGGTGAGCAACAGTTTTCCCATAAGATCCTTTTGAAATAGTCTGTATCCAAAAGTACTTATAATTCAGGGGGAAAAAAAAAAATGTATTAAAAACTAGTTCTGTGGTACTAAACTTGGCTCAGACCAGCCCCTTAAAACCCAACAAGAAACCCCTCAGCACTGTAGATTAGTTGGCTTTTCCCCAACCGACTCGATTGAAAATCAAATGCAGATGTGAACAGAACAGAGCAGCAGTTGCAGCTCTCGCAGCAGCCGCTTGCCGTTGGCACGTTCCAGGGAAGTATCGGTGCAAACTGGTACCGGCTGGCCCAGGCTGCCGCCTTCGTGGCAGTTATGTGGCCAGAGTGTTCCCGCGGTCCCCGTGAAGACAAACAGCGCTCTCCACAACAAAGGGAAAGGAGGGATTAAGGCAAGAAAAAAGGACTCGGATGGGAAAACTTAGTTTTCTTACGGCTAAGGGCTATGTGTGCAGCTCCGTGCTAGGAGCAAAGGCGTTCGCCGAGAAATTCGTCCCAGTCTTGTCCCTGCGACGGGATGGGAAGGGCGGACGGAGGCTCCGTCTCTCCAGCCTGAAACCACCAGCCAGAGAACAGCAACAGGGCCAGACCAGAACGCTGAACGGATTTAAATCCTGGAAAAAAGAAATGAAGAAGAAGGAGTGAGTGCGATGACAAAAGCCGTTTTGTGCTGGCCTGGCAGAGGAGCAGGACTGGTGATGGGATGAGTCAGTCCCCCCCCAGCACCACCAGTGCTCACCATGCCCTTCCCCCAGCACGCTCTGCCCGGGGGCCCGCACCAGCGCCCGCAGCGCTGCCCCTGGGACAGGGAGCTCTCGTCTCTCAAACTTCACTCGTCTTGCGGGAAGAGAAAACCGCCGCTGCACCGTTACGAGTGATTTTAGGGCTGGAGGGGCTGCTTGAGTAGCTGGTTGTTTTCAGGGCCAGAGGGGACGTTTTGTATCAAAACGCATTTCGTGTGAATGACCCTATCTATTGTACCAACTTCAGCCTATTCTAGCCTGCCACACTCAGAAATATTAAGAGAATTAAACTTGAAAAATTGAAAATCATATCCATTTCCACATGCAGAATTGAACTTTGCAGGATTCTTTTTTTCTTTTTTTTTTTTCTTTTAAGTTCATACCACTGGACACACTCCCCTGCACGCCCAAACACTCGCTCCCTTGTGCAGGATGCTTGCAGTGGCTATCGCACAAATGACACATTGTCCGTTGGCAAAAAGATGCACAAAGTGAGACTTGACTCGGACCTGCTCACCAACAGCAGCAAAAGTTCCCCTCAAAGTTTCCTACAGCAGTGGAGCCAGAAGGTATCTTTCTCAATTAATTCTCTCTGGAGCGTGAGAACTTGGAGTATCTCTACAATACTGCGTAGCAGTGTGAGTTTTAAAAGAAAATAATGAAGTCTGTAATAATAGGTAGCCCCAGAAGCATTAGTTTTCTTCTTTTTGTCCCGTTTATGTACGACAAAATAATCTGAGAACCGAAATAACATTAAAGTAGAGAGAGTGGAAATAAGATCCTTGCATTAGAAAACCATTCACCAGCATGGCCACGGATAAAATATCAGCTCTGCTTCATGACTCATCTCTGAGTCTGTAACTATTTAAATACCAAAGGACTTTGAATTTTATGTGGTCGCAATAAATAGCAACAGGCAACTGAATTCACGTCCTCACTGTGTAACACTGTTCAGGAAAACTCTCCACCCAGCCATCCACGTTCTCTCCCCCCCTTTTTCTTGTTTCTTTATCCTCTTGGACTCCTACCTCCTTCTTCTCCCAAGAGAGCATCCAGCCCTAAAAGCACTCACAACATTGCAGAGCCATCTTGAAGGAAATGCAGAAATACTCTATGAATTGTTACAGGAGCAGCTTTCCTACTCTTTACACAACAGGGTGCTGCATATCTCTTATTATAAAGTAATTCTTCGCAGATATCGCCATATTGTTCAGCCATCACTGTTATCAGCCCCAGCACAAGAAGAACCAAGATAGTGCTAATTAATTGCCGTGTCACCCTGAAAATTTCTCTGCTTTTACCTCTGGTGTCTCTGGAGTACCTTCACACCGTACAACCGCAGGAGCCCCAGCATCCTACTGCAGCTACCAACGCGACTCTGACCCCCTGGCGCTCGAATCCCACCCTGAAACGCCCTTCCCACCCACGAGAGGTGAATAATAGATGAATTGTGCTCCTCCGAAAACGGGATGTCACTGTCGGCTGTGGGAGAGGTGCCGCGGCGGGGCCCGGCCGGGCACAGCGTGCCGCGGGCGATGGGAGCAGCGCTGCCGGGGTCACCAGGCTCGTCGTGCCGGCCGGCGTCGGGCGCTGCAGGCAGAAACGCAGCACAGCGTGGTCCGCGTCGGTCCTGCCGCCAGCAAGGAAACAGGCTGGCTTCACCCTTCTAATAAAGAGAACTGGTTTGACATTGCACAATAAGCATGGTCCGGCTGCAGAGAGCAGTTGCTAAACCAGCCTCAGATCTCTGCAAGCCTGCAATCGTCAAAAGGCAAAGAGAGGGAGTTCAGTTTGCCGTTAGGGACCTATGAATACCCGGCTTTTTCTGCCGGGGAGACCTGCAGGACACGGTCCCGGGGAGGAAACTCCGTGAGCGCGGTGAGGAGGTGCTGGGGATCAGGGCAGAGGTGGTTCCCGCTGGCTGCGCTTCAAAGCAAAACGTGTCAGAATGAAAACAGAAAGAACCGAACTACTTTCTTTTTTTTTTTTCCCCCACCTGTTAACTCTTCAGTGCTAAGCTCCTCCAGTTTGCAGTTACAAATTTAGGCATATCCAGTGCTAATGTAAGATTTAATTCATCATCAGTGACACCCCAAAACACAGGCACCATTGCCACATCCATCTGCGGGCCTGGAGGTCCTACATAAATATTATTTCACCTGCACTAACACACCTCAGTTATTTGATCTCAAGCAGATAGGAGAGCACCATCCATCTTGAAGAGCAAACCGGTGTACCGGTAGGCAAGCCACCAGCAGGACTCGTTAGCACAAGCTAATGGAAGCCAGGAGTCCTGGCTCACGCTGCTTCCTCTCCCAACTGGAATCTCTGCCTAACCAGGCCCTTTCCCCCCCCGACACCGGAGTGGCAGCGATCTTTCCCAGCCCCGTACGTACCCTTTGCTGCACGAACCCTGGGTTCCCGGTTTGTTCTTTCCATCCTACTCCCTTTCTTTGGGGGGGGTATTCCAACCGTTGCAGCTGCAATACTCCCCAAACTCCTTTCCTGCCCCGCTGCACGCCGGGGGCTCTGGCCCAGGCAGCGTGCCGGCGTCTCACCGTTACCCCTCGGACACCCAGGGCTTCAGACTGCCCTAGAAAGGACGGGCTCGTGTCCAGCCCTGCGGAGGGTGAGAGGAATCTCCTCCTCCAAAGGCGACCCAGCAGGATTTGATCCCAGAGCCCGGCTGTCTGGTGACCGCAGGCACGTGGGGACAAGCTCCGTCACACGCAAGTTTCTGTCCGTTGGGCTGGCTGTTGGCCTGGGGTAATTTGGGTCTGGTATCCACACAAAGCGTGTCGCTCCAAGTTCGGGATTCGTGCTGGAAAACTGAACCCCTGCATGCACAGCCCTGCCTTTGACTAATCCGCCCGGGCTGCGCTGACGAGCCCGGCTCTGTACAAAGACACCCCTTTGCTCCAGCTCTTGCCCCAAGACAGAGCAAGAGCGGGAGTTGAGCCTGTGCCGGAGCCTGCAGGAAAGCAAGCTGCTCATGGGCGAGCTGGGAAATGGGCTCGGACCCGTGGCCCACTAACAGCATAAGCCTCTCCCAAAAGCTGGGTGACCTGGTCCTTCTGAGCTTGATGGCTGCTGACCCCGAAACCTAAAGACCGACCGTGATTTCCATGGCAATACCTTTAGCAGAGCCTGCCAGCTGCTCTGGAGCTGGATTTTCAGCCTTTCTCCTGTTGCCAGAAAGGACGTTAGCACTTGGGCTAAACCCAGTTCCTTTGCTGGGGAGCTCTGTCCTGCACTGGGACAGCCGGAGCCAGAAACCACTTGCCAGCTCCTCTAGCACGGCTGGACCTCCACCCAGAGAGATTTAGGTCCTTTTCTGCGACATCTGCCAGTTCTTACCTGTTTTCTGTTAGACTCCAAGTACGTATCAAGCTCTATGGCTCCACCATTTACCTCCCACGTGCCAAAGCGTGCATCCAGAGGGAAGGGTCTGCCCTATTCCTGACAGCAGGGTCACTGCGAGAGAACGGGTGTGGGAATTTGGATCAGACGAGTGCTGTTTCGGCGTTAGGTCTTATCAGTTGTAACCACCCGGGGTGCGTCCCTGCCTCCTAGAAGGGATGCAATGTGTACGTCGCTCCCTCCATCATTCGCTAAGGGAATTCATGACATCTGCAACACATTACAGTCTTTTCAAAGAAATGTTGTCTACATTAAGACAAAGTATTTAATTAGCACTTCATTTAGAGCATGTGGTACAGCTCACAGTTCCATTTTGGGCCAGAGATGATTTTCAAGGGTGGGTGGAAAACAGCCGAAAATGCCAGGAGGCCAGCGTAGTTTGCAACAGCCTCTCACCGCTTATTTCTGTTTTCACATTATTGCAGACTTTGCAGGGAAGCTGCCGCTGTTTGTAGCCCCAGTGAACTGAAAACAGACCCCGAAAGCAAATACACACAGCAAAAGTCCCAGGGACGACCTTCACAAATGCCTGGTGTCACCTCCATCCCCTCCCTCTCCTGGGGCCGCTCTACAGGCACAAGCTCCTTCAGGAGGGAGATTGCCCCCGGTCCGTGGAGCCGGCCGCTCCCTGCCGTGCGTCCCCCGCGGGCTGCCTCGCCCCGGGGAAGCCCCGATGATTCGGACACCCCTCTGAGTCACCAGCCCCCCGAGAGGCTCGCGCCTCGCTGGCCAGAGCCGGCAGCGGTCCGTGAGCGGCGGCAGGGCCGGTGTCCCCCGTCCCCCCCCCAGGCAGCTCGCCCACCCGGGCACACGGGTCCTTCCTCGGGAACGCCCAGCCCGAGCCCCGCAGGCACAGCATGGTTCTGCCGGATTCTGAAAACGAACCTCTCCAGTGTCATCGCAGGGGTCTTGCCCATAATTTTATCAGTTCCTGCGGGGACTGGGACATTCAAGTGTCCGCGTTGGCCTAAATACTCGTCCTTGGAAGGAGAGCCAAAGCCTCAAATGTGAGCTTCTTGCCAAGATTGAGAGCAAGTCGAGAGACATCTTACAGACGGACAAGAGCAAAATCGTTGCACTAGAACTGCTGGAGGGATACAGCTCTATACGTCGCACTTCTCAAGCCGAAATCTTGATCCGGCGGGTCTCAGGTTTCTGCTTGAACCCCCAAAACCAGCCACCTCTTACCTTCCTGGTGCCTTCAAAAAACCCCAAACAAACAAAAGAAAACTTGGTACATGTAGCAAATAAACAGTAATATCATCAGAAAAAATCTCTATCAGACTTTTTAAACGTTATAGCAAAAGGACAAGACCAATCAGCTGTGGTTTTGTGTGGTTCTATATGTATATGCATACACTTCAATCTATTCATACATATATAGAAAGAGATATAAATATTTATATACATCTATGATAAAAACTCTTCCTTGGCTGCATACGTACTACTGCTATTGAAGTCAATGTGATTCCGTGGTGAATACACACATGCAACTGTTGATCATCACTTACCCACTTTATTTGCAGTGTTTCAACAATTTTCTCTACTGTAGCAATACACTATGCCGTCTCTTTGCAAAAGTTTTCACTGTTGCAAGTCACACTGGTAATCTGTTTTTCCCATTTAATTCTGTTAGCACACTTCCTTCACGTATGAAGCTCTGTAAGAATATGGCTGTTATCATCTGGTTATCCCTGGGGACAGTAAATGACACAATTCGTGGACAAGCAGGACTGCTGTCATCTTGATGGCGAGAGATTCACGCACAAAATTTAAACACCAATACTCGGTGGCAGGCAACACGCATCTCTGGAACAGATTTCTGATTTCCAAAATACAGCTAACAGAACAGAAGGGCTGCTGCGAGATCTCCAGGTCAGGCTCTGAAGCAGCCTCCTGAGACTCGTAGGTCACACTCCGGCCCTCACCGCCAAGCGGTCTCCACGCCGCGCGTGTCCAGCGAGCGCTTCGGAAACCCTGGGGCTGCGCTGGCGAAGGAGCCGCGCTGCAGCCTTCCTTCTTCCGCGCACTGGCGCTTGGCTGTACGTAACCAGACAGGCTGTTTCTGGGGCAGGACGTTCTGAACACGCTATTAGCATGGGCACAACCTTGGGTTTCCTTTGGAGACAGCGTCTGCCGTGTCTCGTGAGGTAGGACTGCTAGTACCGCACCTACACTGGGAAGTTTGTTCCCTGCAGCGGCGGTCGAGCTCATGCCTCCTCGAAGGCTGTTGCGTTACGGAGCCGTTCCGTCTCTCGTAGGGTTGTACCTCTCGCAGCAGTGTGTGATTTAGTGACTCCGCTCCAGCAAATCCTAAAGCCCACGGCAGAGTCTGGTCAGGCAGGGCGCAGTGAACAACGCGGGCCACCACGACAGCTCTCCTGGGGCCTCCTCCCAAATTAAAAGGTTGGTCCCGGTTTGACAAAATGTAAATGCAAAAGGTGCTTGTCCCAATATTTGCAATTCCTGTGGCTACGTGTCTGCCACAGTAAAAGCACTTGGAAAAAGCTGAATCTGCGTTTTGGAATGACATAATTCAAATGATACACACGCGGTCCTGGGAAAAGCATGGCTGCTCGGCTCCAGCCGGCTCCTGCAGCAGTCAGTAACCGGGGCTGAACATTCGCAGATGCAGAATCAGCACTTCAGCACTGAGCATCCCTGTCGCTGCTTCCTTGCAACTGCCGGACAGGGAGGACTCGAGCGTCGGGCAGAGGCAGCACACGGAGCCCTCTCCTTGGGGACGTAAGGATGAGGAAAGCGAGTATCAGGGCAAGGGGGCTCGCGGGGAAGAAACTTTGGTTTACGTTCTCTGAAGAAATAGGGATGGGACATAACGAGGAGAGAGGAAAGACAGCTTAAGCCGTGACTCTGCTGGCTTTCCTTCTCCTCTCCACATATTCCCTGGAAGATTTCCTGGTGGCACAAACTGCTTCATGTGTATCTTGTTTATTTTTGGCCTGGATCACTTCCTTTGGAGCCAGCCCAGCCCCTCTTGGGAACATAAGATAAATCTGGATTCATTTGAAACTCCCTTTTGGAATAGGCAGGGGTGTCCTTGTCAACATGTCAGATTAGGAATGCTCCATTTGGTTTAATGGAGCTGGCCTTTGGTTTTATCCAAAAGGCTCCATAAACTTCCATTGCCATTTATACTCCAAAACTTGCAGTCTTCAGAATTACAGATTTTTTTCCCCCCATTTTTTGTTAAATTGTATCCCTTTGCTGTTTGATTTGCTAGTAAATCAATTCAATCCTATCCACCAGAGATGCTCCATTTATTCTGGCATAAGGAAGTGTTTTTATCAATCTGAAAACGATACAATTTTAATGATCTGCAAAGTTTAAAAATGCATCAAAGAACAGAGGAAAACCGAGGCACAAAATATTAATGAAGGATACCTGAAAATCACTGCAGTACGGAGTGGAATCGGAATTATTTCTTCTACCATAGACACCTCAGGTGTCGAGCAGCCACGGGGGACCTGGTCAGCTCGGGACCCCGTGTCAGCATGACGTGTCCACCATAACACGTTTTTCGGAGATTGCTCAGCCCTTTTGGGGGAGGCGTCGTGCCCCGCTTGGAGCCCCAGCAACCCACGCTTTGCCGTGCAAAGGGCTTGCACCAGCTGCGTCACCGAGCGGCAGTTCCGGCGGGGATGCTGCTGCACCTCTCCCAGAGCCGCGAAGCCGAGCGGCCGCGCTGGGAGGAAACTGCTGGAGTGAGGGAAAGAGGTTCCTACGACGGACGAAGCCCGTAAAATATAAAATTGACTTGAATTTATCCAGAACCTCAGCCCTATGTACAGTAAACATAGAAAGCAACAGGGTAAAAGGAAATTGTTTTTTTGCTGTTTGCAGATAGGTAGTTTCCATGACTGTCAGTTTTTCAGTCCGAGGTATTTGAAATGGATAAATGCTGAATTCTAGGTTGTCTGACCTAATTTCCATTCATAAAGAGTAAGCTCAGAGTTCCCGGGGTGCTGACTCTGTACTGCCCAGCTGATGAGCTGCAGGGCAGGAACGTTGGGTTTCCTTTTGTCTGTACATCAGTAATTACTGGAAAGCGAATCCAGCCCAAGGAAACCTGCGTCCTG
Source organism: Aramus guarauna (assembly GCA_013400195.1). Taxonomy (NCBI): domain Eukaryota; kingdom Metazoa; phylum Chordata; class Aves; order Gruiformes; family Aramidae; genus Aramus; species Aramus guarauna. Next base: position 174,180 of record VXBL01001169.1, on the reverse strand, counting down.
ACACAGAGACTTTCCCCCCGGCTGACCGCAGACACACCACTCGGTAATTCAGCGTGATGGATGAGGTGACCTCAGCCTGAGCTCTGCCCCAAACTCAATACCAACGTACAAAAAAGAGTAATCCCTGCGGAACAATAGACTAGGGAAGACTTTTGTATCTGTTTCTCGGTTCCTTGAGCCTGATACTTACATTGATATAAAAATAAAAAGCATTCCAAAAACCCCCACCAAAAACCCCCTACACAAACATGCGTTTCAAATTAAATTCTTTTATGATGGGCTCTTCGGCTGATGGTATTAATTCAGTCCTGACTGGTCATTTAGATGGTAAAATCATGTTTTGGTCTTATGTAAAGATTGCTGCAACAAGCAAATCAAATACTGTACCCTTGTGCTAGCAAAGTGAAATGTAGAAAGTAATTAGAAGGAGATAAAAAAATAAATTACATGCTTTCCATTCAATATGAAGCTCTGTAGGCAGCTTAGACTTTGTAAATTAAACACCTTATTCAGGGGAGCAAGACTGCATCTGCTTTCGTTATTGCAGAGGAGTCCAGAGCAAAAGGCATAAAATTAAAGGTGAAATGCAAAAGGAGTTATCAAATCCTTCCGGCTCAAATACACAAATTCCAAAGTTACCGGTAAGACAAGAAATAGGGGGAGGTTATTAGGAAAACATTATCCTTAGCTTCGCTTTTAAGAAATCCAGTTCCTATAAATGCACGCACTAGAAAATGGCTTGGCTATTAGCATGGCAATGAGAGGGGTTGTTACGGAGGCTGCAGACCCCCCAGAGCTGCAATTTTGTCGCTGCTGGTTTTGGAGCAGACACGCCGACCGCACACAGGTCTCCTGGCAGCGCAGCCCTGCACCGCGCTCAGCACCCTGCGTCCCTAGTTCTGCACTTGAGCGATGCTGAGGAGGCTCAGCACGTTCAGCAAAGTGTTCACCCACCGTCCTCAGAGCTGGAACAAATAAAGCTGTCACACATTTTTAATATTTCTCAGCTATTTAGAATGTGAATATTCATCATTCTTGCAAACCAGAGGCTAATTAGATTCATAAATTATCATTGCTTAAATGTGGAGCAGGCAAGCGGCGTGCATGTCTGAAGCTCGCTTCACCCGGAGGAGCCCGAGTTATCTGATGCACAACACCGAGGTAGCGACCACGGGCAGTTTTTACTCTTTGTAAAGCATTAGGAGGCAAACGCACAGCTGCACTCCAGAAAGCGTGCCGGCCCCGGGGCCCTGCGTGCCGGGGACCTCGGTGTCCGTCCACACAACTGCCGCTCGCGTTTCGGCACGCGCGGCTCGCGCTGAGGCTGGCGTGCGCTGGGAGCAGCACCGCTGGCCAGCGCGAGGGCAACGCGACGGCAGGGCGCGACGGAGAGGGATGAAGGGATAAAGGTTGTCGTGCAGCTGCCATCGCCTCCCGCATCCTCGCATATTAATTGTCTGGAAGTTTCTTCAGAATTGACTAACTTATGGAAACGGTATAGGTCAAACTGCCAAGCTGGAAGGTTTACGTACATCAGCCTGTTCCCGAGGAAAGCTTTTGAAGCAGATGCTGAGCAGCGGGACTGGGAGGGAAGGGACCTGCTCTGCAAGGGCCGTCTGTCCGTAACTCTTCCCTGCGCAGAGCACGGAGAGAGCACAGCCCTTGTTTTAACCTCCCACATCACCAAAGGCTGCTGTTTTCTATTTCCAGGGGTGATTAGAGAACTCTACAAGTTGCTTCTTAAACATGAATAAGTAAATAAATAAAATCTGCAGAGGCTCTGAAAAGCTCCTTACCTGGATGGCAGGGGATTAACGCGGGAACTTCGCCGCGCTCTGTGGTGAGCTGCAAACCGCACGGAGAGCCCTCAAGTGTCCTTCGCTCCTCCAGGAGTGTTTGCTCAGATCAGGCTGAGAGCCCACGGGCGGGAGGCTGAAATTGCCTTCTCTGGAACACGTTTGGTTATCAGAGGGAAGAATCAATAGCTGGCTGCACCGTGCTTATCGCCGCAGCTCCTGAGAAGCCCTCGGTGCAGCGAAGGACGTGCAGAATGCACGCGGAGGAAACGCACCTGACAAATTTGGGGGTATTGCCAGCTCCTGAGGCTGCAGATTATTTCTGGTGAAATAATGATGATGAACAGGATGAAGAGATGCCCTGGAAGGTGCCTCAGCTCCAGAGAGACACCCGTGAAAGTCCAGATGATGCCATGGCACCATGGCAGCAAACAAAGACAGGACACAATCCAGAGCCAGCCGTGTTGTCAGCTGATGTCAGACCTGACGCTCACACCAGCGCTGTGACTTCTCTTCTTGCCCTGTCTCGTAGGTCAATCCCGTTCCATCCCATTGTCAGGTCTTTTTGAAGATGATCTACTCAACACAGGGGAAATGGCAGGGTTTAGTGCCACAGACCAATAATTTAAAGTGAACAGTTCTACTATATGTGCCAAAGTATTAGGCCGGATAGTTAATAATAATAATAATAATAATACAGCACATGTGAAAATAATAAATCTTCCTCAGTAGAAAAATCTACTTTAGAAATCAGAAAGGAATTGTTTGTATTTGGATTGCCATTACATAAAAGACTTCCCATTTTAGTTTCTTTATAGTATAAAAATAGCACTAGGTTTAAAACAAAAATCTAAATCTGTTCTATTATATTTGTATTAACAACAGTTCTAATTTCAGGCTGCCTTTTTCCTGAGCTACGTTTTTCTATATTTCCTTTTGAGAGTTGTCCAAGATCATAGCCTTGAATCCAAAACTTTTACTGTTTTTTTGCAGGTCCAGTTCAAATCCCAGGATCAAATTATTTCCTGGAATTTAAGAATCTCTACAACAGATAAAATACAGATTTGAGAAAAAAAGCAGATTATTTAACGTGTGTGTTTCTTTTAAAAAGAAACAAATTTAAAAAGTAAATCTGAACTAATAACAACTTATATTGAGGTCATTTAAGATCAGCTACTTTAAATTGTCTCTGGATCATTTATAGACTTTTCAAACAGCACATCTTTGCTGCTGGTAGTGCACCGAGAGCCAAGCAAGCGGCCTGAAGGAAGTTATTCTCCAGAAGCTGGACAGATAAATGAGTAAATGAGCTCACGCCAATGAGTAGTAACTGGTTCTTCTGGAGAAAAGGAAATTCAGTGTATCTGAGTTGCAGAATACCTGTGTTCAAGCAGTAAGTCACGCAGCATTGGGAAAAAAGCAAGAAAGTTTGTTTCCTCTCCCACGCTGTACGGACACCCCCGTTACCCCACAACTCTGGCCGACACGTTGGCACGGACAAGTGCTTCAGCTCATAAACGCAGTCGTTTCACTGGCAAACCCAATGCCTGGGTAAACTTACTGCTTTTCTCTCTGATGCATCTAAAGTATTTAAAGACAGCTTTTAACTAATAATTTTAAGCTGCTGCTTTTTTGATGTTTAAATTAAATTCCAGGGGTTCATTGAAAAGCAGTTTCACAGAACCTGGAAATGAAATCAGCCGTCCTGTAAATAATATATGCTTGTCGCCATTTGTAACGTAACGAAAATAGAAAACCTGATACTCTGAATGAACGCGTACTGAGTTACCGTCCGGCTTAACCATTTATCTACACAGTCCTCTCTCCGAGAGCAGGCAGAACAGGCAAAATTAATCCAGCAGATACAAATCAGCATTTACGAAACGAAAGTGTTGTAAAAGCACGGTGCAAACCGGCTTTTCGTTCACTCTAATACTTGTACGTGTCGATACAGACCGTGACCGCATCGCCACGGAAACAGACCCGTTCCCCGGCACGGCCCCCTCCAGCCCGCAGCAGCTCCAAGCGGCAGCNGGGGGGCGGGGTGCGGGGGGGTGCGGTGTTGGCTGGCGTTTCCTCTGCGGTGCACGGCTGCCGGCAGCCGAGCAAGCGGGGACGCGGGGCCCCAAATGCCGTGTTCCGCCGCGGCCACGAGAGGGGAGGCTCTGCCTTCTGCAGCGCGGGCAAGCCCGCTGTGAACCTGGGCGGGTGGAAACCCTTCCCGGAGGGACAGTCAGCTCCTTCGGTTTGCCGGGAAAGTTTGGCGTCATTTTCAGTCAATAAATACGTACAGTCAATTAAAAAGAAACCAGCCAACTTATAACCGCACTAATTATTTATATAGGCATGGTGCAGACTCATTGTTCAGGGCTTTTACGTGAAAAATTAATTTGTATAGAAGTCTGCAGTGCTTTTCCTCCCTCGTGTAAAACCCGCGCTGTTGTTCAGCACGTTATGGTCACTGGGGGAATCCATGGGCTGCTGCTGAAAGGCCAAATAATTTGAAATCAAATCGTCAGCGGCAAAGGACGGGCTTGCTGGAGACGGGGAGCTCATTAACTGTAGGCTGAAATGTCACGCCTGCTATTAAACCTTGGGGGTTTATTGTTCTCCTTTTACGTGGACAGGTTAATTATTTGGTGAGGGAGACTTGCACTTACCTACAGGAACGAGCAGGTGTTCGTCTCTAGTCGAGCGTCAATGAGTCGGGGCAGGATCCGTACCGGGGCCACCCGAGTCTTGCCGTTGGCCGCAGCGTTGGACCAGCCCTCGACCGGCCACCGTGGCGGAGGGGCTCCCAGCATCGCCGCGGGCACCGTGGCCTTTGCTGCGGCGTTAGGCAGCCGGTTCTGTGGCCGTCCTGGACCCCGTGCAGGTGCTGGGTGGCCCTTTGGGGAGAAGGTGGGTGGCAGACTGGTGTCCAGCTAAAACCAGCACAGGCTCAAACCCGAAGCGCATGGTTTGGGTCAGAGGGAGCCTGGCAGGGCTGGGAACCCCGAACACAAATGTCACTCTGCTGTCATCTGCAAACTCACCTGTTTTTACAAACCATCCGCTTGTTGGATGAAGGCTCAGGTAACTCCTGCCTACCTTCACCCAGCAGTCAGCACCGGCTGTCCGTGTGCGCCTGCCCAGCTCAGGGCCAATACCCGCATCCGAAGGGAGAACGAGGATTTAATGGTGACTACCGGCCGCCCGGTAGAACGTGAAACTAAGGCTGGAGATGGGAGATGAAAGGTGCTCCAAGGTGTGAGTATAAACCGTTAAACATCGTAGAAGAAAGGAAGCTGTCAGCTTTATTGTTTTTCTAATTCAATAAATAGACTGGAACTCAGATATGTCTTTATTTTCTGAACAGAAGGCGGCCCAGCTTGACATTCATATTCCCGAAATCGTGCCTGTATCTCAGAACAAGCCCAAGCTCAGTCCTCAGGATGAAGATCAGCAAGAGTCTGATGCTGTGCTGGGTACTGGTCACCCTGCAAACACACTTCTTCCAGCTACCAAAGAGCAGTTCCTTGAAAACTGAACCCCTCAAATCAAATCGAGCACCACTTGCACAGGCTCCTGCGAGGCAAAGGCAGCAGAAGGGGCTGGCAGGTCCTGGGGAAGCACTTGGGGCTCTGCACAGTCCCCGAGAGTTGGGTCAAGGGTGGGACAACCTGCCTGCCGCTGGTGGTGCGCCCATCCATCCGCTGTCCACGGAGCCTTGCAGAGGTTAACGTGGCAGCGCGAGGGACCGCGCTCCTCTCGAAAGGTCTAGGGATGCTCCAGGCTTCAGGCACGAATTTGCTGCCTCTGGATGCGTTGGGGCTGAATTTGGCCTGTCGTGTTCTCACTCCAGCTCTGTCCCCGTGATGGGATTACCTGCTGGCTGCTCAAGAGCTCCAGTGTGAGTATCTGGCTATTACATCCCTTTCCTCTGCTTACAATTCCATCTCCTGATTTTAAGGACAGCTTTTCTCGCTCCTCCCACTTCCCCCCTCCCTCCCGACGCTGCAGAGTCAGAGGGCAGTTATGTTACCATAACATTTGATAAGCTCAGTAAAAAAATCAGAGAACGTGTAGTACCAGAAGGGATACAACAGGATTTTCATCCGTCACTCTGCCTTTGTACGAGGCTATTGCCTGTGGAGCACCGAGCGCTGCTCCAGCACTCACAGACGTCTCCGCGACAGTCCGTACTGCGCTGGGACGGGTTTCAGGTGATGCTGCCTCCGTCTCCACGATCTGATCCGAAGCCCGCTGCCTTTTCATACACACTGTTGGTTGATAGACCGACCGAGGTAAGGCACAGCCGGTGAAATATCCAAGACCTCTAGTTTTTGCTGACCGAAATTTCAGGAGTAAAAATCATCTGAAGTAGTTTAAGCAGTCTTTAGAAAGCCAGCTCCTAGCAAAGGCCAGTGGCAGCGTTTTGACGGCTTTCCAGCGTCTCATTGGGAACCCCGTTGCCTCCTCACCGCAACATCACTTTTATCCAGCGAACGGCGTGGGACGTGGCTCTGGCCGGGCACTGCACGCCTGCAGCCCTTCGCGCAGGAAGAGCGGAAAGCCCGCGGATGCAGAAACAAGCCGTGATTGCTGGGTTGTCATGGACTGAAGCTCACCCAAAGGACGGACTAGTTGTTATTATCAATGTACCTTGTTTTCAGAGAAGAAACTGCCTATAACAAAAAACCTTCACTTGAAACAAGTCCATAGAAGAGAAAAATAATTGAGCTCATTCTCTTTATTTATCACCAGAAAGGGATGAGGTTTTAAAGTGGTTTTGTTCTTCTTTACAGCTGCTATCAATTCTGACCTTCCCATATAACTCATCAGCAGTCTCTGATTCAGACTCTTATTTCTCCTTCTTTAAATAAAGGGAAAGAAGTAATGAATTTTAACAAAGGCATCTTTATGCCTCAGAGTTTCTCAGAAGTCTGAGTTAAAGTAGCACTAAGAAAAACCAAAGAGCTTCAAATAGTTTGAAAAAAGTTCTCATCCTCACCATAGCTCAGCCTTTATTTGCACGGTATTACTTGCTTCATCTTTCTACCAGTTCTCCAGTCATCTAGGTAGAAAGGACCTGATATAAAAAAAGAAATCACAAAGAGAAGGAATTTAACAAGTTAAAATGTTTGAGGCTTCTTTAAACAAGTATCATAAAGTAGTAATGAAATTAAAAAATCAAAAACCAGTTCACAGACTTTTCACCATGTGGAGTCCACCCCACCAAGAGAAATGGATTTGCCGGGAAGGACTGAGCCTCTCGGTTGCTGGTTTTGTGAACGGCATTTTCTCTTCACCACGGTACTCGCTATTCCCTGTGCCCTTACAGCTGAGAGAAGCGAGGAGCGATCCAGCTCCTGCCAGACTCAAACAGAACGGTTTGGAATACAAATGCGCTGGTCACACACCGGTTTACTTCTGAGAACCAGGTCCCCTTTCCGCGGTGCAGGACGCTTTGTTCAGCAGTGTGACTTTAACTTCAGTGGCGGAAGCCTCGGCCCAGAGACTTTGCCCCGTCGCGATGCGGCGCGGGGACCATGCCCAGGTTTCAGCTGCTCCCCGGCGGCAGCGGCTCCCCCCCCACGGCAAAGCTGCTGAGCATCTCCCGCAGTGAGTTACTTGGGTGAAAACAAGTCCAAGCCGTTGCCTAGTGAGAGGAGGTTAATCTGCTGTTAGATATCAGTCCTTCTGCATAATTAGCGACTGTCTCTCGATGATATAAATAGTATTATTAATTACACCGATATTAATACTGCCACTAACATGGTAAGGTTTCATTACGGATACAAATTGAGTTTGCTGCAGGATCACAAGTCATTAACAGAAAGAATTTGCAAATCAACCTTCTCTGCTTCCCTAAGCGGGACGCAGACATGACACAGAAATGTACGGCACAGCGGGAGTTTAATTTTCAGTCCGTCATCGCTGTCTTTCGCTGGCCGAAGGCTCCGGGCAGACCAAGGTCGCGATGCCGTGCCCCACCGTCACTGTGAGAGACTTGCGTGTCCCTGTTAGGAAATCAAGCCGGGGCCGGGTGCGCTCAGCACAAGCTGAGACAGGAGGGAAAACCAGAGTGCCGAACAGGCAGAGCTGTTTTCCTGCGCTGCTAACGTCAGATTCTGTTCAATTTGCCCTCAAGGCACTTGTTGGTTCTATTTATTTGAGCAGGCGAACAGGCCAGCAGCCGGGGTGGCAGAATCTCCCCAGTTCACCGCCTTCCCTTTGTCCATTTCCATATATTTAAATTCCCTTAATAAGTTGGACAGACGCTGCAAAACTCTCTGCCTGTCTTTCCTACCCAAGCAAAGCAATCTCAGAGCTTCAGTCTGCAGAGGGACCCAAAAGCAAAGCTGCCTCGAGGAAAAAAAAAATAAAAAAATCCCAGTAAGATTCCTGGTTTGTCACAGTTACAGTCAGGTCAGAAATTCCTGTTTCTAACAATATTTCACTGTATTTACCAGTTTCTGCCTGCGGCTCTAACTGGAACCAGGCAAAAAGTAAACAAAGTCTTTGGTACTCGCAGAGATTGGTGGGGTGGGAGAAAGTGCCCACGCTCGGAGAGCAGCAAAGGAAATCTCATTAATATCCGTGTCTGCAGGGAGGCCGGGGTTCTGTTTCTCTGGATTCAGCCATTAATCTGTTTTTATTACTTTCATTAATATTGTCATCCATGCTTCTGCCGCTTTATACTTTACCAAATTAATTAATGCTAAAGATTAAAATGCAGCTGCCTAAAACATCTTACCAGGATTCAAGGTGAAAAAAAAGATTCTAGAAATAAAGTTTTATGAAAGAATCAGTTCTGAAAGAACGGGCTGAGCAACATTCTTAGATGTCAGAAGTGAGCTGATCTTCAAAAAGGACTGTCAGCTCCAGAAGTTCTCGTTTGCGAGGCAGATTAGCGAAAACAAAGAAAAAACCCAGCAGATCTCTTTTTCTGCTTAAAAACTGATTAAATAATATCCGTACGCAGACAGCGTTTGATCTGGGGACGTAAAAACACAACGCACCCCCGACCGCTGTGCAATCAGTCGAATGCTTTGCTTCTGCCCGCGAATGACAGACCCAAAGCTGGAAGCGGCGTCCGGAGCTGCCTCGCCGCCCGGCCGGGGTTCGTCAGAGGCGATTGCCCACCCTCGCTGCTCCGGCACTCAGGGCTTGGTGTAAGCACAGGCGGTCCAATTCCTTGGCTCGTCAAATAAAATTGTGCCTCTAATGGCCACCTGCACGCGTGCGCTTTGTCAGAGGCTGTTAGGAGGCTGCGGATCCCCATGGACGGGACGTTAAGGCAACAAATGCTTTGGGGCTTTCAAAACCTCATAAGAACATGGGTCTATAATCATACTTAATATCAAAATCTCAACCTTCAGAGGTCAACAATTGTGAGATGGGTGGTCAGATGAGGATAAACCCATATACTGCTCTTGAAACCCAGCTGTGCCTAGGAAGAACCAAATTAGAATTTGTGAGGCCGTGCCACGGGAAGAATTCACCACGCACTTGAACTATCAATGAAACATCACAACCGTGAGCTGCTCGACGGAGTGGGGGAAAGAACAAAACCAAAAACACTGGGGGGGAGTTCTAAATGCATAAATTGGCATATTTGTACCTGCTTCTGTGCTTTTTGTATTTCTGAATTAATTTGGTCATCATGAAAAAAAAATTAATACGAGCCTCAGAGCGAGCTGCAGACGTCCGGAGGATTTGAGGCCCCGGTGGGTGGGTGGGCATTGCCCGGGTGCTGTGGGGCTGCGCAGCCCCGGCGGAGGGGAGCGGGGACTGTCCCACCGAGGGCTCTGCGTCCGCCCGCATCCTGACCTGCCCTCCCGGCCCCGCGCACCCCTCGGACGGGGATGCTGCTGCCTGAAAATTCCCTGCCCGTCCCTTTGTCACCGGCTGCGCCGCGCCGCGCTGGCAGCCTGCCGTCTGGAACGCTCCGGGTGGAAAACCAGCGCCCACAGGAAGGAGCGGTTGCCTTGTCGTGCGGCCTGTTCAGGAGCGGACAGGAGGGCCAGCACCGCTGCGACCGGGGAGGCACTTTGTGGGAGCTCGCCATGCGCAGGGGTGCAGCGAAGGTGCGCGCAGCAACAACCACCGCGGTGCATGCAACAACGCGCCGCAATCTGGTAGGAGAACGACAGAGTGGGGAAACAAAAGAGGTGATTGAAAAACCTGTCAGAAACACCTGAATTTGATCAGTTACCTACTCAGGTGACGTTCATACTGACAAGATGATCCTTTGCTTACAGTACACTAATTCCATGCTGTGGATCTCATCCAGAGGCTCACAAGCCGTGCTGCTGAAGTTAACAGGAGGTGTGATATTTACCTATAAAGAGAGAATTTAGACCTATCATATCAACGCTTTGGTGTAAGTAACTGCACAGCCTGTCTCTAACTGTGCACCAAAACGAGCAACAGCTTTTACTCATAATGCCCACGGGTCAGTACCAACGTACGTGCCGGGACATTTTGAACTGCAGAACCGCCGAGCTGGATGACAATGTCGCAGAGTCACAACCTCCGGAGTTTAAAAAAAAAAAAAGAAAGAAAACAGAAATCAGAATTATGATTTTGCAGCTTTAATTTAACACTTTATACCCTGAAATTGCAATATTCCCATCTGGAGTCAAATGAGAGGTCCGTGGCATAGCCAGCCATGAAGCCCAGCTACGCTCGTCTTCCCGTTCCAAGTTTTTTCTCCCGAACGCCAGCGAAGGCCCTTTGAGCTCCCTTAGTTAGGTACCCACCTGCACCCATCCCCGCAAGGTGGGGATCCGGCACCCGCAGACCCGCTGTCACTTCCCCGCACACCACCCAGAGCATGTGGTGCTGAGCGCAGGAGCTGGTCCTGAGCCATCCCCAAAACTACCCCCAAACACCCCCAAGGCTGTTTGCGTTCCCAACAGACGACAGCTGGCAGTGTTTGCGTTTGCTGGGATTTTACCTCAAGCTACTCAGTTAATTGGAGTTACACACCCCTCTCCTCCCAGTGCGGGGCCACGTCGCCAGCCGGGCTCCGGCTCCGCACCCCGTCCGCTCCCGGCTCCCGGCCCCTCCGGCGTGCTCAGCGGTACAAGCTCAGGAGCTCAAGAGGGTCCGGTGGCACCCAGAGGGTTTTCAAACCCAAACCCTCCAGCACTGCGAAGCCTTCGTGTGCATGGGGCTAGGGAATTGCAAAACTTTATTACCGAACCAAATCTTGGCGGTTTTATCCTGTCCGGTGCCTCTCACCTACAAGCGGAGTTTGGCAAGAGCGTGCAGCAAGTCGCCGCGGTTTGCTTCAGTGCGGCAGGACCCCGCAGAGCCGGCGTTCGGACGGAAAAGGACTTTGGTCCAGGCGGCTGTTAGCCACAACCGGCGGCAAGTGATGGCTCTAGCATGTAATTAATAATAATCAGAAATAACGCCATCTCACGGCTCATATATGAGGCTTTTCATAACCCCACGCACTAGTCAGGATTATTACTAACATTTTCAAGGAGTAGGAGAGTTTCACTGCGAGATGAAGTAATTTGGGCACCCAGCTGTCAGCGGCAGAGCTGAAGGCAAAGCCACGGACGGGCACTGCCGAACGCGCGTTATACCCCCAACCATCACCCTCCCTGAGCTGCCTGTCGCTGGCTCCTGGGCGTGTTGGTCCCCCTCTCCCTCCCTTTTCATCGTGCCCCCCTTGCTGGTCTCAGCTGAAGCAAGAAGGTCCCCGCCGGGTCCCTGGGGTGGGACCGGCCAGGCGAGCCCGGACCTGCGCACGGGGTGCACGCCGCTGCACCCCGGGAGCCTTTCGCTCGGGGAGCGATGGGGACAGGGCTGGCAGCGAGCGGCGGGGACCGTCCCCTCTTCCGCTGGCGAGACAGGATCCAAGCGAGGAAGCGTCTGTCTGCCGCAGGAGCTCTGTTCTCGGCCCGTCGGCATCGCATTTTATACATATTTCGAGCAGCGACACCGTTAGCACACAGCGCGCTGCCAGGCTCTCGGACGCTGCCGGGAGATTTCCTTCCCCTCGCTGCCGCCTCTCGGACCCGACTGTGACCTGTGTCGTGCAGGAGGTTCTCGGCTGCTTTGATTAAACACTTACACTGTCCATCTCTGCACCAGAAAGGAGTCCTTAGCTAATATTTTGACTGTCAATTTTGCCTCTTCTTTTTTTTTCTCTCTAAAATTTACTATCTTTTTTCATTTATTTACCTCATACTGTGTTTTCAGTTTTCTTTCCCACTGGTTTTTTAACAGCATTACTGATTCCAATGGATGCAATAAATCCTTTTCAAAGGAGTATGGTTCCTGTTTAAGATCAAATCAGAATGCTGAGCCGAGTTAACTGTCCTAAAAGCTGTGGTTAGGATCACTGAGCAAAAGTCCTTTTATTGGGTCAGATTCTGATCACAGATTTAATGACTTGCATGGTATGAGACAGGATAAATTTGGCAGCTCTGCAATAAACTTTTACAGTTCTGCAATAAATCTCAGCAATTAGTATTTGAATAGCATTAGCAATATGCACACTATTACTTACTGGGAAACCCTCAAACCTTTAACATAGGACAGTTGTCCTGTAAAAATTCTTTTTTAACCTTGATGGTGTGGATAAAAAGATAAATAAAATACTAAAAATACATTTCTGTGGAGAACATCAATGTTATTTATTCAAAGCCATCCTGTGTCCGAAATCCTGAAAGCCGATGTCCGTGTGTTTTAGGAGCTATGTAATCTCCATATATATTTGAATTTTATATACATTGGCTTGCCAATCCTGAGCCCTGTGATGTCAGGGATACCAGATGAACCCGTTACAGCAAAAAGGCCAGCAGAGCCTATCCTGCCTCTACAACTCACTGCCTTAGAACAAGCAATATCCACTGCAATGATGCAGCAAGCATCGCTGGCCGGCAAAGAGAGAATAATCAACAATTTCCACAGCATCCTGCTTTTCGGGGATGCAAACCCATTCAGAGCTCAAAAACCGATGTTCCGGGCAACTCTGGGCAACAAATGCAACAACAAATGCACAGGGGAAATGCCAATGGCCCCACTCAGAGAAGTGCCGCGGTGTTTCATTAACGAATGCCGAGCCGGCGCCTCGGTTTCCCTCTGTCAGTCCCCAGAGGGAAACTCTTCTGGAGAGGCAAAGTCAGGGTTCAGAAAAAATGTTTCTGAGAACATTCTCGTTGGAGAAACTCATTAAACTTGCAAAAACCTGCTAGCACAGCCTCTGTCCAACGGTTGAAGTAGCGCTTCCTTCACTGAATACCTTTTCAAGCACAAAATAACTTAAATCTACACCTCTCATCCCACATCAGCCTTGCACTGCATTAATTCATTGATATGACTCCCAAACTTAGAATTAGGACCTTTGATCTCCTGTGCAGTTTAAACACTAACCTACATACCAAGATTCACCTGGACTCACCCCAAACTAGAAAAACAATACTTTTTTTTGGTAGCATACTTAAAGTGCTTGTTTCCTGTCTGATTTTGTCCATTTATCAGTGTAAGTGTGAGGTCTATGTTATTTATAAAGATTAAGGACAGTAAAGATACTCCAAGGATATTTTCACTCCTTGTCTCATTGTGCCCAGCTACATCCAAGTTAGGCATGTGCTTAAAATACCAAGCGCAGGGATCCACTGAGGCCAGCACGCCTACCCGTGTGTGCAACGAGGGGCGTACGAGGAAAGCTTTGAGGAAACAGGACTGGTTGCCGGAGGGGGTTTTACAATGAAAAAGTTCTAGCTTGCCGTTCGCTCTCTTCACTCTTGCCGTAACGCATCCTGCGGCCAAGTTTGACTCTGGTTCCCCACGTCCTTGCTGGGAGCTCCTGTCGTGCCGCCGCAGAAAAGAGGGCAAGCAAAGCAAGCGGCAGCAGCACAGAGCAATACGTGCCGTAACGAGGAAGCTGGTATTGATCGTTAATGCATCAGCAGGACACAAAGAGCCAACGATTTGTGGTTCAGCAAAAGTGTTCATTCCTTTCACTTTTATTCCCTGTGAGCATCTTCCTTTCCTTCCTCCCCTTCCACTACCCACTGCTGAGGCCGTCAGAGCCATAAATTCTGCGCTATCTCTTTGAACCCATCATTTACACGGGGTGATAAATGGGAGCATCATCATTTGCAGATGCAAAAGTTCACCCCAGAAACAGCGGCTGGGATTCGATATTTGATACCGTTGTGCAGAACTCGGCCTAACTTCTACATCACATTGGACGTTACCTGAAGTGACTTGGACGGTGGCTGGGCTCCCCCAGCCCTCAGGCGTGAATTCCCTGGGTCACTGAGCGGCTGCCTTCAGAGAGCCCAAGGCAATGCATTGCTTTCCTGCAACGTGCCTTGGCACGCACCGGGGCGTTCGACTCCGAAAAGGAGATGGGAGCCGGAGCTCAGAGCCACACAGCTCTGTTTCTATGAGAAGCTGAAATATTTTCTTTCAAACGCAGGGGTTTAGTTATTTTGTTCTTTGCTACGAAGCAATAAACAAATCCTTTCTGCAACCTGAGCCTGGGTCACTGCCAGCCACCAAGGATCAGGATTTGGTACAAAGCCAGATGGATGCTAAAGATTTCCAGAAAAAAACAGCACAAGCTGAATCCTGTAAAACCTGTTAGTGTCTCTTTTTAGTTTCCCTTTTAAGATAAAACGTATAGTTTACTACCAAAGCCGAGGTTTTACTCTCCTTGGAAGGACAAGTGAAATACTAGTAGGAGAGCAAGCTTTGCTCCACGCCAGGCACGGCCCAGCCCGGGCTCACGGCGGGCAGGAGCGCTGCGGAGCAGACACGGCCGGAGCACGGGAACCAGCCTGAGCAGGCGGTCACCGCGGTGGGACTCACCGGTCGGGACTGGCGAAGTTTGGTACAGACACGGTAGCTGGAGAATGAGAGGCAGAAGCCCGGTGTTGGTGCCTTTACACTCCGTGTTTTCACCGTAATAAACTTTTTAAAAATAAGTTTTAGGAGGTCTATGATTATCGGAAACTTTGAGAAAGACATCCGAAGGAAAATCACTCAGAATTGCGATCAAAACGCTCAGGCTCCGACTGGTACTACGCGGTTCCAATGCTGAGAGAGACATGAGATGTCCTGATAAACCCAAGGTTTCCAGCCTTTCCCTGTGGTTTCCTGGGGTCACCTGCAGGTTTGTAAAACCGCGTTTCGCTCCGCGCTAACGCTCCTGGACCCGACTGCCCCCAGCTCTGCCGTGGGGAGGAGCGCAGAGCTGTTCGTCTGCCGCCCGCTTACAAAACAACCGGTATTTTTAGAAATCTCACTCACAAAAAATGCTGCTCCTCAACTTGGGAGAAACCAAAAGATATCAGTGGCTGGAAGCTGCCCAGAAGGAAAGGAGGAATTTGCTTTCCTAATTCACAGAAAAAGCTTCTCAACAATTGCATTCCAGTGCAGAGCGAAAGCCGCTGATAAACCAGAGCCCGTTACATCGCTGCGGGCAGGGTTGTGCCTGCAGGGAGGACGACACACAGACCTTGGGCTGAAAATCTCGATACCTTTTTTGTTTTAATCTGAAGGAGAGAGAGGGTGAAGAGTGTTTCGAGAAACTCTTCTCCTATGCGCTGGCCATTTGACTCCCTGAGGTGCGGCCGCAGGGGATGGGAAGGGTTAGGTGCGGGCACATCTTTATCGTTTCCCAGTCCTGGTTCCACGCCCACCCCGGGGCGGCCGAAGGACAAAATCTCCCATTTGTTATAAATTTCAACCGCCTGTTTTTTCTGTCACTCTCTGTAGCGCATAGGAGCGTTTTAATGTGTGCAATCCTTAAATGTCAGTGTAATGGAAAGCAGATGAGTCTTTTATGACAGCAATTTTTCACTCGCTTTTCTTGCTAAAACTATGCAGCGGGAATAAAAAAAGATTTAGACGGTGAAAACTGCGGTTTAAATCAGAGACAGCACTAATTCTCCTTGCTTCAGCCATGTGAGGCACACAGGCGTGTGAAGGCACCGGCCTCCTCTCAGCTTGCTCAGGTGGAAACAAGACTGAGGAGGTCGGATGAGAATTCCTCGTTAGCGTTGCCCAACCTTTCCGCTAGTCAAGCTTTGCCACGAACTTAATTACGGGGTACCGTTACACGGTACAGCGCTCCCCGGGCACCGCACAGGACCCTTCAGCGCGCGACCAGGCAGCAATGCATCGCAGGGTAGAACGGTGTACGGAAAAGCAGTTTTTATCCTGCTCCTCCTACCTCGCTCCCAGCATTTTGTACGTGGTGCCCGCACAGCCTGCAGGAGCAGCCAGAGATTTAATGAGCATTTGAAAGTGAAATAATTTGTAGATGTGACTGTTCTGAAGCCTCTGTTTGCAGAGAGCCAAAACCAGATACATCTCTGCTCGCAGATGAAGCTGACCCCCTCTGCACTTACCCAAAAATCTCTTCAGCAAGCAGGAGAAATGCCAGTTGAGCCAGATATGCACCACATTTGGGACGGTCACTGCCTAAGGATATGTTCTTCTACATGTGCAAATGGGTGAGGACGTCTGAAATTACGAGGAGAGTACAAAACAGCATCTCAGAGTTATCAAACTGAAGTTATTCCAAGTGTACAACAAAAATAAATGAGATGATCCCTTGTCCAAATATAATATTTAAGAAGGTAAGCTAATGATCTTCCTTTGAAAATAAATCAAAGTAACTTGATTTTAGAGTACCGTAATTCTTTAAATAACAAAACTTAACACAAACTAATCTTTTTCATTGAGAAAAAAAGCTGTAATCCACCACAGAGAAATTTAAACAGGTCCCTTCTTCAAGGACATGCAAAACTTGTTTTGTGTGAAAAAGCAAAAAAACAAGCGACTCACTCAAAACTCCCACTTTCTTATGTGCGTGCAGCAGAAGCCTCGGTACGCGTACATGTCTGCTCGAAACTTGGAGGGATGTAGCAGCTCATCTCAATCTGCCAAACGGCACCTGAACTCGCAACGTGACGGCTACCAGTGTCTGAATCTCTGTACATCGTCTACCTGCTGCGTAAGTAGGTGAAACATGTAGTTTCTTTTCATCCTTTGAAAACTTCTTTTCAAACATTTCGGTACTTTATCCCACTGTTATTCAACTGTATCACAGTAAAGCCTTAGGGTACTTCTTGTGTCAGGCCGGAGCAAGCGCAGAGCTCTAACGCAAACATAAAATACAATTAAAAGCAAAAAACCCCCCACAACCCCAGACCAACCCCACAACCCTCCAGAGCCATTGTCGGCTCAGCTCTAGTCGCAGCGAAAGGCAAGGTGACCTTCTCAGAGGGGCAGACGCTGACTGGTGAGCATCACCGGAGGTGCTTTTCCCCTGCCCGGACCGAGGACCCGCGAAGGAGCGGCTGCTGTGGGCAGAGAGCTCCAGCTGTACCGGCCGAACCCGCAGACCCCTCCCGCTCATCCCAGGGTGAGATGCAGAAGGCAGGTAGAGCTGCCGCTATTTTAGGATCTACATTTGCACCCCTTTTTCGAAGGTTCGTGGAATATGCCTCACACAGTTACATTCATTATCAGTACAAATGGGAACTGGCTCCTAAATCACCGTGAGTAACCTTTTAAAATTCAACTCGGAGACTAAGAGCGTTTTGCTGAATCAAAACAAGCGACCCTCACGGATCTGCACTAACGGCCTTAGGAGTTTCCCTGGCTGAGAAAAACCAGCTCCGGTTTTTCTGACTGTTCCGGTTCCTGGCTGCTTTGGCCAAGGACCACGACCTCAGACTAGACCTGAACTTGGGGATGTTTAACAGCTGTTAGAACTAGACCCACCCTGGTAATCAGCTCTTTATCTGGAGCTCTTCGGGCTTTGATCAAAGGATACAAGACTACCGTCTAGGAGATGTCTAGTCTCTGTAAGACAAAGTCAGAGGCAACTAATCCTGACTAAAGCGTGCCGCCTAGATCTACGGCTGGGGAGAACCATCTCTCCGTGATTCAGAGGGATCCTCAAGCACCAATAACGCACCAAGTCTCGGCTTCGTTCTCCTCTCACTTACACCTACCAGTGCCGTCGGGGCAGCAAACCTCCCGTGCGGGGCTTCAGCCACCGACCATCGCTGCCACACAAACACAGCATCCAGACGGGTGCATAAACACTGCAGGCCTAGAAAACGTGACCTTCAGAGTTCAAATATGTTCTGAAATAGAAGTGACAGGATCAGGATGTCATCCTGGGTTTCCAACCTGTCTTTTCGCCACACTCCCCTGAGGTTTCTCCGTGCAGAAGAGCAGTCGTGTTTCCCAGGCTTGCTGCCTTTTCAGCAACGTAAGGGGAAATGAAACAAAAATCATCCTTATTTTCCCTACATGCCTAGAAAGATATCTGTCAGGAAATTACAACCTTTGAGAAGAACCGGCCGGGAGCTGCTTTGTCTATGCGCTGCACGAGGGAAAACCCGCTCAAGCCCCTCTGCCTGCCGATGTTCACATCCAGCCACGCAGGGGCAAGAAGCGTTTGCTGGGCTTTCCCTGCCCACGGATGTACCTGCGCACACATCTCAGGCGTCTCTCCAGCCCCCGACCCCCCGGCTCGCAGCTTCGCAGGCTCAGCGAGGTGATGGGGACGTCGTGCGATGCTCGGCCAGACTTGTCCCAGGGTCACCGGAGTGGGTGGGCTCCCTTCTCCGCACGAAGGAGCCCTCGGCCTGGCTGCCGGCTGCTCCCACGCAAGCTCTTCAAATCCCCCTGCCCAGCGGCCGAGGCAGTCGGGCAGTCCTGAGCCGGGTGCTCCGGACCCTGCGCTTGTTCCCTCGAAGGCCTGACGCTTCACTTGCTGTTAATCAGCTGCTAAATAAAACTCACGCTTTCCTACGTTCTGTTTGCTCTAAAGAGCCAACGCAGCCGCTTTAGGAGGTGGTTTAACCCGTTAGGGTAATCATCGAAAGCCGTGGTGATTAAAAATCTGCCTGTAACTCAACAAACCGGCACCGATACTTCAGACCTGGGGGGGGACTCCCTTGTTGCTGGATAATTTGAAGATGGCTGACAAATGAGCGTTAGGAGGTTGAACAGATGATCTGTCCGACATAGCACAGTTTTAATGTACCCTGCCTCCTTTATGAATAAGATCTTTACGGCGCTGAGCCACCTAAAGCAGCAGCATTATTCAGCTGCACAACTGGAACAAAACAACAAACAGTTCAAATTAATTCTGTATAAAGGCAGAACAAATTGTGTCATTTGCAATGCAAATGTGATTTCAAGCTTCATTAGCATCTTCTTGAAGGTCTAGTGCCTCGGTAGCAGGATAGCGATGCTTCCCAGCCTCCTGGAGTGCCAAACACGCTGCCGCCCTTCGTTCCTCTCCTCAGGGGAACACTGCGAGCATCACCAGCGGTAACGTAACTTGCTTTGCTCCAGGTTGGAACTAAACCCCAAAGGGTAGCTTTCATTTTAGCAGAGTAAATCCCTGGTGAACCCAAACATTGTTGTTTATTCTGCCTTTGCTTAAATAGCTTCCACAGCAGTGGCTGTGGATGGAATTGTGTATTCGTTTCCTCAAAAACAGCCCCGACCCCCTACGAGCTTTCTCCTACTCTCAGTATCTAATTTCATTTGCACTCCTAAGGAAAAAGTTTGTAGCGATAGACACATGAAATGAGAGCTCCAGGATTTGACTGCTCCCACCCTGGTGTGCTTTTCCCCTGGGCACCCCTCATGCTTACAGCAGGAAGGCCAAATTCGGCTCCCCTGCACGGGTGCACAGCAGGGGGTTGCAGACCTGGGACCTGATGGGGATGGGAACACCAGCAGGATACGGCCAGAACAAGCAACGCCCGTGTGGCAGGGTTCATCAGGACCGGTACAGCACCGCGCTGGTCCAGACCTCTCAGTGTACATGGGTGACTCCACGGGAGGACACTTGGTGGCTAGATAATATATAACCTGTTCGGTACTGAGTTCATTTAATGGACGATATGGGAACAAACTACCGACAGATACTTGGAAACACAGTATTAGAGATAGTTAAAGGGGTAATTATACTGGTTAAGTTCATTTGTGACTTCAAGCCGATATGCTTACACCTCCCATGAGGGCACCTGATGTATAAACCTGCATGGAACAGGGATATTTTCGTGGACTTGTTTAACTTTAGTGGTGCAACTGGAGAAGCCTTCCCTTGCAGGCAAGCCCTCCAAGGGTGGCTGACGGGCACAGAAGCACCGGTGTTTTGACGGAGCAGTCCACTAGAGGTCCTGCACAACTCAAAAGGATCTAAACCTCCCGCAGTTAAATGTGAGAAAATGCAAATGAAAACATGCCAAATTGTGCACACAGGCTGGGTACATAAATGCATATGCTAAATTTAGGAAATGCAAATACGCATCTGATTCATATGCCCAATGACTGCCGGTGCAGGAATAAATCAGTTAATTGGCTCCAGCCAAAGCAGCTACCAGGTAGCCCAAACACCGACTGCTGACCAGTCCGTGCACATAATCACACCAGCTGCACGCACGGGCGAATAAACACCTTTTATCAAACCAGGCTCTGTACTATTCAGAAGGCAAGCTGACTGCCTGGTGCCGTCTTCTGTCTGAAAATCAAAATCTTACCTTGGGTTCATGGAACAGTTTGCCAAGGTTCGGCACGGGGCTGGTGAGAACCCAGCTGGCATTCGGGAGTCTTGCAGGAAACTGGGTGCAAATAGTGCGTCTATCCGGAGTCAGACACTGGCGGGAAGCGAGATGTGAAAATCAAGCTCTGCTGGCAATCCCAGAATAGCTGGGTGCGAGCAGAAAGACGGCTGATGCCACCAGCTACCCAACCACAGCAGAAGGTACCCTCAGTGAGGCTGAAGCACACGACTACAAAGGTGGTTGCACAGCACACCAGGAGCGTTTCTGAGAGACAAAAACCTCAGAATGGGGAAATAAAACACGGATTATACGTGCAGTTAAATATGTGCCCTCAGGTGTGTGCTGAACTTGGATCCGCAGGGCTGGGGTCTGGCCACGCTGGGACCTGGCGTGTCCCCTCTCAACCATCCACGTCTTGGAAAAGTGCCCGGTGGCCGGTTTGCCCCCGGGGGGCCGTGGAAAGCCGAGCGGGCGAGAGGGGCGTGTGGCTGCGGGCTGGGGTGCGCGGGTGCTGCACACACATGGCAGTCGGTCCCCGTGCCGTCACGGCCCACCTGGCATCCTGCTCGGACGGTGAGAGAGCAGAACAGCCTTACTCAGCTCCTACTCTGCTCTTTGAGTCATTTCTTTCTATTTTATTGACAAAAGCAAGTTTTCCACCTTCTCAGCACTGCAGAACCAACACTGGGAGCAGATTCCCCTGCGTGCATCACGAAGGCGCAGCACAGCTCCCGCTGCCAGTAGCTTTTTCCGAGGAATGGCAGATGCAGACAAACAAATACCAGCTGGTAGAAAAATCAAGTCCTGATGTCTCATCTGAGGCTTGACTTTTACCTTCTTATTTGAGAGGTCTCCTTTAAATCAACACGCGAGGCCTTCCCAAGCTGCACACATGCCATTGCTCTAAAAATGTCTATAATCATATCTTGCGAACAGACATGAGTCATGAGCAAAATTCTGAAAGCCAAAAAGGCTTTAAAATTAATCTAAGTAATCATCACATTACCATCAGCGCTGCCTAAAGCCTTTCTGTAACTCACTTTGGCATTTTACAGATAAAGATAAGGGATGTAAAGAGTCCAGCTGGCCAAGCTACCTTCGCCTAAAGGTGGGGATATGGGAGGAGAAAAGCAAAACGATACTGAGGATTAGCTGAAAATGATCCAGTGACCTGGGGGAAAGGAGAGGTGGAGAAAGCAGGGGAAACCACGGAATACTCTCTTTTTTTTTTTTTGTCTCCCAGAAAGCGTGTGTCTGCCTTGTAACCCAAACATCCAGACAAGGAGAGGCAGGGAGAAAAAATATCAAACCAGAAAAATTCAAAGTTGCATCTTTGCAATGCTCCCCCCGCCCCCACGCCCCATTCTGTTTTCACGGCGTTTCATGGTTTTCGGTCACTTGGCCGGCTGGAGCACGCAGCGCCCAGAGCCCTGACGCCTGCACGGCTGCGGTTACAAGCCCAGCCGCGGGCAGGACGTGGGGCCACGCGGGGATTGGCATGACCTCGCTCTGCTGCGCGAGCCTCCGCGTCAGCAGCGTCCTCTGCCTCTCCATCTCCTGGTCACAGCACATCGTCCCCGGCTCTCAGTGGAGACAGCTTCGCATCTGTCACCTCTAACTTCCAGAAAGTATCAATGTGAACACATTCCACTGCTCCATAAAGTCCCACGGAAACCCGTCACAATCTTCTCGTCGGATCATACCTAAAAGGCACCCCACGTATTTATTTCCATCCAGTGATCTAGCCTCCATCACCATAGTAACTTACCCTTCTGTTGACACTGCACGCTGTCTCCCCTTGGTCAAGAGAGGTGAAATGCAGTTTTCCATTGCCAGCACTCCACAAGGGACCCGAGGCGCAGCGTGGCTCTCCCTGCTCCGAGCTCCGCGCTCCGCGCTGCCTGCTGATTGCTGCGGGCCGGGCTGGGAGCGGGGCAGGAAGCTGTGCTGCAGCAGGGCCTCGCCAACGGGACTGCACTGGGGCACAGAAAGGAGCAATATTAATTCCTGCATTCTGTTTCATCTCGTGCCAATCAACTGCTCTAACTACTGGATTTTTTCCTAATACTTAAACTAAAAAAAAAAAAAAGCAAGAGAGAGTCGGAGTCCGAAGGGAGGCTGCAGGCACCAGTTGCTGCACATAATCACTGAAAGCCGTAGTGCTGTGAATGTATTTCTGATTATGTTTCAGTTCATTATTAAAAATGGGTTGCAGTTGATTCATAGTTTTGCTGCAATCAGCTGAAACCCAATTACCGTCACAGCACAAACCACTTCTGATGCGGACTCTCAGACTGCCAGGAAGAAATACCACTCTATTTCTAATGCACTAATTTTCCCCAGTGGCAAATAGAACTCATTTGTGTACACAGTTTGGGAATTTTCTGCAAAACTTTATACAACTAAAACCTACATGGACAGTTATATAGAGCCTGCGCTACTCAACGGAGCTGGATTTTTCCTCTTCAGAGAACTTTGACAGTGACCGTGGCACCATGTTACAGCATCACCGAACATGAATCTCCCCGGCGAGAGGCATCCTGCAGCAGAACCACCCGCCTGGTCCTACCCATCCCCTGCCCGCACCCAGCCCTGCCCCCTCCTGCCTTCCTCTCAGCTGCAGATGAAACCTGGTCTCCCACCAGTTTTCTGTAGAAACACCCCGGGGTAGCAGCAGGGTGGGGAACGACGTCTGTATTTTTGCCAGACATTCAGCATAAGCAGCGTGAGCAATAATGGCTTGTCACCCTGCCCATCGCTTTTTCCTTCCCTCCCGCCAAACTGTCACTTTTCTTTGGGATTGCCCACGCAAAGAACTAGGAAATTACTTTCATTTTCCCTGAATATTAGGCAATTTCGCCGTTCATTTACTTTCAGTGGATTCTTCCTACAGAATTACAGCCCAAAGGGTGCTGGTAGGCAGAGACGGCGCCGCAGCTGAGACTGGGAGTGTTGCAAGAACCAACAAATCATCACCCAGTGCTGCGTCCTACCTCTGATTATAGGCAATTTGCACCTGCGACATGTATATCTTTACACCAAAATACAGCCCTGACAGAGACTTGTGCATCAGCGGAAGTTTGGGATGCAGCACAGAGAAGCTTCCCCCCGGGGAAGGGGGACTGGCAGCACAGGGCTATTAGGAAACGGGCAGCAGGAGCGGCATCAAGCCATGCTGCGTCTTCGTGTTTCCGTCCTTCCTCAGAGGTTGTCAGTGAAGTCATATCTCCATTGGCAACATCACAATCGTCTCCACAGCAACAAATGTGATGCTGCAGAACGCCGAAATCTCTATTTTTAAAAAGGTAGGAGGAAAACACAAATGTGGAGCGTGTAGGGGTTGAACAGCCACACAAGTCTAATGACTATAATGGGAGGTGCACAAAAATACTCAGGGAAAAAGAAGTCAAGCAAAATCAGCTTCTGAAAATTTCTCCAAGCATAACATCTCCCGGACCTCTCGGTACGTCTCGTGGGCAAAGAGCAAAGCAGCGGCGGAGGCAGGGATGCTCTCCCGCAGCTGGTACCGCTGCAGCTCCCCGGGACGCTCCCCAGTGCCGCGGCCGGGCGAGCGGGTGCCCGCAGAGGTGCTGCACAGCCACGACAGAAACGTCCCGCCTCTGCCTCGGCTTACGAAAGGACGGGCGTAAGCCCGGGTTTCACACTGCGAAAAAGTGCTAGTACTTGTGAGAGGAAGACCACTCACCCTGAAAAGGGCCTAAAAAGGCTTTGCAACCATGAGTCCTAAGGGATTATTATTATTATTAAAGGGAAAGGAAGTTTGTTCTCCAGGTCTGACCTAGGTGTAGCCCGACTGCCGTAAGAAGCATTGCCGTTAGGTTTGTTGAGCTGCCGCTGAGATTCCTAGGAAATGTCTCTTACGGTTTGTATCATCCAAGGTTACGAAAACCTCTTCAGGTTAGCTGTTCTTGGAGCACTTCTGACATTTTGGACTGAAATCTTAAAAGAAGAGCTCTTAAAATGCAAGGGTGCGTGAATCCGAAATCTCATTGACTGGCTTTGTCCCAAACCCTTCTGCTCGCGTCAGGACTCACGAGTGGCCGAGGACACCTTCTCTGGAGCAGCCAGAGGGAAAAGCCCCCCTCCAGTAATCCTTCAGAAATTATTAAAACCTGAGCTGCAAGTACCACGAGTGCCGTGATCTTCTCTGGGGCCGCAGCACCTTTGTACCGCACTTGATTCCTCCGTTGCTGAGGCAATTCCCTTTAAAAGCTTCGCCCGGAAGAGAGAGATGGGTGCACCCTGCTCCCCTCGCCCGCTCCTCCCCACCGCGTCTGACAGCGTTTACTTACAAAAAGAGCCCAAATGCTTGAAAAATAAGAGCACAGGGGCAGGAACAGATTTGTGCAAATGAGTGGCGGTGACCTGCGATGCCTCCAAATCCGTTCTGTCACATTCTGGGCAGCATTGCCATTCCCCACGGTTGTGAACTGCAAATCGTAATCAAATTTGGGCAAACCAGAATCCTAAAAAGGTGAAAAAGCTGTGTTTAAAATCTGTATCGTAAATATAGTACTGTAAATATTTTTAATTGGTGCTATGAATTATGTTTTGTGCTGCTTGCGCTGTGCACTGCGTCTGTTTTGAAACCAGCAGTTTATCACTGAGGCTGGCTGATGGTTTCCACTGAACGCACGCTAACAAGAACTGGGATATGAGAGTACAATAAATACTGCAGAATAAATGGGAATACTTTTCACTGCAGAAGTCATATATCTTTCTTCAAAATAAGTCTCTCTCCTCTGTGGCTTGACAACAGAATTTGATTGTCTTCAGCCTATCTGGAAGAAAAAAAAAATCCTCAGAAAATGCCAATTTCTCAAAAAACCAGAGTAATGTATCAATTTTTAAAAATGTTTCATCTGGAAACGTTTAGACCCTGGGTGGGAAATGTTTGCTCCGCTGGCCGGGGCGGGGGGGGCAGAACCCCCATCTAGATTCTTCCCTCTCTGCATCAACCCAGGCCGTGCCCGCGCCCCGGGGAGCTGCGTCCCGCGAGCCCGCAGGGCTCCAGCAGCGCGGGGGGACGGCGCCCGGCACGGCCCTGCAGCACAGCTCACACGTTGTCTGTGCCTCAGGGAAAATATTTTTTCAGGACGGGAAATCGATTTCCTTCCCAACTCCATTTTTAAACAGCAAGTCAGAACAAAACCACCTCCTAAATGCCTCCTTCTTGCTTCTAAAGGTTTCTTTCCTCTGCACCTCCTAACAACTGCGATCCAGGTATGCATGAGAAGAGAAAGAACAAGGTAGTGGCACGAGACTGTTCTGCTTTCTGCAGCGCCCAGCCAGCCGCCTCCGAGAAAAGAGAAGGGCAGCAGAGAAAGCTAAAGCACTCCTCGCTCCCTTGTGCGGATGAACCCAGAAGGCCACGAATTTCACCCAAACCACGGGCACCTACAGCGGGTGCCTGGCAGTGGCCTGTGCGCACTACACAGATCATTTCTGCATTCAGAGTTGCGCATTAAATTTTGAAAAAGTCTGATCCCACATTGTCAGGTCTCCATAAATGGGAAAAAAAGATTTTTTTAGGAAAGCATGTCTTGTGGAACAGAGCTAACGCATGCCCTTCATGCAACGTCAGCGGCAGCTCAGAGAACTGCTAAATGCCTTTAAGTTCCCTCGTATCAGGAAAGATGAATCCTCTCTGCAAGAGATTTTTCAATAACCCTTACATGCCAGAAGAGTGAAATTACTCTGCTGACATCCAAGGCACCCCGAGCATTTCTCACATTTCTGTGTTTACGGCATTAAACTTTCAGGTAGGACTGATGTCCTACCCGCCGAGAACAGCACAAGGTCACACTCTGCATTTGGTATCGCACGTCTCCACCAAGAACTTGTGCGCCGGTGCACACCACCGCAGGTCCGGGGACGCTCAAGAGCAAGAGCGCTGAGACAGGACCTTAAACAGGGACCCGCACGGTGAACTCTGCCGGCGCGTCCAGCCCACCCCAGGAAAACCCTCCGTGTGCCCACGACGGGTGAGTAATAGTTTACGTCGCTGAAACCACACGCGTCTGTAGGGGCTCAAAGACATCTCCTGTGCACTTCCCACAACACAACCGCGCCAGCGTTCTTCTCAGCTGAGCTGGTGCTTGGTGAGCGCCTCAGAACACCAAACCCGCAATGCGCTGGCAGGGCGCAGTTCGAGAGCTGGTGTCCCAGCCTTGGGCTGGTGCAGTTTCATCCTCTCTGTCCGTATTTGTGCCTCGTCCCAAGAAGCCCGTGTGTGTGATTGCCATCTACCAGGACGGTGTGGCTAGTCCCCCTCATTCAGCTCCGGGTACAAGATGATGCTCCCTTCCTGACCAGAGATATTTGGAGATCGACATCCCTCCCACTGACGTTATTTTACCTCTTGGTTTTATATTGATAACAGAGCATTAGCCTGCACAAGTGCAATTCATATTTTATAATTTTCCTATCATAAAATACAAAAATGTAAATCACGAAGGAATTAAAGGAATGAAAGGAGCATTATGTTTAAGCAGCTACAAATATGGTTTACATCATGTAATGGGACATATTTAATGCGGTTTTACACAGCAGCCTTTCATCATTTACATTTGCCTCTGGCTTAATAAACTGTGTCATTCTGTTTATGTTTGTTACGGTCGGATAGAAATGCTTCCCAGGCAGCATCCCCATGAATCACACCTGGAACGTGGAAATCGGCAATCAACATTTTCATACATCACTTACGTGCTTCAGCCTCTCAGCCTTAAGCTTTAATATTTTATTTAGGAGTGTGCCAAGTGCTTTCAATTAAACTGGATGGCCAGCCACGAGCACCGGTATCAGACAGCCTGAGATGATGTAAGGTTTCAGCCTGCCGTCCCCACGCTGAGTAACATCTTGTTCCAGGAGTCGTCGCGCTGCTGGGGACACACACAGCCTGGCAGATGAAACGGGGCCTCCGGCACGTAGTTTGTCACTTCTACAACAGCCAAGTGTCCTTCTCCACAAAAGATGGAGTCGAATTAAGAACTCCCACCGACTCCAGCAGAGATGGGATCTCACCCCCAGCCTTCCAGAGGCTCTGGGTACGTGGGTACGGACAGCAGCAATGAGCGGAGACACGTCACCAGAGACAGTTCATCTGGGAGGTCACGCTTCCCGATGAAACCTTGTCTCTGTGCGATGACAGCCTCCGTGTCCCGAGAAAGCCCTCCACAAAGAGCCGAGTTTGAACGCCGGTACGGAGCAGTACCTCACGGGGATGTCGCAGGAGCTCAGCCCACGCTAAGTTGACTCAATATATATTTTTAAGGCTACAGCCACAGTAAGATTTCACAAAAGACAGAGATTTGCTGTACATATTGGGAAGCTGTCAAGAAAAAGCCACCTTCACATTGCAGCTGCCTTTGGGACGTTGGAGCTGTCGGAAGCCACAGAATTGGAAGTAGGGAGGCTGGAAATGCTGCGTGTGGTCCGTTTCTAACGCCCGGCCGATGCAGGAGCAGTGTCCCCAGCGTTCTTCAGCACACGTATACAGATCTGCTTTACCCCAGCCGAAGCAAAGCCGCGGGGCAGGCAGCTGCAACGTGTGTAAGAGCACGGGGACTCAGGGCACGGGGACGGCCGGGGTGCTGTGCGGTCCGCAGCAGCGGGACGTGGCCCTGGAGTCTCTCAGCCTCAAGGACAGGAGACAGCGAGGTGTTGGGGTCTCTGCGGAGCCCGGAGCGCAGCGGGGAAGGCAGGAACAGGCAGGACCGCAGGGGCAGGCAGCGCACGGGGCCAGAGCTCTTCCCAGGGACGTTGCTGCGCATCGCTGATGGGGCAGCGAGGACTAAATAAACACTGCTTTTCCCAATCTGCAAGTGGGAAAAATGCGTTTATACACATTTACTGCTGACTACACCACGGTCTGACTTCCCTGTCCTCTTCAAACCAAGGAGTATTTGTAAGAGACACCGGTAGCATTGTACCATGGATCCATTTGAAATCTGCGGAGCTCCAAGTGCTCCACAGACCTGAGCATCCCTGGCCGCAGCGCGCTGTGCCACAGCCGAGCGGTACCGCAGTGCTGCCGAGAGGAAAGGCTGTTCTCCTGGCGGGGGGACATGGCAGTCACTTGCCCACAGCAAGTCAACGGCAGTCAGAAAATGAAGATAGATGACTTGAACTCTCTGTTTTCCAGTGTAAACGGGAATCCAAGAACATCCAGAGAGTATTAGATTTAGCAGCTTCACATCTAATAAAACAAGAATAAACATTACAGGGATTTCTTTAAAAACTGCCTTTCGTAGGCATTTCTATGCAGGAGCAGTTTCTGATGTGTAGAAAACTATTCACTTTATGAAAGGGATTACAAGCACAGAGATCTCTAATCTCTTTCATCAGTTTTCATTAAAAATCAAGAGTTGTGCAGGGCTGAAAGTTCTCCAAGACTTTATTAAATTGGGCAAAGCCGGAGGAGAAATAACAAATATGTTCACAGGGATAAAGTTTTGCTCTCATTATAAACTTCACTTTTTCCTCTCGATGCTGGGTTTCCATTCTTTCCCTCCGGCACTTTCTGGCTCCTGTTCATTTTTATGTTCATAGTCTTAATTTAAATCTAGATGCAGTGTATACGATATGGCATTACAAAGATTACAAATCTTATTTGGAAGTTGCTTTTTTTTATAGGCATGTCAAGGAATGTCTTTCATAAAGTTCTACCTAAAATGCTCTTCACACTTAAATAATAGAGTTACAAAGTCAGCATAATAGTAGCAACAGCGGGTGAGAGGGAGAAAGAAAAAAAAGGAAATGAAACAGGTAATAAAAGAGATTTTCAAATGAGGTTTGGAATCAAAAGCAGTGCCAGGCAGGCATTTCAATGGGAAGGAGCTACCCTGCACGTTAGAAATTGCAGAGGAGAAGGTTCTTGTAAAAAATCTTACAAAGGCAAAAAACCCCCAAGAAAACCCCCAAGCTGGACAGAGGAGCACTCTGCCCTGGGTGATTTGGGGATGAAAGGAGAGCCTGGAGAAGGCCGTGGCCGCATCCCCACGGCATGCCCACAAAGGAAGGGGCGACGCGAAGCGTGGGGAGGGAGGCATGAGTTTTCAATTAGCACTAGCACTCCTTGGCAGCGTCCTCAGACACAACTAAATCTCTATCCAGGACATCGCGGAGGCAGGAATTTGGGCCAGCAAGATGTTCAGACTCTGAGCATTACTGGCAACGGAAAGGGAAGAAATCAAGAACAGCAGCAAGAAATGGGCAGAGAGTAAAATTTGCTTTTAGTCTAATCATCCTCTGAAGGAGATGACACTGTACTCAGTAATTGCACGGATGGCTTCCATTCACAGCACCCTTCATTAAATTCCAAACAATTATAAAAGATAGATCACAGCTGCAGTATTAACACATGCACACCCCATCAAGGTATAAGAGGGAGGAGGCCAGAAAAGCAGACAGCACTTCTGCAATACTTCCACACTTGCAATCACTGAAGTGAATCCCCAAGTTCCTTAATCAAAACTCATCAAGAAAAACGCAGTCGATGAAATCAGAAGAAATATTGCTTGAATAACTCTTGAGACGGGATTAGAGATTTTTGTAGCACTACATTATTAAAACTGATGGGCAGATCCTGATCAGCTTCTAATAATATCAAGTGTAATAATCCATGGGGGTTTAGAAGCTACCTTTGTCCATTTTAACTACCAAATCACTGACAACCATAAGCTGTCGGTCTCAGGCAGGTTTGGAAGCCCCACTGAAACAGAAATCGATTAATTAAGCCTGCAAAATATCAACAGAAAACAGGGAGGAAACATTTTGACTGCCCTCATCACCATTTTACCAAAAAAAAAAAAAAAAAAAAGAACGAACCCCGAAGTGGAGCAGGCAGTTTGAAAAGCGTAATTTGACGAGCAAAGTGGCAAGCACAGTCGATGAGACCTTCACTAGACTTCCAGGTAAATCAAACAGCGCTCAGGTCAAACAAGCTGCAGCTGAAGTTTAAACATTTCTTTTCTTTACTGAAGATTTGATACAAAATCCACTGCGGCCTCCTGTTGCCTGAATCTTTCTATGGGATGTCAGGAGCTAAGTCACCTACTTTCCAACACAACACTGCAAGAAATATTATGATAAATCCGTTCTATGTTGGCATTGATGCATCTTAGTCATGATTCGACATGATAAAATATCCCTAATGCAGCATTTTATTGCTTTCATAAATCAAATTCAAAATGACATTACATTTCTGTTAACCTACTATGAAAGATCTCAGTCTTTTACTAGAGACACCTATTTCTGTGCAAAACACCGCATACTCCTACCACAGATCACAAGAAACGCTTCCAAAATTTTCCTCCATGCCTGGAGTTTTCATCCCGCCCCTCTGAAGACGCGCTCATCGCGGCTGTTCCCTTCTCAAAGCAGCAAGAATTTGCAGTGGTCTGGAATTGCAGTTTTTTGGCATCGAACTTAACCCCGCGACAAACTCTTTGTACCGTGAAGATGGAGATTTCAAACCCGCTGAAATCCCAGCACGTCGGAAAAGCTTAGATTTCAAACACGTCTTTCTCAGGCAGGGCTCGGCATTAGCTGGGGCTCATTACGAGGTGGAGTTAATTATTCCGCACGGCCACGGCGGGAGCTCTTTGTTCCGAAACCCCAACGAAGCGTGCTGTCCCCCGTGTGCGCTGCTTGGTGCCCTCCGCCTGCATTTCCACTTCACACCAGGCACATTGTATTTAAATAAATGCATTTGCTTTGTTTGTTCAGAGCAGGGGCACTAAATGACCCTGTCCTTTTAAAAAGCAACTTTTTGGCACTTCTGGCATTAAATACTGATGACAATGGTGTTACATATGTAAGAGGAAAACGGACACTGAACCTGCATAAACGGAGTAGAATTCTCCTGAGAACAAGCATTTTTATCAAGTTATACGAATTTTCTGCTTCCAACTGGACTGGGAGCGCAGTTTTTGCTATGTTAAGAGAATCTCCGCTTGCAGCCTGGGTAGGAATCAGGGTGTACAGAGAAATGTGGAAATAATTAAACTAGGGGGATAAAGCTACTCATGTTTTAATTTCATGCTCAGGTTCATTCAGAGTTTGAGATGAAGGGATGAGTCATCAGCTCTTATTTTATTCAAACCCAACCCCTGGAGCGCGTTAGATTACACGAAGTTACAGCCTGTACTCTGGCAATTAGCCAGCTTTGTATATTTGCTGCCATTTTTCTGACCCTTCACATCTGAGAGCTGACCTAAAGCCCACCAGCCAAAAGGCAGCGCCTGCCTTCCCCACGCACGGCAGCACCCGAGCACGACGGCCACCGACCTGCCGGGGCTCCATCGCCTCGGCCGTCAGCACCGTGCCAAGAGACTCGGCCCCGACAGGCTCCGAACACTTTCTAGGCACGAAGGACCGTGCACGGCCGTCCGCAAGAGCTGAGGCTTTGGGGTTATCGGCTACGACAACCGACAGGAAGCCCATCCAGGAACGCTGGATTCAAAAAGAAAGAGCTGCTTGTCTGTCTCGCCGGTCCCCCTTCCCCTCCCTTGGCGGTGCCGGCACCCCAGGGGACACAGAACGCTATACCCTGTTGGATGCCGCTTCTGACTAAGGATTAGCCACAACTCCTGAAGTTCAGACGCTGACCTTTCCTAAAATGCCCGATTTTCCGGCAAAAGCCCTTGCAAATTAGAAGGGGCTCGTCCAGTGGCTTTTTTGTTTGCCATACGTCATTAGCTGTATTGGAGACGTTTCCTCCCTGAGATTCTGAATGGGAGTGAGCACTGTTCCCTGCAGAATTCTCTGCACGGTCTCATCTCTTTTCCTTTCACATGCTCCTTCAAAAGATTATTTTTAAAGTGCAGTGCAATCTGGTATCAGAAAAAAGGAAAACAAGAAAGTCCATTTCAGCAGAGAGCCAAAAGCCCCCCTCCCCTCCAAAAAAGACAGACAGCATGGCTTTAGCCAGAGAAGGTGGAACGATGTTTTCATAGATTCCTGAAGCGCATCATGTCGCTTCACTGCATAATCGTACGGTAAGAGCACGGAAGAGAGAGACCCTCTTGGTCACACAGTACGGGATGGTACCCCGACCCCAGAGACATGGGGCGTTAGGACTGTGGCTCTGTTCTGGGCGTCCAGGGGCACCCATAAAACAGCAACTCCAAAGCAAACATGAATTTAAAGACTTAGCTCAGCCCAAGAGCTGTCTGAGCTGATCTAAGGAGCCAGGGTGCACTTTTCTGTATATGAGCCACATTCCCTCGCTGTTTGATGAATACCGACGGGCTGCACAGCCACGGGAGCATATTTCATGTGAAAGATGGAGCTGTTTGCTGTACCCGCAGAGATGAGGTTTCAAATAAATGCAATATATGAGACACGGGTCTGATATATTTTTCTTCTTTGCCTACATCTCTTTTTTTTCACATGTATATGAGTAATAATAAAGAGGATTCATTTGTTAAGGGTCGGACTTCTATTTCCATGAACAACTCTGGTGTCCTTCAATTAGTTGTTTCAATAGGAATGGGAACCCAATAAAATTAAAGCTTCATTAATAATTCACACTATTTTTCATAGTTCATACCAAAGCACTTCACTTATACCTTCCATGTGCTATTCCCTCTAAGCTTTCATTACCTTTTATACTCCAGCTGGGCTCATAACTCTATTCTTTAAGAATGCAATTGTGGTTTTAAACCATCGCCCTAACAGAAACACATTCCTGGTGGTGGGTTCTACATACCTTGTACTCTCTGAGGTGGTCAGAGACTTTCATATCCTTTGTTCCTTAGGTTTTAGTAATTTTTAAAAAAATTATATGAATCAAGCACGGATTCTATGCAATGTATGAAACTGTTGCTAAAAAAGGGAAGGGTCTGAGCCCTCCCATCCATTACACATTCTTTGTAATCACCCAAAAATGCAAGATAGCCCTAGACAAGCAAATAGTCAGCTCCAGTCTGCCAGTGCCTCCCTACATTGTGAGCTTGGTTCCTTATTATTGCATCTTGGTTCGTGACTATAGCACCAGCACACATTGGGTTTGTTCTTTCCAGCCTTCCCTCAGGCTGTTTCGGCAGGAGAAAGACTAACGGGTAGCGAGTGCTGGTGGGCTTCTGCCGCTGCCTGGCCTTGGGACTTTCAGCAGGTACCTGGAAGCAAGGGCCCACGCTGCGCTGAGGACAAGGACGGTCCGTCACTATTTTATTTGCATCTAGCCAAATAGACTCAGTTCCAGTTGTAACCATTGCTCCACAAAACCAGAAGGAATTACACCAAGATAAATTCTCAGCTATTGGAAGTCTCTCAAAAGCAGAAGAAAGACTGAGGTGCCTTTTTCAGTCAGATCTACAGGCTTCAAAAATCCCCTCTAAACTGTACCTTGTACGTGCCAGCACACAGCAAATCATCAGATTTAGTGTAAAAACCAGGATTTCCAAAATGGGAAACATTTTAATTTGTCATTAAAAACTTTTTTGTCAGTTTGCCCAGACCACTTCATAGAATTTATGAGCACTTCATATCCATCAACACCCATTTAACTGCCAGCCTCAGACAGGCTTTTCATCTTACAGACCATTAGACCTCTGCAGTGAAGCACAAGCCTGATTTGACCCATGCACACATTGTTCTTTTTTCTTTTCTTTTTTTTTTTTTTCATTTTACCCTTCTCTCGTTTCACTCTCTTTCACCAGCAGAGTTGTGAGAAGAGTGCTTGGGGCACTTTTTACAAGGGACTCAGCTTCAAAGAGTCATGGCCTGGCTACGTCTTACTGACCTTCAGCCATCAACAAGTTAGACATCCCATCTAGGGCTGGCAGTGAGCCTACGCTCCCTCTGCATTCGAAAAACAGGTACATGGGAAGGGTAGTTCATCTTTTCCTCGGACAGGTAGACGGATCACTCTCTGCAGACTTAACTTCTCTGTGTAGAGGGAACCCAAACCCAGCTTAGCTGGGACAACGTGGGTCTGGGTGGTGGCTGGGTGGGTTGGAGCCAGCAGCCAACTGTTTGTATGACGGTACGTGCACTGGTTTGCACGCACAGCCCCAACGCTGGGCACAGATCGAGCTGTACATTTGCTGAATCCTGTGTTCCCCAAAATCGCAGTCACCTGAACGGTCATGCACAACTCAGGAAACAATTGTAAATCTTTCTTCATGCTATGGCACCTGAGGCGTAGTCTAAAAACTGCATTTGAAAATCAAAGTCCCTCCTGCAAGAGGTAAGAGAGAGGATTACCGCTTGTGCTACCTGCTAGTCAAGGACCTACCTAGTCATTTGTGTTGGCAACTGAATGGGAGAAAATAGATGAGCACATACACAATTATTGGATAAATAATTCTGCACCTAAAATGCCAAAAGAAAGTGGTTTTTGAAAACGGGACAGCAGCAAGTGAAGGCACTAAGAGCACCCAAGAAATGTGTGGGAAGCCCCTGAGGTTTTGGCTCTCGTGAGAAGCTTGGTTGTTTTATTTAAAAGATTGGATTTTTTTTAAAAATTGGCGGTCCATAACCACATTTCTTAGTTTAAAATACCACATGATCTAAAGCCAAGCAGCCCCGATAACTCTCACTACGAGAGCGAAACGGATTACATCCAGGTGACAGTCAGTATAACGATGTTCACAAGCGACAGGAGGCTGAGCCACCCTCCAGGTGAGGTCACCCCCTTGGTAGCCCAGGCTCAGGGACAGCAGTTTCCACTTGAACAAGAAACAGAAGAGAAAGCAACCGTGTATTTCAGAGTTGGAAGCTGGATTTACAAGTACAAGATTTACAACCAAACCAAAGGAGACTGAACGTTGAGGGCTGCTGAATGACTCATACGTCAAAAGGCTCCAGTCCCGGGAGGGTGTAGGATGAAATTCAGCATGCTGATTTCAGCATCTTTAGCATTATAAACAATTTCCACTGCTGCTAGGTATTCAGAGATGGTCTATAAACCTAAAAAACCCCAAAGGTTGCTGATACGTTTCTTGTTAATTCAGAGCGGTCTGTTTAAGTTCACGTCTCCTAGAACTATAACATTCCATCTGCCCAATAGAATTGGATAAATCACGTAGATCTGGTGATGCTTCCTCTGCATAATCATCCCTGTATAAATTGTTAACTCCTAGGGCAGGAAGTGGATTCATTACAAGTCTCTTAAAAAGCTCAGCATGTAAAATATTCAATACTATATTCATCACAGTCATTACCGCACAGTACTAGACCCGTTACATGGTATACCACAGGGCCAGTGGGCAGGATATTTCAAATTAGTCAATGCTATGGCTTTTTGTTACCATGATTCATGACATTTGCATGCTGCAGAAGGATCCAGTTCAGCTCCCACTGTGTCATGTTTATTTCTCCAATAAAAACCATACACATTGCTAAACCCTGCCCCGTGCTCCTCTCTTAGTCTTCGCTTCAGGCACAATTCCGGTAAATGCCAAGGAGACGTTTCCTGACTAAGCACGTCATTATCTGGCCCTTCGATGTGCACCAGAATTATGCGAGTTACACAACTTGCTGTCGACACTTTTCAACACACAATTCCATGTAAAGTCCTGCTCCATATCTTGGTTTGAATTCACCAGCACGCAGTGTGAAGTAGGGGGGTTGATTCCTCGTGGGGAGCTCTGATCACTGACGTTTTAGTCTCACAAACTCATTCCTTGGCTTTTGACCAGTCACTTGAACATCTTTTGCCTCAGTTTCTCCACCTCTGCCACGTGGCACGGGAGGCGACAAAAGAATTGGCTTGTCTGTACAACAGTTTAAAAAGCAAAGAATAAATAAATAAATGGCATAGCACCTCGTCATGAACTAGCAGCAAATACACGTCGGGCGTTTCAGACTCCTGGGGGTTCTCCTCCCCAGCCAGTGCAGGTCCAGCAGCAGCTTGGCTCCGACGTACCAAGAAGTGGACCCTCAAGCAACAGGGAAGCGCGGGCTGCAGTCACTCCAGTTCATCCCACCCAGCCTTCAGACGCTGCTCTTAGAGACGTGATGGGTTTTATCTTGCTCAGAGCGAGGACCGATCTCGTGATCTTTCGAGCGAGAAGTAAGCAGATCTTTATCTGGAGCTGCACGCCGCAGCCCCGGGAAGTGCCACCGCGGCTGACTCGTACCCACCCCGGCAGTTCTGCTGGGACGCACCGTGGAGGACAGGCTGCACGGGCTCCGTCGCTGAACGCAGAAGGGACTCCATCGAGAAGCGAGGCAAAGCACAAGAGGTAAAAGGATGCCTTCTAAGAGAAACAGCAAAATGCTCTGAGCGGAGCACACGTGTGAAAGGAAGGCAAGTGTCCAGGGCTATGAACCCCCGGCTTTTAGCTGCCTCACAAGTTCCCACAACAATTGCCCTTAAACACAAATTTGGGGTTTTATCTTCAGAGTGAATGGGGGAAGAAAACCAAATATGCCAGTGACATAACAAGACAAGATGAATTAGAATTTCAATCTAAAGCCCGGGTACGTCCCAGACAGGACTCTCAAACACACACGAAAAAGAAGAACCAGAGTTTTAGAAAGCGCTCCTGCAAGGACAGCTGCCTCGCTAACGTATTGATGGGATCATCACAGGCAGCAGCGCGACATGGAGTACGGCAGCGTCTCATTTTGGGTAACGCTTGATTTTTCCCAGTCAGGAGTTCACACGGTCCCTCTCATCCTTGCTGCTCTGCCTTGCTCACCTTGGACAACCAGCCTCTCAATCAGGGCGGATCTTGTGAGTAAACCTCTCCAGACAAATACCACTCCAGACAAAATGTTTTCCAGAGCCTAAAGGTGCCAGAGAATGAACTCCTTGTACCCAAAGCACGAGGTGTTGGTGCTTTCCGGTGTCTCTAGCTCCAGTTTCTGCAGCTGGCTGACCCCGCTGCGTACAAATACACACACAGTCACAAGCTGAGGAGGCAGAAGCTGCTTCTTTTATGGTAGAAAAGATTGTGAATGATGCAGGAGGATGAGAGAGAGTTAACCTCGGAGTACTATTGCCTCTGTTTCCCAGCAGCCTTGTGAATTCAGAAGTATTCAAGCATGAAAAAGGGCAGCTAGAAATTCTATAGTCTGAGTCTTTATCCAGCCCTTTGCTGAGAAAAATAAGGTATTAATTAAAATATATCTACAGAAAGCCACAAAAAACTGCATTTTAGAAGCGGAGATGCTTAATTTTGCTGTTGAGAAGAGCCAAGCAGGCAGAGCACACGAAAAGAGGGGTTAAAACTACAGGCTGCAAAAAAAGGATTGCAGTGGTCCTTTGCCTGGCTGACTCAGTGACTTGGCTAAATCTCTTCGTCTCAGTGAAATGAGGATCGTGGTTAGCTGTCGTAGAGGAATACTGTCAATATTTTCAAAGCACATCACAGAGGGTGACATAGAAGGAGCTCTGCAAGAATAGAAGTAGCAGTATTCAATCCTCTGTCATCATTAATAATCAAGTTAGAGGAAGCAGAAGAGCAGGAAAAAGGAGGACAAGAGGCTGATAAAGAATGGAGACATGGAGCGAGGAGAGAAAAAAAAAACCTCACACCTTGATCGTGGCTCTGGAAAGCAGCTGGCTTCCACGTGAACTAATCCCCGGCCTTTTTAAAAGCAAATGTCCCCAGTGGTGCCCGACTGCGGATGACGGCTGTGCTCCATGAAGAGCAGCGGATTCCAGCAGCACCTCATCATTCATCCCTTCTAGCTCAGCACCACAGACAGCCCAGGGCATCAACCCGCAGCGACCGTTGGGTTACACACCACGGCATCGAAGGCCCAAGA
Organism: Aramus guarauna; assembly: GCA_013400195.1. Lineage (NCBI taxonomy): Eukaryota > Metazoa > Chordata > Aves > Gruiformes > Aramidae > Aramus > Aramus guarauna. Next base: position 136,079 of record VXBL01001169.1, on the reverse strand, counting down.
GCTCATCTGGCCGCGTTGTTCTTTCCTGCGGAACCCAGGTCCGAGATTCCTAAAGGCTCTTTACAACAAAGATCTGAGGACAGCTCCAATAATGACAAGGAGCCAACCCCTCTGAAGGATAATTTGCGGTGGCTTTTGGTGGGGACTAGCTGCTCTCACAGTTGTGGGTCTGGGCCTTTTGAAGCTTCTGGTTGAGTAAGAGTTTTAAATGGTACATCGCAGAGGTACAGCCCTCTCCAGCCTATATGAAAGTGGCAATTACACAGCTGCAGACAACATTAAAAGCCTTTAAAAAAGTCCCACGTGTACTTTAATAACACCTCTGCGTGCTCTCTGCTTGGCAGGCCGGGTGCTGCCTGTTGGGAAGGCCCTGCCTGCAGGGCCCGGGCTGGCGAGCGGCACGGCGGGGCACGGCTGTGGCACTGGCATTGCACCAGGGTAGTGCACGGCCAGACGAGCGTGTCAGGGCTGTCCCCATCCCCGGCACACGCTGCCTCCTGAATCCCTTCTCCTCTCCAGGAAATGTAATTACCAAAAGACAGAGCTGCAGGGGACCTACAAATCGCGTACATGTTCTTGCCGCACGTAACAACTGCTGTGCAGCTCCTGTTAATTAGTGCTCACGATTTGCATTTACATTGCGCCTAACTTAATTACACGCTTAGTTCCGTCATGGGGACCGTGCAAGTCCCGGTTCAGCAGGCGAGAGGGGCGGGTTACAGCCGGTGGTCAGGATGAGACAATCCAGGTGCAGAGCAGTGCTTCACGTCAGGCCGGTGGCAGACGACTTTGGCTGCCCTGCGCCGTGCCGCTTCCCGCGGCGCACAACGCGCCGAAGATCCGCGGGTTTCGAATTAGGTTTGTCTGTCTCGCTCCCCTACCCACCTCTCCCCTCGGAACACCCTCATTCCCTCTTCCTTCCAAGGGTGTCCGCAGCAAAACAGCGCACGCGAAACGGGAACAGAAACCACCGAGGGTGCTCGCAAAGGGTCCTTGAACAGCCTTTCCCGACCTCTGCGCATGGACCTACCAAAGCGGGGAGCGCTCCCGTACGCTCGCCCGCAGCGCCAGCCCGAAGGGCGAAAGCGAGAGAAGTGTCCTGGGGCCACGCTGCAGCTCCAGCAAACAGAGCAGAGAGCTGGGGAGAGCCGGCACACGCGGCATCACCGCCTCCGGCACACACACCCCCCGGCATCGCCGCCTCTGGCACACACACAGCGTCACTGCCTTTGGGGGCACACGCAGTGTCACTGCCACTGGGCACACACACAGTGTGATTGCATTTGGGCACACGCACGTGCATACACACACAGTGTCACTATCTTTGGGCACATGTGTGCGCACACACACGCAGTGTCACTGCCTTTGGGCACACACGTGCACACACACACATGCGCAGCGTGACGGCCTTTGGGCAGCGGGAGCTGTGAAGGCACACGCTGACGTCTGCAGAGGCTGGGGCAGGTTTGGAAGAGAAGAGTCTGATTCTTCCCGCTCGCGGCCCCAGAGTCCCTCGGGACCGAGGACCCGCAGTGAGACGTTGTCCCAGCGGGAACTTCTGCAGCTTCGCAGTCAGTGGGAGGCAACACGTGTTCCTAGGCCAAGCCTAATCTCACCTTCACTTTCTTCTATATGTCATCACGCAGTCAGCATGACATCACCAGCCACACTTCAGACAACAGATATAATTTCATTTTTAATACTCTTTGCTGTTGCTTTTTTTTTTTTTTTCCCCTGAATTTCCAAATTTCCTAGCAGCAGCACTCTCACTGTCGGGCTGTTCCACATGTGACACATTCATCACCTTTTGAAGAACACAGGTACGTTGTGATGGTTTTTTAATAGAGGATGGGAACAGCTCACACCTATGCGTATATATGGACCATTAAAGGTATCCCCGTGCTGTTCTGCGTCGTCATCTGTTTTTGAGTTGAAAGAAAGTCATGAATACTTTGTGCATTGTTTTCAAGATGCAGACCCTTAGTGGAGAACTGCTGCGGCAGTTATTCTGGAAGCCTCTCGCGGCCCACGCTGCGGAGGGAAGCTCGGGGTCCGGGGTGCAGACAGCTCTCGGGCAGGCACCGCAGCCGGGTTAGCCGGGACAGCACCGAGCTCCACGCAGACACGGCGATTCCCCTTCCCACTTAGTGGAGAACTTGTGCCACCGCAGTCCCACCAGCTCTGCCATCAGCGCCAGATTACTTACAGCTCCGTTACCTCCGCGCGGAGAGGCATCGTGTTTTACTCCGAGAGAAGTCGATCTCCGCTGCCTGCCAACGGGCTGCCCTACGGCTCCTCTCCTCGGGGCCCCTCCGCCTGCCCGTCCTTACCGAGGTCCGGGCCGGCCTGGCCCATAACGCACGGCAGCGCGGCTCCGGGAGTCTTTACCCGCTTGCCACGCTGCTCAGCAAGGCAGCCAGCTGGCAAACGCTGAAGTTTTGTCTGTATTTTCATTAAAAAATAACAGATACTCACTAAATAAGCAAGTTATTTCCCATAGTTAAGTTCTGCTTCAGAGTCATTTCTGTGATGTCATTCATCATCCCAGCTTGCCATTCAGCAGAAACAGTCCTGCCTCTGTTCACTTTGAAATCAGAAGCACAATAAAAGAGGAATTAATTCTGATGTTTTACAGAGGTCCACACCATTAGACAGCCACTATTTTTTGAGGTCAGAGAGCTTCTTTCCTTTTATCCTTCCGCTTGACAGAGAATCTTTAAGTTGCTTCATTCTTCAGTGCTGGACCTAGCTTTACCCTTAACAGCAGTGTATTTTCTTCTGCTTGGCTTGAAAAGATAGTTTTAATTGATTAACTCAGACATGCGCCAGAAAGACTTTGTTTTAATTTAATTTTTAAATGAAGAACATCATGTTCACATTAGGAGCAGCAATAAGGGGAAAAAAAAAAAAGAAAAAGAATAATTTCTCAATAATTATTTAAAAGACCAGAATTTCAATTAAATTCATGACCAGTAACAGGAAGGGTAAGAGGATCCAATTACAGCAACTCTTACTTCCATCAGATACCCCATGGGAACAAAGATGATCACATGTGCGAGTAAAAACTGCAATATGAGATTCCACATTAAGATGTTGGCTCTGAACTTCTGCAGCAAGCAGCTTTGATTTTCTGCCACTTTCATTGATGAGTAATGCGCTTCTCTCCTCTAACTTACACAAAATCAGTGTTTATCAGAAAGGTTTCCTCTGGGTTAATAGAAATAAAGAACCCATTGCAAGTACCTCGTTCTATACCCTCCCAGCGTGCATTAAAGATTTGTGAATTTGCTATCAGCTCAGCTAGACAGTGATAAGTGGAAGCAGAGCTGTGCCAGCCACTCTACAAATGGAATTTTCAAGACAGTAAAAAAATATATATATATATATATGCTGTTCAATAGGATGAGAGAGGGAGAAAATTCTTGGCTGTCAGAACAGCTGCTGTTGTGAGAACAAAAAGAGATGTGTATGTCCAGTGTCCCTTGCTTCCAAAAAAGAACAAAATAAATCTTTCCCTTTCATATTTGTCTCACTGCAGTGAGATCATCTCCTTGCCACAGAATCGCTGCCACCATTTGCGAATGACACCTGAATTGAAAGCCTCTGCCCATCGCAGAGGGGAACACATGCGGCACCGTGTAATCACGGCTGTGCAGTGATATTTACTTTAATATCCCACCCAGACAAGCAGAAAAGGCCAAACTAAAAGGGCTCCTACAAAATGAAAGGGGTGAAGTGTAAGAGGTTACAGCTCAAGAACCAGCTCCAGTATGAATTTATAAGGCCAGTTTTCTGCAACTTGCACTTTGTATCGTCACATCCACTCTTACGAATCAATAAAGATACACTCCACACTTGAAAATAAGTGGAAAACACTGAAAAAATTCTTTCTAGGGTTCAAATACATCATTCCAAGAAACGGGAACACCGAAGGTTTCAAGCTACCTTTGCAGACGCTCACTGCTGCACTGCTGGGCACCTCAGCATGTATTCCAGGTTACGTATCATAAATGAGCTAAGAAATAACTTGGAAAGCTGTAGGTTCAACCTCCAACTCTATTTCTCCCCATTTAATGTACGTCATCTAGATTTTCCATCTTTCTGGTGGAAACTCTGGATCCACAGAAAAAGCCAGATTTAACTGTAAAACTCACACCTGGGTGACACACGCCCAGTTCTGGGATCTTAGTGGGGACGAGTTGGGATGGCATCATCACCCAACTGGTCCGGGTCTACTTTGTCCGCCGGCATTTCCCACCACCAAAGAGACCCTGGAGGAGAAGGGCCAACTGACCCGAACACGCTGTCACGAGCGGGTCAGAGCACCGTCGGTGCCGGCAGCCCGCAGCGCTCCCACACAGGCTGCCTGTTTGCTCATGGAGGTTAATTGATAAGCAAATGTCAGGTCTGTTTCGTTTTTAATTATTTTTCTGTTCAAGCCATCAAAAAGTTCTGGACCAGAGGAGACAGCAGCTCTTCGGAAAGGAAAAGGGCAGTTGCGTATCTCTGGGATAAATGTACTGCAAATAATGCACGTGTTTGAAATAAGTGATCTCTCTAGAGGGTCTAGGAGGGTCTTTGCTGAAAACGAGTAGGAAAACACATTTTATGAGTTGTTAAATCCCTTTCAGTTCAGAGCAGTGGAAGAGTTGAGGACACCAGCGCAAGTATTTCTATGTCCATGGCTGAATGCAAACACAATTCGCGTGATGAATCATTTCTGCCAAGACGAAAGATAATACTCCTCAAACCTTAAAGAATTAAAAGTATCTAAATCTGTGCTGCCAGGAAAACGACGTGTACGCAGTTTGCAGAAAGTGCAGTGAAATGCTAGGAGACCGACGGCTCCATGGGCTGCTCTCCTCCGCTCCGTGATTACGGGCTGCCCATCCCGAGCCCCGGAGCGACGCCAGTTTGTACGCAGTGCTCGCCCTCCAGAAGATCTGGGAATATCTGGGGAACTTCACCGAGTTCCTGCGAGCGATGTATAGCCGAAGGGTCACTGCTGCTGAGCCCGGCTGCTCCCTGCTCACAGACCCTTTAGCTTTGCCTCTTACAGAAAGCGCAGTACAGAAAGGGGGAAACTCCATGAACGTATGGTGGTTCCAGAGGACGAGGCTTCCCGTTCCGGGCACCACTGCCTGGAGGTGTAAATACCCGCCAGCCCCAGTGGAACAGAGCTCTAACGACCATTAAGTCTCTCCTCTCAAAGCCCTGGCAGAGGGGAGCCTTGCAGGACTTCATCCCGGGATGCGCAGGAAAGCTGCCGTGCTGCCTGGGTGGGATTACAGGGCACGGTTACAGCCCGGGACTGCACGGCACGGCAAACCGGGTGAAGGTTAGGCTCTGCCTAAAGTCCATCCCTGTTTTCTCTTAATTTCTTGCAGAAAGCCAAGTCTGTCAGGGGGATATATCAGCACAAAACTCTAGTACAAAATTAGAAGTCTCAAACCCCTTAGATCGGCTCACCAGCCGTGCCCCAAAAGACAATACTTTTAACAGAGAGAACCTGGCTGCCTCCTTACGCTGCTGCTCCGCTGGGTCTGCGAGTTTCCACACGAGATGACAGACAAGCCCGATAAAATTTTCTGAAGTATTTAGAGGAACACTATTCAATTCCCGGTGCTAAAATAGCATCACTACTAAAGTCTAAATGCTAGAACATCGAGAATAACCTTTTTCTGCAGGAAAACACAGAAGAATATTAACTAGACAGAATTGGTTCACACCGGAATTTTACCACATTAAGATTGATGCTCTGTGCAAAAACAACCAACCAACTGCAGATATTTCATTTGCAAGGGCCACACTGGATTTTCCACGCAGATACAATGGATATATTTATTTTTTAAATGGTACATTTTGAATGTTACATTTCCAATATGTTGGAAACTTCTATTCAGTCTTTATTCATAAACAAGCCCAGCAACTTTCTGAGAATCTGGCTACACTGAAATAATGGTGCAATTATACTCATATTAATTTGTGAGGAAAGCCAAAAAAACCCCACTTGCGCTCCTTGAGTTCCCAGCACTTTTGAGACTTGCTGTAAGCCAGTCCCCAGAGTGACGGGGTTTATTTTCTCTTTGTTTTCAGAAAGTAACCTCACCAAACTAGACTCCAGCATCAAATCTCGTCCAGTCTATGACAGCAATGACACACGTCAGCACTGAGAGAGAAAAGGCACTGACCATGAAGATTTCTGTTTGCAAAAGGAAATATTTTCTTTCTCTGAGTTATATAAAAAATAGGAGAAAATTATCCATATTGTTTGAGCCAGAATGAAGACATGCAGCTGCAACAAGACTTCAATGAAATGTAAAGCACCAGCCAGACACTTTCCCTCCAGCCTGCTGATAGCTGAGCACCAGCAACGTGAATAAGGGTGCTCAGCACCATTCCTGTCCTTGCCTTAGCTCGGGCACAGACTGGTGCTGGAACACATGCCTTCAGAAATGGGAGTTTTTCCTGTGCAAACACAGCACCTCACAGTAAAATATCTAGTTCCATTTTTTTTTTTTTATGTTTTTAAATGGATTTTAGGCAAATAATGGCAAAGCGCAATTATTGTCCTGATTTTCTCCCAGAGGTACTCCCACTGATGCCGGGACTCGGAAAATAAAGTAAATAGCTGGGTAAATGAGAATCAGGAATCAGCAGTGGAAAGAAAGAGAGATAGTGAAAAACCATTACCTGACGGACAATAGCTACACAGCTCAGCGTTTTTATCGGTGTTTGACTAATGGGACTTCAAACCGGGGCAAAGTAGGAAGGGAAACAGGTCAAGGCCAAGCACCAGCACTGAAAAGGATGCTTGTGAGAATCCACGGAGCTGTCAGACACCACTTTTAGCTCCCAGCCACTTAGAAATGACTGACCTGATGCCCACACTGCTGCTTCCAGTCACCCTCAGTACCTAAGCAAAATTAATATAAACCCTCCTGTTGTGCTTTGGCAGACAAAATGTACGGCCAGGTTTTAGTCGCACCTCCAAGAGCGGGCAATGCTTATGGCTATTGAGTGACTTGCTGGGCGTTGCGTAGCCGACCGACAGCGTCCGTCGGGGAAGCAGCGGCACGGGGTAACACCACGAGATGCCTCCTCGGGAGCCTGGGTACCACCGACGGCGGCAGCGCAGAGGGGAGCGTGGCTAGGAGGGTAACTTTTGCAAGTGAGAAACCAGATTTTGTGTTCTTAAAGCTGTTTCTTAATTCATCAATTCTAAAGTCAGTCAGTTTAACCCCTCGGACTTCCACGGGACTGGCTTGGCCCAACCCACACTATTCCTCCCCTCGTCTAACCCCTCTCCCGCGGTTTCAGCAGTCGTGGTGGCACCAACCCGGATTCTGCAGCTGCCACTGCAGAGGGAAACCACTTCCCACTGCCCGTCGCATTCCTCGGACTAAAACATGAACACCTTTCTCCTCTGAACACCGGCTTCCCCTTTCTCCCAAGTATTCCCTTCATTAATATTAAAACAAACATTTAAGAAACTGTTTGTCTTACGTAGCCTTAACTACAGCAGTACTGGAATTAAAGAACAGCCACCTTGCTCCTTCGTGTTTCTGGTTTTCAAAAGCCAGCTGGGACCCCACTGTGTCCGTCTGTCCCGATAAACCAGGCCCGCGCTGCCTGGGGGACAGAAATCGGCTGCTGACCGGGACGGACGGTGGCAGAGGCAGGCTGCAGGGGGGGTCACCTGGGGCTGTGTGGCCCCGAGACCCCCAGCACACGGGGAGCAGGGGAGCTCCTGCTGCAGCCTTCGGGATCTGGTCCTCAGCCAGGAGCGACAGTGACTTCACGGACGGACGAGAAGCACAGCAGCAAACCGAGCACCGAATTTTACCCCAGATAGAGCTGTGTGCCGTGACGACAGTCCTCAATCACCTCCTGAGCACTACTGTTCCTCCTCTGGGCTCTCCATCCCTAAACTGGTGTGACTGGGGAGCTGAGGGTGCTTCTGAAGTGCTTTGGTTGCCTTTAGTCTCCCCTTTTCTTCCCTCACGTAGCTCTCCCCTCTTACTAAGTCAACAGAATAACAGACTGTTGTTCAGTTTTAAGCTGAGTAAAATAATGAAAGGAATGTCATTAACTGCTTTGAAATTCTCATGAATATCACCAGTGATAATCACCTAATTCCTATCAATTCATTTCTAGATCACCATCACGTAACAAAGTGTACTGTAGGTAGCAGCTCAATCCAATATTTATGAAGTGAAATTTTTTAAGTGAATCTATAGACTTAGCATAATAAAGGCTAGAGCTATTCTTTGAAATTCCAAACTGGGCACACATTGAATAGAAATACATCTCAGTTTGCTGGAGCTTACACAATTGCTTGAAAACATTGTCGTCTTTCAAAAAAGCATATAGCAGATACAGTTACATTACGCTATACAGAATCAGATCTGCATAAAAGGAGGCTCCATCTAGTAAGTCCTGCTCCTTCTGTTCAGCAACGCAGTGGTGCACCGACCCTTACTGTCAGCACCCGTCTGGGATGGGATCACGGCAACCTCCGACAGCCACAGGCAGAGCTCTGAGGGGTGACTGCAAAGAGTTTAAGTCCCTGCACAAGGGAGCAGTTGGGTTGGGGGGCTCAGATCAGCTCAGCACAGCGAAACGTTGGGCCCCGTCACCTGACGGCCCGGGAGAGCTTCTGGGCAAGCCCGAGGCAGAGCTCGGAGCAGCCCGTGCTGGTGCTGCCAAATGCACGGATGCTGTCAGACTAATGGGATTAAACCTCACCGGGAAGCCTTTCTGTGTTGAACCATGAACTGCCTCACCTGCCGCTCTCAAACCATCGCAATTAGAGGGTGTCCATCCGCAGCAGCGTCAGAAACAGCCGGCGGAATTCACACACTTCGGGATTTTTCAAACTTCCAGTAGAACATTAGGAAGACTGTGCCCTCCATGCTGGATTTCGTTAGGCATCCCAGATAACTCCATCACATTCAGCAAGTTTGAGGCTACAGAACCTCATTGCCAGCTTTCACGTCCCTGTTTTACAGGACTTTGACCAAACACGTACAATCTGGGGTGTCTGGGTAAAATAAAGGGCAGCAACTCAAACTGACTGATTTCAGACTGCAGTAACGGATAAAGGATGATAATGAGTTCTGGTGTACAGTTAACATTTGAAAAAAGGAAAAATGGTGCAAAGCCAAATGAATAGCAGCATTTAATGATTGTCATGACAACAAGCTATATGTTGTGCTCAAATCAAAGACTAGAAATTGTATACGAATGCAGATTAAAAAACAAATTATACTTCTTACTACAGCCTCTGCCAATGCCATTGGGCTGTGTAATCCATACGTTTTTCAGATTTTAAGAGTTGTCACAGATCTGCTGTAGAAGGTTGGAGGTCACAGTATACTTTAGCTGAAATGTTGAACAAAAAGGGCTGAGCGGCTCCTCCAGTGCACAGATTGACGCTGTCTGGTGAATGAACTTTTAGTGACTCCACGCAGGACATCTGCACCTCTGGTCCAGCCTCCTCCAGCTGCCAGTGCAGGGTTAGTGCAGAACGGCCTCTAGAACCCCTGGGACCCCCAGGACACCCCCGTCTCATGTTAGACAGACACCTAAAAACCTGCTTTTAGTTCTGGGCTACGGCCAAAGCCAGGACCTTCAAAACCTGTTGAATATCTCAGGAAGTTCTGACTCGCAGCCTTTGGTACAAAGCACCCTTCGGTGATCCCATGCCACCATCGACCCAAACCCCACGTGTTATCCTCTGAATCCGTACAGCCGAAGGAATCTCATTAAGACAGGTGACTACAAGATTTCAGGCCAGCTTGTACTGAAAGTGTACAAGATGATTTATGAGATTTTAATGCTATCGAATTTGAACTCTGATTCAACCTCAGATGCAAAGCAAAAGCTGATGTATATCTGAACGCCAACAGCTCTCTTCTCCAAGACATCCACTCCCTACACCATCCCAGCTATTCCCTAACCCAATTTAGCCAGCAGTGATCGACAGCAGACCCGGGCAGTTGTGAGTTATTTTTCTCCCCATCTGACAAACTTTACTCTGACTCAGGCTGATCTTTGTTCCAAAATAGGGAAGAGGAAAGCAGCCAAGCTGAGGAGAGGAGGAGGAGGAAAGGGCGGAGCGGGCAACTGCTCTGCTTTTGGAAAGAAGAGCAAAAGGAAGCTCAGATGTCACTGAGTATGGAGCAGAACTAGTATCCCCTTTTTTATCTTTTCCTCCCTGTTGAATTCAGTCACACGGACCTTGGGACAACAGTGGAGCAGAAAGAATGGGCACAGCGTTCATCTGGCATGAATGTATAAGTAGTGAATAATTACACTAAAGATTTTTTTTTTTTTTTAATGCACAGCCACCCCCCATGAAGAGGATGATCAAAAATCCCGGCGATGGACATAGAAAAAGATCTAAAGGGGAAATTTCCACCCTAAGAAAGCCCCAGTCTGTGTCAGGATCAAATGGAAGGCACATTGCAGTCCTTATTTGATGATTTGCTCTTTTCTCCCCTCTGAGCACATTACAGGAGTAAACCCTCCCTCTCTCGGAGTCATTTGTATAAGAAAATAGCCTTGCCCAGCTCTGCAGTCACTCAGCGTTAAAACCTATTACTGCTGTGAGCTGGCTCTCTGACTGGAGTAATCTGGTAGCTATTAGCAAGAGAAATGAACTAGAAAATATCCATAATAAGCACATGACCAAAAATAAAGTATAAAAAGGAGAATCCATCCCAATGGGAAGGCAGCCATGAAACACTGCATGTGCTCCTTAAAAACCCTGCAGCAGGCACAGAGCTTGCTTTCTGGAGTTCTCCTGCGCTAAGGATAACGTTAGGAAAACGGTGCAAAGGTTTGCAGGTTGGCTCTTTTCTTTCATACCTGCCACACGCTCTCCTCCTCATGCCTATGTGGATGCCAGCCAGGCCCCTTACAAAAGCCTTTAAGGATTTGCAACACACTTTTCTTGTCTAAATGCCAAAGCTACTGGCTACGTTCAGCACCGGCTTCTTTTGGAGACCAGTTCTTCCAGGGGCCGAGCGCCCTGGGTCTGTACAGGGCCGTTCCCTCTCACGATGACTGGCGTGGAAGAGTTGCTCCGGGTCCCTTTCTACCCGTGGGACCACATGAAGGGTTCGGGGCAGCTGAAGCTTTCCTCTCAAGGGCCGTGTTGTTCTCAGCAAAGCTATAGAAATTTGTTCTTTCGACCTGGTGGTCCCGGGGTGAGCACCCCGGCGGGTGTGATTGCGGATGCATTTTGGGCCAGCGTCTTCCAGAAGGAAGAGTGGTAAAAAGCAACTATACAAAGGAAGAGAAAATTAAGAAAGGGCTATCAGAAAGAAAATATCCAAGTGGAACACAGAGTCAAGAAGGCCAGTGTGGAGCTGGAGCAGCAGAGAGGAACGTCATCGCAGATCTTTGACTTGGCGGCGGGAGGACAGGCCGTGATAGGAAGCTGGAGATGGATCTTGGGAGACCATAGAAAATTAAGTTTTCCATTTCTCAAGTGTGAATATAAACACATCCCACTCAAACACAGCTCACGCCAGACATTCAGCAGGAGCCCTGCCCAAAGGCACAAAACTGCGCTGAACGCCAGGTTCGCGTCTGTGACCCTGCCGTTCCCTGCGGCCACAGGGGACGGGGGAAGCAGGAGGTGCCGCGCAGCGAGGATGGCGCCTTCCCTGCGCTGCCCCACAAAATGGACCACTCGCTGCAGTCTTGTTGCCATAACAACCATAAGAAAGATCCGTAAATAGAACGTCTTCTGCCAGCAGGATATCATATTGGCAGAGAAGATTTAGCTCCAGCTTCTTACAATGCATTTGCTCCGTAAACATACGTATAAATGAATACGTATGTATTCATAAAAGAACCAGAGTCAGGGGCACTTCCAGCCGTGTGACTAACCAAGCTGTGAGGATGACCACTGAGTTTTGTGGCAACCATGGAAAGAGAGCTCAGGCCCTCTGCTTCTCCTCTGTGCTAAGGAAGATTATTTTTAAGGTACGTGGCCTAGGAGCCCTGCATAAGTCCTGTCTAGAGAGAATATGCCAAAATTTCTTGTTCAAGTATCAAAAAAGATAGAGAAGAAGGGCTGTCCCACTTAATTGTGAACACACGCACACACAAATAATCCGACCGCTCAGATCAGAAAGCAATTTCTCCAGCAGGAAAGCAGCAGGGGATTCTTCACGGTACGCTCCGCTCCCGGACACAAACAGAATTGTTTTTTCTCAGATTGCTGTACGACGCAAGGGACCTTTACCACATCCTTTCAGTGGATATCAGCATCTTAAACCCTCTGTGACAGCTGAGGGGTTTAGACAAAAAGGCATTTATTACAGAAGTCGCATTACTATTATTGATGGGGGTTTTGTTTGGTTTGAGGGGTTTTTTTACATTTACATTTCAGTTGTCACAGCAGCAAGGCACTTTTAAACCACGCTCCTCCGATAATCATAATAGCTACACCCAGCCCTTGCCATCAGGGTTCCCTGAAAGGACGCGAATACTGTAATTCAAACCCCTTCCAACAGAAATGTCAGGCATTGTTTTCACATGCTATGTGTTGCCAGCAATAATAATTCCTCCGCCTTCTGCCGCCCAGAAGAAGTCACCGCACCAGAGCTCCCTGCAGCCCCTTCCCGTGTGTATCCAGAGGCAGCAAAATAACCCACAGCATCAGCAAATCACTGCGGGGGCGGCAAACCCCGTCCGTCTGTCCTCTTGTGCTCACAGCCCAAGAGCAAAGCGTCCCTTCTGAGACCTCCGGGTAACACCCCGGCACTCCGCAGTCCGGTCAGCCCAACTCCACCTCGAGCGGGGCGGGGGGATAGAAACGTGCCCCGAGTTGGGGCCGGGGTGGCAGGCACGGAGCACAGCTCGCCCGAGGCAGGCAGGATGGGGCCCTGCGAGGACCGAGTCCCAGGACTGGTGCCCTGGGAGCGAAGCTGTAGGTGCAATAGTTTGCAAATCTGGGACCACGATGGCTTGTTAAAGAACGGCATCAGCTTTCCTAATCAAGAAACTAGCCATGAAAATAGATTTATATGAAAAACTCAGGGGGAAACGGATAAGCAACTTCAAAATCTGCCCTGTAATCCAGCTCAAAGTTCAGGGCTTTCCTATCAGGTTCCTCTCCTATCCCAAACCTGGGGCTCGTCTGATGGCCCTATCAAAATCCAGTAAAAACTCTCCAGGATCACTTTGTCTTGCCTGTTTAAAATTACTTCATGAAGAGAAGGAACACAGTGCCATCAGTGCCCTCCCTCCCAAATGTACAACCACCTCTTGGACAGCCAGGTCCTCTATCGCTCGGGTTTATTGCGCAGACAAGTGTCACAACCCACACGAGGCAGATGGGGAAACTGAGGCACACAGCACGTCTGAAGTATGGTCACACAAAGTCATGAATAATACCCCCGCGATCAGTAATACCCACAAGATCACACCGCTTACCAGCAAAACCCACATCCTAACTGGGATTAAGATGATCACTACTACGATTAGTAACTCTCCCTCCAGAGTCCTCAGGTCTCACCTGCACCGAGACAAATGAAGATAAGTAAAAGCCTCCCAAGAACCTACTTCATCCCTACTATTTACTCCCGGACTCCTGCAGCTGCGTTGATCCTACTGATGTTGGGCTAAGCTTCAAACGAAACAACATGGTGCATATTCCACCACCATTAAATGTAGTTAATGGATACAATTAGTCAGCCAAAGATAAAATCCCCCAAGCAGAAAATCCATAGCAATGTGAATTTTTGCTGTATATTTTTCAAAGTACTTTATTTACTTGCCATCTTTGGCTTTGTTTTTCATTCACCATAATCTTTTTATCCTCTAGAATCTATACTGATTTCATTTCAAACTCTGCTCTTAATCTCATCTAATAAATGCAGGTGTCAGACCCTTTCATATTCCAGTTGCCTGGGAAGTTGACAAAAACAGCTTGTAAAAATCCCATTTTTCATTTAAGTATTTTCCAAATTATGTTTTCAGCACATTCAATCATCTTGTTTACTTTATTCAGAGTCTAAATAAACATATATCATGACAAACACTGTGACTATAGGGCAGTAGATATCCAAGTTCAACCCGCAAAGAGCCAATTCCCAGACTTTGTGCATCTGATTTGGAACCTGTAAGGCATCCAAATGAGGGTACAATATTGGCACGTAAGGTAACTCATTTGTGCGTCCGGTTCCTCTGGATGCATACAAATAGCTTTTTATTTTTTACCCAGAGCAACAGCATTTGTGCGTGCGGTCCCATGAACTCTGCTTGCTGATTAAGCAAAAAATTATGCATACATTTTACTGACAAATTGCATGAAAAATCAGAGTACGTGTGTGTAAGGAATGAAGACTAATGCACATGAAAAGCCTGAACCCTCATTTTTCAAGCAGTTGCAAGTTGCAGACATTTATCAATAACCTCTGCCTCATCTATAAAGCCAACTGAAGTCAAGGAAGTTGAAAGCATATAAAGCAAGAGCAAAATCTTCTTTCTATATACTCAGAGATTTTCATCCCAAAGGTTGCAGAAGAGCTTTCCCAAGACACATGATGTGAAACAAATCAATGTATCTCTAAAATGATACTACCTCTGTGGTGAATTTTGATAATTTTTTGTGAGAGAAATTTAGAAAGTATGGGCAGAATGTGTTGTGCATTAAAATTGCAATGAAATAGATTGCTGGGACATAGGGTTAATATCACAGGTCTTCCAAAGGGCATTTGCATTGCCACAATCGCCTCGTATGGTCCAGCTACACTCAAAACCTCAGCTTTAAATCAGAGCTAAACCAGCTCATTAGCAAAGCTGCACGGTTCAGCCTTTACCGAACCAACCTGCCCTCGGATGTGCAGGATCCTGCCTCGATTCTCCTGCACTTCTAATCCACAGAACTTCGCAATTAGGAGATAGGTGAGGGGGAAAAGCTAGCTGGCAACTAACTTTGGGGTGAGAGATTGGTACAATAATGGAAAGAAGTATTATCCCACTTCATAAATAACATTTTTGGTAACAGACAATTCGTAGATTCCTCAAAATAGAAATTTGCATTTGTGGGCTGAAGCAACTCCACAGCATTTCAGGGACAAAAGTAGCAAAATTACGAGCTACTTGCTAGTGACCGTTTTAGCTAAACAAATTTTCTGCTGAGCCTCTAGTAAGAAATAAAAAGTTTCATCAAGAGGGCTCCTCAAAATAGTATGGTACAAACTTGCCCTCTGCAGTTAATGTGCTGCAACGAACTGCTCCTTTCTAACTGACCCCAGGAGTGCCTCTCCCCCGGGAGAAAGGAATTCTTGCTGTCACTGCAGCAATCAATCTCTTTACCAGGGATTCTTCCTTCGTACACCTTCAGGCTCACTTGAAAAGTGCAGATCTCCTTTTGTATCAATCAATAGAGATAAAAGGCAAAGTTCAAACCAGCTACTTCGGGAATATATAGTCTATACACCAAATAAGTAGGTTAGATAATATATTTAGCAACAAAAATTCTTGTAGAGAAAGAAAAAAAAAAATCAAAGTCAAACTTTGTTATAAGAGTAGTATAAATTTTCCCTGAGTAACAATAGATATGTGAACTGAAAACGGTGATAGAAAACACAATGTGAGTAACTGCGATCAGACCACAAAGAGCTCACAGCTTGGAAAAAACCAAAACTTTCCACAGATCAACACTGGCAGCAAGTAGAACCAATGTCAGGTTTTGATTTTGCAAAAACACTAGTAATCAGACCAAGAGCTCCTTTCAACTCAGACCCCAAAGCTCAAATAAATATTCTCATATTGATTTGTCTCTAAACATCTTGCTTGGAACAGAAACCCTAACAGAAGAAAGCTAAGTACATGAAACCACAAAAATAAAGGAAGTTTCCTTTAAAGAAAAAGTTTTAACTCTTACCAAAGTGAAGACAATGTAAAAAACCCAGAGGAACACCACCACGGGACATTTGTTCTTTGAGACCTATATTAACATGTGAAAAATTAAGAGTGTTGCTGCACCACCTAATTAGAAAACGTGGGTCTCGCTGCCTCTTACTTTGATCCTAGACTTTAGGGCAGCCCACGTGATATCTACCTGGCGTCTTCACACCAGCATTCCACGCTTTGGTCAGAAATGGCCCTGGAATCTCAGCAGGGCTGAGAAAGCACCAACCTGGACAAAAGCTACGTCATCCACACATCTTTTGTACATATAAACACATGCGGTGGAACTGCCACTTGCCCAGCCTAATGTTTGAGGGACCTTTTGAATGTATAGGCCTTTACAATCACCCGTGGTCAACAGTCAGGGACAGTTGGGGTTATGGAGATGGACTTCAGAGCAGAGCTGCAGTCTCGAAGCCCGCATGTGTGGAGAAACCTACAGTGCTGTTACCCACAGTACACGCAAGAAGTATGGTCGTCGGGTCTTCACAGCCATCCCCGAAACACATTTCACAAACCTGAACGCAACGCAACACTTGCTACGCAGTTAGCGGCTGTTCTCTTTGTACGTGACCTGCCGTAGGGGACTCAGTTGTTACACCCCTCTCCAAATCATCTCTACAGCTTTACTTTGGGGACATTGTTCCCCTAAAAGAAGTAATTTTTAATGTAAAATGATTCCATAGCATTTTGCAGTTGAAATGTGCTTCTGCAAGAACTAATCCATATTTTGTTTTGAAAAGAGAGAATAAAATCAAAGAGGGAACCACTTATTTCTGTAACACAAATCTATAACAGCAAAAGTCAGCTGTAATTTAATTAGCAGCTATGGCAGATTAGAAGATCTGCGATTCCTTCAATAAAGAGAGATTTTTTAGGAGCAATTAACACAAGACCAGATGTGAAGCCTTGAAATTCAGAAGGAACAAAGGTGGGAGGTGGAGATGAAAAAAAAGATGCAGGAACTGGAAACAGATAAGTTGTTTTCTAATTTTTATCACAGTTCTCCTTGCTTGGAGCAAGACAGGTTACTGCTATAAGTGGATCAAATGTCTAAAAATGGTCCAAAGCTTCCTCATGTGCAGAATGTAATTCCTGTTATCAGTGTTCCTCCATTTAGAGCAAAGTTGCTCGTTCATTAGAAAAAAAATAAATTCCTGGTAGCAGAATTATCTTTGAGGGTTCATGAACTTTTATTATTTGTTGCATTTAATAAGTACAGAGAAAGAAAAAGGTCATGTCTTGCCTGGAATAGCTTGTAAGCTAATATATCAGCAAAACACAGAAGCTGAAGATAAAGACAATCCACTTTTAGTTGCTGTATTTGATTGTTTTCCTTATGGCTTAATAGCGTAAATTGAAAGAGCTTAAATGTTAGCATATCTGACAAGATGGTAAATTCAAAACAATAAGGAAGCAAATACAATGATTCATGTGGAATTTTGAAATATCTCAAAATATCTCAGCCACCAGATGTCACAAAACCTGCAAGTGATGATGCACTGAAATGAGAGAAGGGCAAGGCTCTGGCAATAGCACCCAACCGCACAGCATGTCAGGAAATTTCCCTATGAATCTCCATACATCTTGGAGTCTTGGAATGAAAGGAATAAAACACACTTAAGACAAAACAAACTGAGATTCTCTCTGCCACCATCTACCTCAAAGTGGAAGTAAGGTGTTCAAAACCAGCATCTTGAGTGTGACAGAAACCACAGGCCACCTGTGCGCTAGAAAAGAGCATTAAAAGCCCAAAGGGCCGATCCGATCTTACATAAGCACTGACGAGGTCAACGTGTTTGCCGGCACTCCAGTTGTACAGACCCAAGCACTTACTGAAACTGCCAACTGTACAAATCCCCAAACATTTATTTTGATTCACATGTATATACACACACACAAAATGCTCACTGTATCCTCCATGCAACAAATCCGATGTGAAAGGCCCCATTCAGAATAACTGGGAAGTACTGTCCCCGTTGGCTTTGCCAAACCCCTTCCCGTGTCCTTATGGAAACACAGAAAATATGTATGAATTAATTTATATCACAGCCTGATGCTGATAGCAAAAGCCTTAGTCTAACAAGTAAATCTCAGTAAAGAACTTGACAAAACCTGGCTCTTAATATTAGCTCCACAAAAAAAAATTTGGAATTTTAGCTGAAATAAAGATTAAACCTCATTCTATACAATAATCCATCTGTCTCACACATTGTAAAGAAAATGTATGTTTCCCCAACCAAAATAGCAATGTAAATCAAGAACATCTATTGAGGGAGAGATCGCAATAGTTATGAGCTAGAGAGAAAAAGTGATTCCTAACGTTAGTCATTCAAAGAAAAATTCAGAGCAATGAATAACTTTACTTTGTTAATAAAATCCCCTGTTGTTTTTGTGTGATGCAGTAATCTCCAAGAGCCGCAACACTATGAAAGAAAACACATACTGAATTTGCAATTTATGACCTCTGACAGCACTGTCCTATGCTTGATTGCTTTTATTTGCCTCTTTTCTCTTTTAAAAATTAAATGCTGCACAGTAGAGTTATCTACTGCCAGTACCACAATCTTGTATACCGTATGTCCGATGTGAAAGGTCAATATTTATACCATTATATCGCACAACCCATTAGTCATTGCTCACCTCCACCTAATCCTACTATTAATTTAATATTATTGGTTGTGATGTCCACTGTGATGAGACGGACAGGGACATCTGTATTTGCTACTAATCTAAAACCTAACGTTAGAAAATAATCTATTCCAAGCGAAACAGAAGGCATGGATTACTCGCACTCCCTCATTTCGAAGGAAACAGGCCATTGCTGGAGGGAAACGGCTCCCGTAACTCCGTAACTAACATCTTCCATACGGTGTCTGCCAGTGTGTGCACAGGTACAAGCCGAGTCCGAGGCACACGGGGGTCAGGGATACGAGTGCCAATTCCCAGGATCCATTCATAGCTCAGGCTGCTCACAGGAGCGGTGAAGTCAACTCAGGAGACGCAACGGGAGAGCAGAGCCCGGAGGGAGAAACTGGAATTGCTTATTCCTGCAGCACCAAAGTCTCAGATTGACTTAAGCCAATGTTTTCCCAACTACATAAAGATCCAAATCCAAGGCTGCTGAAACACAACGGTCCTGCAGGACTAGCACATTCTGAAACCTGGAGGCAAAAGGGCCACAGTGCAGGGTTGGGACTTCAAACGCACAGCCATTAGGGCTAAAGCCTTGACTGCAAACCTGCACACAACGGATAAATGGCCCTTTGGTTAGTAGCACTTGGGTAGCACAAGTGACACGGTCAACATCAGGCCATGCTTTCCTTAGTCTTACTTGCTTGGAGGTCTGAAAGCTGTGGGAGATGTTGCAAGGCCCAGAAGGTAAAAGTGACTGAACCTAATTTAGTCAAAAGTAGGGCAGCAAAGGGTGTGAGCAAGAATTTAACCTATGCAAGAAAGAGCCCCAGTAAATAAACTCTGGATTTAAGACATTTGAACCTTTATAAAGGCCCTGGAGGAGCACTATTCCATCTGACTCTGGATTTATACGGGGGGTTTGCAGTCACGGAGGAGCTCTGAGGAAGCATTACAACCAGAACAGGGCGCCCAGGCGGCGATGCAGCAGGATGTGTGCTGACAGTGGACCCTTTGGCATGGGGCTGCAGCGGAGTGACTTCAAAATGTCAAGGTAACAGTTGTTGTGTTCACATTAATTAAGCTAAAGATCAACAGTTAATAAAAAGAAAAAAAAAGAGCAAGACTGATTTTCAACTGCTTTGACCTTGAGTTGTCAACAAAGCACAAATCCTCTCACTGGGAAATGCAGTTGCTTGGCGGAAGCATGACAGTCTGCAACTGAACCTGCAACGCAGCCATATACATCCTGTTTATTTTCTTCTGGTTGAGGATGCAGTAAGGGAAATCTGGGGCTTCTAGCTTGAAGCAGCTTGTGACATATAGAAAGGAAACAGAAGTGGTTCTTCAGTCAGATCACCCACTACATCCAAAATAACAATCCACCCTATCCACTCTGACAAAGTAACACATAATAGAACTAAAACTGTGCTGAGAAAAATAGTCTGTTAAGCTTCCCATTCCTCTGAGGCCTGAAGTCTATTTTTAATGTTGAGAACTGAAGTTACATACGCCCCACCGAAGCCTGCCTTGCCTCAGCCAATTGAGAGAAGCAGCCTGCAAAGCATTAATAATTCATCTGATTTAGTTTTGCTGGCATATTTCAGCAACCAAACGGCACCAAACTCTCCTGCAAGGAAAGAGAGAGGGGTTACTTCAGAAGGAGCTTTCCTCCTTCACAGCATGTTCTTTTTCTTTTTACTTTCTTTCTTTTCCATGTATTTGTCGGCAATGAAAAGCCTTTACAGGCAGTCTAGGAGAAAAAAGGTCTCCATCTAGCATCAGAGTAGGAAAAGCAGACACATCAGTAAGACACAATTTCCATGTCAACCATGATCCACCAATCCAAGTTACTTCTGGTGAAAAGCAGATAATTCTGTGTTCCTTGACAGTCATTTTGAGAAGTTATGCCTGGCAGAGGAAGAGTAGCAAAGACCTTTGGATGGCGTTTCTCCTCTTTCCACACAGTCTTAAAGATAAATGAAACTTTGGTGCAACTCACATGCCAAACATCCCACTATATTTTGGTATTGATGTGAGCCACGTACAGCTTCTAAAGGAAAGTCTCTGTTGCCTTGCCACACCAGCACTTCATTAATGAAGTCCTACATTTATGTCCATTCATTTTACTTTCAAAATATTTTCTGGAAAAAGGGAATGAATTAAACCACTGTCTGCCTCTAGGTTTATTCACTGTATCGATTGCTCTGGAGATGAGTGGGAGTAATTATTCTGAAAAGTTTCATTCTCAGGAGTGAACATGGAGGGTGCTAAATGCATTCAAACTGGTGAATAACATACAGCTGAAAGTGAGAAAAGATGCAATTATGAATGAAGGAAAAGGAAAGTACACAAAGGTCTGCAACAGTAACTTTTGATGATCACGATAGCATCAAGGGGACGCTGAGAATGTCCCGAATCAGAAATTTTCCTCTTCTGACTCTGCAGATGAGATCGAAAAGGGCCAGCTTTACTTCTTGACAGACCTGTTCCCTTCCATGCGATGACTTTGGCAGGGAAAGAGCTGTAGTTAATTATTTTTACAAACAGTGCCCTGCACACCAAAGACTTGCCTCTCCCACCGCTGTGGCTCTCTGGTGTCCCCGTCTCATCTCTCCTGAGCACGTGCCCCAAAGGGCCATTTGCTCCCAAGGATGACCTGCGCCTCTATTACCAGCTGCCCTCGGAGGACTCTGGGCCAGGAGGACATTGCTGCAAGTTCCTGACCAGGCTGCTGAAGATGGTGCAGCTTGTAGCACTCCGTGCACAGCCGTCTCCACTACTCGTTCAAATGCTGAACAAAACCGGGACTAACACAGTCAGGTGCCTGGAGAAGTCCCATCCCCACCACAGCCGCCGACAGGAGAAGGGACCAGCATCGTCAAGACTCACGTGGCTAAGCAGGAAACATGACCTACTGCCCAAAAGAATTTGTCCCCATTTAGTAGCAATATCCCTCCAGGTTGGGGGTTTTGTTTGGGCTAACAACCCAATCATGTAAAAACCAAAACCTGTTACAGAAATTGCAATAGCACTATCCCACCGGGTCCGATGACATAGTGTTGTTGCAGCCCTGTGCTCCTCGAGGAGTAACAAGGACCAAACTAACTAGTAGCAATATTAGGTTTCACAACATTTTGCAACTAACAAAAGTCCTGTGGGACACACAATTACCTTTTATATCACTGTTAAAAGCGTGTACGTCAAAAACTAAGAAAGATAGATTATAATCCATGGACATTAATCATCTGAGCATCTCGGGACTCAAAGTTCTGCAAAAGAAAGGACACTGTCTGACAATACACCTCCAAGAGAAAATGCATGGTCTGAGACAGGCTGGGATTTCATCCAGAGAGCTGCGCCTCACAAAAAAAGGGTGCTTTCAGTTCTGTGCTTATATATATATATATATAAGCTCATATATATATATATATAAAAGCTATAACAGATGGGAAAAAAAAAATCCATATATGAGGCCTCTCTAGCATTAATTTGTTGGTGATTTTTCATTTGCATGTAACAAACCTTAAGTAATTTGTGTTCATTTAAAAAAACAAGACCTTTCACCATGTTGAACTTCATGCTCTCATTGACCAGGTCATTTATTGAATTATTATTGAATTGTCTTTCAGTAATTAAGTCTCTTCTATACAGCAGTTATTCATTTGAGTAGGTCTTAAAATATTACAGAAAAAGAGCATTAGAGATCTCTTTTAGAAAAGCCATTTACTTTAAAAAACGGGATATCTTTTCTCCTTCCAAATATGTTATTCTGGCCCACAATAATACACAATCCTTAGGTACTACTGGATCAGACATGGAACGGCTTTGAAATATTTGCTCACCCACACAGAGGAGGAGACCTTCTCTTTTTTTCAGAAAATTCAACATTTAACCAGTGCTCATTTTCCTAGTTTTTGCAACTATTTGTGCCATACTACTACAAAGGGAATAGCCAGATCCGTCAAACTCATACTGGTCATCACTTTAATATCTTGCAAACAAATAAACCACAGAAAAGAATTTTTTCAAAATATAATTATCAATTGCCTAGGTTAGCTCATTGTGAGGCACTGAAGTGTCTTGGAGGAAAACTGAGGAGTTTTAGGTAAGAAAAGCAGGACCAGAGTAGAGGGGTCCTGTAACCTTTCTGGCCACAGAGGTGGAAGCGTGGCAGAGCTTGGTCCCCGCGGCACCCACCAACCCGAGCACCGCACCGGGGATGGAGTCCGTCTTGCGATAAAAGCGGAATATGCTAGAGCGTGAAGTGAAGAACTGTAGTTTTCACTTTAAATTTAAACAGATTTTCCTTCTCACAAGGTTTCCTTCTGCGCACGCACCAGCAGCGTGCGAGCCTTGCAGAGACGCCGCGGTGAGAAGCGCAGAAAGCCGCGGCAGCACCTCATCCCCAGGACGCCCCGGTCTTCAGAAGAAGATCACACAGCGATGACGGCAGCTACCAGCCGCGCTGGTCCCGGGGGAGGCCCTGAGAAGTGCTGTGGACGCGCTCAGGGCTGAGAGCACAAACCTGTAATCGCCAGCGCTGGCTGCAGCCTCCCCCGGGACACGCGCTCGGGTGCCCGTGTCGGTACGTACTGGTTCCCCATCACCGGCACCCCGCGCTCAGCATGTTTCCCCTCTCTTGGGGAACGCTCTCTTTCAAACGTTATCCTTCTGCTTGGCGGCTGTGAGTACTAAATTAATGCAAAGCAATTATAAAGACAGAACTTCCAGCTCTCGCTGGCTGTTTAGTGAATAATCCTTCATCTTCTAGTAAACAAGGAAAGAGAAGCAGCAAAATAGAACAATGAAACAGTATGACCACGTAAAAAAAAAAAAAATCTAAGTGGCTTTCCTACAGAGAGCTGGAAGTGGTATTTATTTCCTACCTGGAATGCTGATGATGTATGTGGTTCAACAGCAAACACACTTTTCCTTTATCAAAAGTTTGCATGCACAGAGACTGCCGAGCTCCTGAGGAAGGACGTCAGTAAGGCAAAGCAGAGGAAGATAAGATCATCTTTTCATTTCCTGCCACTTGTAGACTAATGATTTATCCCCGTCGCTATGGGCTCCTTTACCTGTCTCTCTGCAGGAGAAATTCTGGGTAGTGAGTCAGTTTTCAAAAAATTCTTTAGTAAAAATCCCGAATACAGGTTTTATAGAAAGGACACCTAATCATTAATTTCTGCGTCCTTATTCCAGATTTGCTTTTCCCTTTAAAACAGCTGCTGAATTCAGTGTGTACAACAGCGGCTCCAGAACAGGATGATGGTGGTCGTGGTTTTGAAAAACCTGTCAGCGAGTCTCTGTCTAAAATACCACAAGGACCACGTACTTTCTGTGGCCTTTTGGTGCTAGATGATGATGAGGAACAAGAATAGACTTCAGAGCCCTACCGCAAACGGCACCGCTGGGAGATGGTTGGCCTTCCTCAGCATTGCTCTCCAGAGGGAAAGCATAACTCAGGTGAAAAGCCGCTACGGTCTGTGTGCTTAGCAGCTCTCCAGACATGCCTTTTAGAAGGAGTTTGTCTCTCTCTTGTCACAATAAATTTCCAACAGGACAAGAAGTCCTTGAAATGGTAGCAAGTGCTACCTCAGGAGAAGGTCAGTTTTATCTGATGAAGGAGGTAATTTCTATCTGACTGCCTTGACATATTGGGTCCGGTACTTCCCAGTTTTGCATCCTGCATCAGCCTTTACAACTGCAAAATGCCAGCACTGCTGCATGGGAGCTGCCGGCCATAGAGAAGGAAATTACTTTGTCAGGTGGAAGGCAGCACACAATTGCATCCACATTCCCACAGGAAGATTCCATTTGCAAGTAGAAAAGGTCGAAATACTTCAATATTTGGGCTAAGAAACATACGCTTTGATTCAGGCATCCTGTGCTACTTTGACAGGCTGCACTTCTTGGGTGGGCCACTTGCCCTTTATGGGCCTTCCTCCTCCTTAAAAGAAGAGCGGATGCTGGAATGCTGCACTTCAGAGGACCACGAATGTGATCCCAGCAAGATGTCCTTTCCACAGAGAACACCACAAAGGCAGCAGCTGAAATACCAACAGGCAATGCAGCAGCACATACAAAAGGGACTGGTCCAACGCAGAGCCAAAATGTTTTTCATTTTCTAGAAAAAATGTCAACATGACCTGGAGAAACCTTACATGTGAAAAAATTTAACTGCAAAGTCTAATAATTTTTTTAAAAAACAGTTAATCTTGTATTTTAACAGATACAGTAAAATAAATCCTCATGTAGCTTTTTAAAATGACTTGCTGAACCGAAGGTCCCGTTGCTCACCCTAGCACGTCACGCTTGCACCTTCCCTTCTAAAACCAGGGTCCACAAACAGCTGTGGGGCAAGCTGAGGAACAGCCGTAGTAGAAATAATCGGAGAACAACAATGGAATTCCTGCCAAGTGCCCAGCTGCGCGTGGAACCACGACAGAGCATTGTCACGTCCTCTGTCGGCAACTTGGTGGCATGAGAGCAAGCCTGGGTCATTCCGAAGTGTGTGCACCAAACCATTTTGTGAAAAAGACATCCAGTGCATTTTGATTGACTCAGCTTCTTTTTCAACAGAAGAATTTGTCCGTGCAGAAAGAGAGAGGAATTTGATCATTCGTCTGGGGCTTGCCAGGCCTTCAACAGTGCAATTCCCAGGGCTGCAAACAGCAAGAAGTCCTACAGAAATTGCCATGAACGTGCTGGTTTATCCAGTAGCACAGGACACGTTTTGCACGATAAAGGTGCCCTTGCAGTAAACCCAAGAGCGGAGCCACACCACCACTCGTCCAACCCAGCGCCGTCCCAGCGGCCGCATCCAGCCCCTCTGCCCGTGGGACCACCAGCCCACGCAGCCGCCCGCGCTGGGGGCACAGCCTGCACCGGCGCTGGCTTCCACGGCGTTCGGTGCTGTAAGAAAGCGATGCGCTCACGGGATATGAAAGGCTTACTTCAAAAAGAGCAGATGTTTAAACAGCTTTTATGTATACGTAGCCAAGGATTGCAGCTCTTAAGACAGAGTTAAGTAGCCCCAGCAGAAATTCATGCGTGGAAAGAAGAATGTTAGAAAAGTCCAGGAGCAGTCGCAGTTATTTGCAGGAAAGCTCCCTGCAGGGCAGACTCTCCTCTGGTATGCTCGAGCAAGAGATTCACAGGCATGGCTTTCCTGCAAAGATACAGCCAGTTCTCATCAGATGTTGGCTGATGAGGACAGAGAAGCCAGATCAAGAAGTACAAATTGCCAACTGACCCAAACTGAATCTTTGGGATCCGTCACGTACCTCGCTTGCTCCCCACACTCGTCTGCCTGTTCCCTGCCCTCACAGCTCTTACAGCGGACAGACACGGATGTATCTCACACCGGTGCCAAAAAGCAGTCTTATTCCTGTGCAGAAGTCATTTATTCAGAAAAGAAATTCACAGTTAACAGGAAGGGACTTACTTTGCTTTTATGCTCATACTTCAGGCTTCCTGATTTTGCTTTTTTCTGCAATTTCAGATATATAGGGGCCTGTATTAAAAAGTTGCCTGGCACAAAGCCAGCGTCATTTGCCTACTCTCTGATGCCAAACGCTCTTGCTTTTTGCATCTTCTTCCAGGATCGCAGAGCGCACAGCCCAGCAGCCATCTGCAGAGCTGTCCCCTCCTCCCCCGGTTCTCGGTTATTTTGCCATCTGAGCAGCAGTTACTCTCACACCGAGCTGCAATTCCCGTGAGACTCTGCAGCTCTCCTTCAATTTGACTGTATTTCTCGCTGAGCTTCTTTCCTGTTTTGTGATATTATTCTAATCAGCCGAACATCACCAGTGTCATGTAACTTCGCAATTCCCGGACAAAGCTGTTAGTCCTGCAGCTTATTTCCTCCAAGACTTGTGAATAAATTATATCTCCCAGCACCAAAAGATTTCATCAAACTGACAAACAAGCTCCCCACCCAAACGCTCGGGGTTTTTAACAGCTCTTTCCCTGGCAGCAGGATTTCCCAAGAGAGGTGGACTACCGCAGGTCTGAAATCTGCAGGACGAGTGGAGGGAGCCCCAGACCAGGCAGGTCGTTCCACTTTTGAAGCACTGGAGAAGTCTACTTTATTATTCTCCATGCATTTCCCAGAAGAGATGAGGGCCACGTGCCATCCCTACGGGATCCCGCGGGATATTCCTTGCTGGCAGGTGGAATTGAGGGCAGGTCCCATGCCCTGCTGCGGTGGCACAGGCTGCTCAGAAGCCGCACGGGCTGTGCCACCTCGTCTGTCAGCATCGCGCCCGGACACTGACCCGTACAGGGCGGCCGCGGCTCCCACCCGCTGATTTTCGCTCTGACTTGTGCGCTAGTTTTTGTGTCCCCGGTCTCCCTGCTCACACCGACCCAGCAGAAGCACATATGGGAAGGTAAAATCAGTTTCATTACGATGATAAGCAAGTTTTGGTTTTATTTCAGTTATCTTCATTTTCTGGTCTGGCACTTTCTAGCTAAACTTAAAATCTGAAATGATAATCTAGCACATTGCAAAAAGCCATTGCTACAGAAAGCACCAATTAGATATTGTGCCCACCCACACAGAGCTGTGCCTCTGCAGACAGAATTTTTGTAATATTTTTTAATCACCGTAACAAGAAAAAAATAATTCTAACTTTTGCTGCACCTTGATTGTTGCTACCCCAGACACTCAGCTATGATCCCGCCAGCCCCGTATGCCGACGTGCCAAGACATCCTCCATAAAAAGGGCGCGTTTGTGAAGTTAAGCCAACCCAGCCCCGTGCGTGAGGGTCCCCCCCTCCCTGCAGCAGGTCGGTGCAGGCACAGGCATTCATCCAGCTGCACCGCCACCTGCGCAGGGAATGAACGCATCTGAAAAGTGACCTGGCAGACCAAAACCAATGAGAAACTAAATTTGCTTTCAGCTAGATCTGCTTCCTGATCCAGGACCGTGCAAGAGGGGGGAAGGGCAGAAGCAGCATCCCCCCCGCCAGCACCGAGCCCCCCGCGCCGCTCCGTGCGGACCCACCACGGGCAGGGTCTGAAACAGGCACCGGCAGCAAAGATGTCAGGATCTGTTTAATCGTGTGCATTGGCTTTGGAGGAGAAAAAGCATGCTGCTTCCACTGGAAATCCAAAAGAAATTCTAAACCAGGAAGGACTCTGATAACCGCAGCTGCCGCTTGGCCCAGATGCAAACGTAGGGAGAAGTCAGAGTATTGCTTTAATGCCTTCCAGGACAATAGTTTGGCGTAACCCTTCTGACCGAAGGGCAACGTCCAGACCATTGCTTCCCACGGCCCTGAACGGAGTGCACCTTCCTCACTCGTGAGCCGACTCGCCACCGATTTCAGTATCTTTGGTTTTCCAGGACTAAAGTGCGCTGCAGCGTTGGCGCAGAATGCCGCTTTTTGCAATCCCCACCAGAGTTACACGGACCAATAACTTCCCTGCCATCGCTGCCCTTCCTGCGCTCCTTTTCCTGTGACAGGACAAAACATGAAGCGGATCCACTCAACGGCAAAATTGTCGTCGTCAGGAGAAAACCCTCCTGCCCCACACGCCGTTTGCCTCTGGAATGCCCCTCAGAGCTGAGCACCCGCATGCCGAGTACCCCAAGTCCATCAACAAACACCATGCCTTTCTTTTATCCCTTTTTTATTGAGAAGTCCTTTTAGTGATAATTCCGGCCATTTTTACAGTCTTCCCTCCAGTTTGAGCAGTTGTACTTTTCTGGTTACCTTTGCTCTGTTAATCATTTATTCAGGTTTTGTAATTTTGTGGCTCCTGTGTTGATGGGACATCACTGCAAGAATCGCGGAGAGGACTGCAGCTCCGCTCAGGCACACGATCAAATGAGCACGTCCACCACCCAGCCGTAAGAACCCTCCCAGTCCCGAGGGCGGAGAACGTCCCTACGCCCGACCTTCCTCACGCCGCACACCTCCTTCCAGCGACCCGCGCCAGCAGCCTCCGGCTCCCTGACCTCCAAGGGGATGTGACCACTTGGATAACCCCTATCTCCACTGTCCCAGGACAGGTGGGCTCGCGTTCAATGAAAGAAACGGAGCGGGGAAAAAAGTAATCGGTCCTCTTTCTGACAACAATATTGTACTAAACTGCTGAACTGAACTTGAAAGTGTGAGCTTAAAAAAATTACCAATTGAGACAATAAAAACAAACCGGTGTTTTGTCCACCTTAAACTCAAAGAACGCGCCTGAGAGCGTACACCCTGCGGCAATTACTTCTGTCGATGTAACTCAGTTGTAGCTACTGAAGTTTGTGCTGCCTATTATCTGAGTTACATTTTTCCGGTTCGTTTCAGTCTCCTTTTTCGGTACAGGCTCCTCTGGCTGCACCACGCAAGCCGCTTGCCCAAGATGCCGATAAATGTAAACCAGCAGCGATGAGCACACGTGGCTGGTCTGGCTGGGCAGGCAACGTGCCACGAACACGTCATGGCAGCAGTCTCAGACACATTTGCCTAGCCTCTATCTATTTTAATTGCACAATTGTAAGACTAGTGTGAATCCCATTAGTATAAAGTGAGTTTCTGCTCAGCTAGTTAGTAAGCACACTTTCTTCATTTCCATGGACACACATGAAGCCACAAGAATTGCAGAAACCTGTAACTCACCATGGCGACGTTTGCAAGTTCCTGACCAGCCGTCCTGCTGACAGCACCCAGGTGTCACTCGGCAAGTGCAGAGGGTGGGTTTTAAACTGCATATCATGCAAAATATATTCGCCTCCTTTTAACTGCCTGTTACGTCTTTGTTCATTCCCCTATTTAGGATGCACAGGATGTTTTTTGCTGTAGAAGTTTTCAAATCAGACTTTCCCATTTCGCTACCTACACAAAGACAAATATTTAACCAGCATGTAATAGAAGAGTCTCTTCAGGGCCCAAAGAAATGCAAGTATTTCTATGCCGAAACGCAAAATGTCATCAGAAATAGAAACCAACAGTAAACGCTGCTTTGAACATGAAATGGAATATAGTGAAACACGCATGAGAGCAGCTGAAGATCCATTCTCTGCCCGGGCATCCCTTGCAGCTCGTGACCCCACAAAGTGCCTTCTGCCCCTCTCAGCGATTCACCAGGCAGCCCGTGCACCCGAAGTGCTGTGACTTCGGTAACGCAGAGACCGTTTTCTTTTTCTTTGAATTGCACAAACCCATCTTTGTTCAGATTAAAAAAAGCTTTGCAACCATTTGAAGATACGAGGGGGGTTCTTGTATGTTTGCTTTTAAAGTTGACTCGTACCTTTACAAAGAACCTGCAACCGATGATCAAAACTTTAAAGGGCAGTTCCACATGTATCCACTGGATTCCCGTTAAGCTGTGACGTGCGTCTCAGCACTAGACCCATCACTTCCTACAGTAACCCTTGGAAAGCGAATTTATTGCTACATTAGCCACACTTGTTCCCTTGCGGTGTGGATTCTCTGATCACCCTTTGCACTACAAATGCTACTGCAGGCAGATGAAAAGACATGATGATTGTAGCATTTACACTTCCTGATAGAATTTTTATGGCGTTTTTTTTTTTTAATTGTCCAATTTATAGAGAATGAAAAAATAAAGGGAGAATTCAGAACAGGCAGAAGTGTCACACTTAAAAATCAATTTCAGTTTGGGTTCAGCCCCTCTGCTGAAAACCAGACACATTCTCACACACTAGCTCACCAACCACATAGTGGTTCATAGCACTATTAGTGAGAAGCACGTTTTTTTCCGATGCCAGAATAATATGCCAAGTGCTGGAATTCCCATTTCCAATACATTTGGAAACTGAGCACATTTCCATTTCCACAGGTGAGTATTAGGTAGGTGTGGGTCCCTATTACTCTCATGAGTATAAGCCTTCTACTAAAACAGCTACAAAAAACCCCACCCACTACTTGCAAACTATGCAGCAGCTCTGTTGGCATTCTCTTGTAATCTCAAACTTGCGTTATTATAACATCCAACATAATATGCAGTATAAGAGGCGTGTGTTTTATTTAACCCAAAATATTATATAACTGGCAGCACCATCTTCTCAAAGCGGAATTTCGTATCTGCTTTCAGCAGTGTCCAATCCATGAGAGTATTTACTCCGCACACCCCACCACTGCGCAGGGGGAGAGCTTTCCCTGCTCCCCAGCCTCCCACTGCCTCTCCTTAACACAGTTTCTCTCTAACAGCTTGTGGAAGTGGATGGGCGATTTGGGGGGAATAGCACAGAATGACCCCCGGGATCCTAAAGGCAGAGTCTAACCGCAGAGGTTGCAGATACCTTTGTCTGACGTGTCTTTTGTCTATTTGTGACTTTTTCAGCAAATTGTCCCATCTTCTGTGAATTGTCTAGCTATGGGGTAGCATTGACCCAGGTTTCTCTTACAGCTTATGTGCAAGTTTTATCTGTTCCGGTGCTTTGTGCCTAGCTGCTCAGAGTCCCCCAGATTTCCACTCTCATTTCAGGAGAGCAGCTCTTCAGACCGTCACCACCAAACGCCCGGCCAGGAGCTCCTTGCTAACCTCCAGAGGCAAGAGATCCCACAGCTTATTGCAGTGCTGCACTCCCCTGACTGGTGACAGGTATTCTCTCCAATCTCATCTACATCTTCCCTTGCCTCAAATTAAACCAAGTAATTATTGCCTCACTCTCTCCCGAAATAACACAACTGCCGTGCTTATGGCGGTGGGTGACAGAACCCAAATCCGGCTGGTAAATGACACCAACTTGTGTTCAAACCCTTATCTGTCCTTCCTCTTTATTAATGTTTAGAGAAAACAATTACTGCTGGAAGGTACAAGTACTTATTCATGAGGAACTTGCCAGTTTAGCTAATGGCCACAGTCCTCTGCTGAAACTAATCTGAGCTTTGCCTGAGGTTCAGTAAAATCCTTTTACTGTCCTGGAATTACTTCTGCCAGTCTGCGGAGCGGGGCTCCAACCCAGAAAACACACTTATGCCTCCTCTCAAGTCTCGCTTCTTCAGTATCAAGCCCAAATTACGAATGTTAGCGTTTAATAGTGTAACATTCTTGCTTTTAACTACAAAATGCTGTCAGACCTTTCGTGCGAAGCAGAAAGGAAAGAGGCATCAGGAATTACTGAGAGACATTCAGATTTCCTAACAGCTCCCGTAGAGAAACACAGCAGATAGTAAAAACTGTTTGAATGAAATAAGAACTCGCCCATAGAACAAAGTTTGGTAATGAATAAATAGATAACTCAAGAAAATTCAGGCTGAAGTTCCTAAGCACTATAACTTGAAACTTGCAGTGAATAAAGGCAAGTTTTCTGGAGACTAACGTAAAAGTTTTATTGAAAGTTTCTGTTCAAATTGTTGGTGATAGTACTTCACAAAAACAGAGCTCAGAATATTAGAGAGACAGAAGTGACTTATGACTTACAAAAAGCCCAAAATACCAGACCATATTACTTTGCAGCAGAGAGGCAGGCTATGCCAGATGTTTCATGGCAGTATATATTTTCAGTCCTTAATTAAAAGAAGAAACAAGAAGTCCAAGTCACAAACATTACAGAGCTTTGGAGGTAAAAAACTAAATCAAGTCTCTTATGATTCTCTAGGGACTTAAATTAAGTGCCCAATAAAATGGGCAGTTAACCATATAAGCATAGATTTCTTCACTGCTTTAATTAAATGTGACTCATCCAAGTTTTTTCTTGGAAACTTCAGGCACACTCTTCTCAAGAGGATCCATACAATGGGATGAAAGTTTAGTTGACTGGAAATTCACACTTTGGAGGTAAAATGCATGGATAGATTTGATAGATTACAAGGAACAGGTACACAGAATTTGCAGAAAGGTGTGCCATGCTCATGTTCTTTTTCCTTCCAAGGGGAAGACAATGGGCAGGAGCCACATGGCACGGCTCTCCCAGAGAACTGTAAATTCATAGCATATACAACGAACACGGAACAGCCACCACCTTCAGGAAAGAACAAGGCATGCCTACTTCTCCATCCTCAGTGGAGCAAGACTTTATTTTTGAGAGGTGTACAATCTCCTGCTAACAGAGGCCATAAATAAGGAGTGCATCTTTCAGCATCAGGAGATGTTCTGTACTGAGCCCGCTCCTGCCTACAAGTGAGCAGAGAAACCGTCCTGAACCCTGCCACTGCAAATCATACCAGAAATTTGGGGACATGATCAAAGTGTGACATTGTTTTCAGAGAAAATTGGGACTTTTTGGAAAACTTTAGGTTTTCCCTTCAGAACCAGAATCAAAATTTTAGAAGCTTTCTACCAAAAGAGAATCCCAAAGGATGCGTTTCAGGAAGAACAAAACTACTTTCTAAAACAAAGCAGCCCATGGCACCGACTGCAGACCAGAGGCATTGACGCAGCTCCGGAAGGCTTCCCAGGCTGCTCCCAAAACTCCGAGCCCAGGGGTCCCAGCTCCCAAGGGGCTCCCCTGGCCACACACACCCCACAGTGGGACCGTCGCTCCCAGGGACCAGCCTGTGCCGCAGGAAGCTGTAAAAACTTTTGTCTCAAAGTCCAGAAGAAGGAAGGGCCAAGCTCGCAGCTTTGCCTCCCGAGCCAGTCGTGTGCGCACAGCGCTCAGGCGGGAATTAAGGGAGACGGGATGGAGACTGGTGAGCCAACGTGGGAGAAGCAAGAACAGATTTAACTTGTCTGTCCCTTTAACTGAGTCCAACCCCGGATCCTGCCAAGGATTAAAACACTTTCAGTTTTCAGTTGAGTGTTTTTCCATATGACACAGGACTTGCAGTCCCCGGGTTGGCACAGAAACAATTGCAAGAAGAAAGAAATGCTTTCACTGGCCCGTTGGAGAGGCACGGCTGAGGGAGCTGGAAACTCTCCTGTCTGAAGATGCTTTGCTTCAGTCACTGCTCAAGGAGCCTGGAGAAATTTCCAAATTCTTTGACTTTTTTCAAATGGAAATTCTGAGATCCTAATCAAGAAACTCCCTCTAACCCCCCCACCTCTCTGGCAAATTTCTTTTTCTTGTTCTGTTGCAAAACACATCTTTC
The DNA here is from genome assembly GCA_013400195.1 of Aramus guarauna. Taxonomy (NCBI): domain Eukaryota; kingdom Metazoa; phylum Chordata; class Aves; order Gruiformes; family Aramidae; genus Aramus; species Aramus guarauna. The sequence continues at coordinate 102,506 of VXBL01001169.1, read as the reverse complement.
TCACCCAAAAATCAAGAAATGAACAAAGGTGCCCAGTGAAAGAGCCACAGAGGTGAAGATTCTTCATCCTGGGCAAACCAAGAAGTATCATCAGTGAGAGCCTTTATGAAGAGACTTTGCATGGTGCTCTGCCTGCAGGATTTCTGACCGTACCTTCATTGCATTGCTTGATCCTCTGGCATACGAGGGGACTGCAGGAAAGATGATTACGGAGCAGCTGAGCAAAGTGAGTCGCCCCAATGAATCCTGCCTCTGCTCTCCTCATACCCTTCTACCCACTGACCACTTCCTCTGCGCAGAATGAGATTCCTCCTCTTCCTGGATACGCACCCCATTAAGGGCTGTTCTCCAGGAGCGCTGTGCATGACACCTACACTGCAAATAAAATGGAATGGGCTTTCAAGCCTGGGTGGTAAACCCAGCTCTTCTCCTTCAGCACTCCCTGGACAGACATTACACGCTCTCAGTTATGTCAGACGGTCGTAACTGCCCAGAGCAGCTGCCGCCGGGCTGCACTTTATCACATCCTCATTCTGCTGCTTAACCTGTGTGTTGGCATATCCCCTGCCCGCGGGAATGAATTCCTGCTTCATTAAACGTTAATTACAGCTTTTCCTAGTGCTATGTAGGAGTGTTGCAAACTATGCATTAATATCTGCAAAGTGCTTGGGAATTTTGGACAGGAGATACAAGGTAATTTATTGTGTGCTATATTATAATCCCTCTAGGCATATCTATAGCATAAGGAAAGGGGGGGGGGATGGGGTGAACACCAGATTTGCTAACCTTAAAACTTTTGTCACAGCAATGATTAAAATCAAGTAACTTTAGTTTTAAGTGGGAATTTAGATGTGAATTCAAGTTTTTAATTACAGCTAAAGTGCATTTTGTCTGAATCACTACCCATCGCCAGCCTGAGCGAAGGACACTCCTGACCAAGGACTGCTCTGTCCTGGAACAGGGATGCATGCAAACACGTCAGAGAAGCGGCTGCAATAAATAATATGCAATCTAAGCTGGCAGCTTTGAGATGTTTGTCTTAGATCATTTGTTTTCAACCATCTACCTACGTTCATTACAAGTCCCTTCCCCTGCCAGAATCGTTCTTGTTTCTCACGTAAGGTGGACGGCAATACTAAATGGCATTACGCGACTGACGCCTACCTCGGTGGTCATTTCCCCTCTGGCTGAACCAGAGAGGTTGCTCTTGCCACAGGGTAAATCCGCACACAACGGTCACTGAGCGGTCTGGGCTTCAGAGGAAGATCCGTTTCACTCTAGTGACATTAAACTACATTTGAACTTTCAAAAACCTAATTTTCTTTTAGATCAATGTAGTCAATATAGGTGTTAGGGGAAAAACAATTACATTTGCTGTACTCCTGCATTTCCTGATAACCCACCTGCAGACTCTGTTTGCTGCCTACAAAACCTCTGCTCTTCTTATGAATCAAGAGGAAACCTCGGTGATTTGCTCTCACAGAGGGGAGAAAGCCACTGCCAGTGGCCACAGCCATTACAGGGGTTACAGCCTCTAATTCTTTCCTCTGCTGACTTAAATCACCCTGCTCTCACCTTGAGATTCAGGAGTCAAATGCTTCCCCCCCAACCCCCCCATCTTGTGTATTTGACAATCCTCTGTGATATTAAAACAATGAGCACTGTTGGTGCCACAGCCAGAACATCAGCAGAGTGTGGATCGGCTGGAAGTTCTCCTTAACTTATAATAGTTGTCTGTAAACCTAGCAGCGCTGGATTTGTTGAGAAAACTGTCAGCTTCTCAGGGAAGAAATTATATCTTCTAGAACATTTGTGCAGTATGGAGTGAAACACAACCTTGATCCAAACAAAAAAGTGTTTGGATAGGAGATGAAAGGGATGGATTCTTGAATTAGGAATAATATCCCAGCCAGGAGATATTCACGGAAGTGGAATCTTAATATTTACTTAGACTTTCAGCAGCACTGATTCACATACAGTTTATTGACTTTTCAAATACTGCTCAGCGTACCTGGATACTAGAACATCACCCATAAGAAGTTTACCAGAAATGGGCTGGATCAGAACAGTGCCTATTTTAAGCATACATCTGGGCTTGATTCTGCTTCTCCTGAAGTCACGGATAAAATATTCAGTTCCATATTAAGAAGTAAGATTTTTTTTTCCCTTATACACAAGAGGCCCAGGAAAAGGAAAGAGTTATCACAGAACTCAGGTGCTACCCCAGGCCAGCCCAGGAGCAGAAAGGTCCGCTGGCAGCACCTGAAACCCTGTGCACCGTGTGCATTCCCGTGGCAGTGAGACCCAGCGGCTGCAGCACCGTTACCTAAGGAGGTCTCCAGGCTCTGGAGCCGCCAGCACCTCGGGGTCCATGGGCACCCTTCCCAAAGGCAGCCGCCAGCTCCATCACATTCAGGTAAGCGTCCGAGAAACGCTCTGTGAGCCAAGGGGGACAGCTCTACACGCGTGCACAAAACCACCTGCTGTAAGCAGCCACTGGCACCTTTCATCTGAATGTACAACAGCTATCTTCAACGGCTTCTGGTTTCAGTTGTTCATAGTAGCCAACACTGTATTCACTGATTTTCACTATGTACAATAGCTCCTATCTATTTTCCATGTTTGTTCTGCACTTTCTGGGATGTCCTGACAAGACATAACTCAGCAAACACTTCATGGTATAGCACAAAAAAGTTTACAAGCAAGCCTTCTCCCTGCTCACTTTGCATGTAGAATAATTTTTATTTTAATAATTTTTAGTCTGAAAACTTGAATCTAGCTACACATTCCTTAAAAAAAAAGACATTATTTACACAGCAAAAATTGCCCATTTTTATATAACATCAGGCCCAGAAACACACTTGGAGAAAGTGCAGCTGAGTGAAAAGGATTGCAAAAGTGCAAAACGTGTCCAGCACCACAGATCCGAGTCTTTCGAATGGAAAGACAGGTCTGGCGTGCTGCCTCAGAAAAGCTAGAGCAGGTGCTGCCGCAAGAGACACACAGCTCTGTCTTCCGAGGTGCAGATCTCATCAATAATGGATACCTCTTAGCATTCAGTTGCACTTCTCCACCATTTGAGTTCAATACAGCTTGTTCATTTTCAGCAGATATATTTTCCCTTGAGGAGCCCCAACACTTTGTTGTCACCATTCCTAGAACTTCTTTGCTGGCGCTTGGCCCAGACAAGTTGTTACTGAATGCATGCCTTTATTATTCCAGAAGAAGACAGAAGATTTGACAATTCTGATAATGAATAAGAGTTGGATGCTCCAAGGAGCATCAACTGCTCCCCACGTTCTAAACACTTAAAATGATACCCTGAATATTTACAGGCCTCCAAACTGAACTTGTCACAATAAGAACTTCAAGGAAAAAATTCTCACTCCTCTTTTGCAGAGAGGCTGTGACACCTACAGTCTTTAAGCTAAGTATTTCAGTCTTGCAAAAAGCCCCAGGTCTTCATCCGGGAATGGCCAATGATGATGCATTTTAGTCTGGGCTGGTAGAAACCTACTAATTCCTAGGTTAAACTTATGCCTAGTCACCTGATGTACTGCTGGCCTTGTTTCAAAACAGTTGTTTAGGTTAAGCAGCTTATTTCTCTAGTTTTTACCCATTCATGAAGTTACACAAAGTAGAATCTCTCTCTACTATCCTTTTGCTCCGCTGCACGAGTCACACTGAGGTGTAACGCACAAGACTGACAGATCTCATTACTAGTTTCCAAACACCCCAATTTCTCCTCATCAGACTTGTCTATAGCAGAAGAGCCTGCCAACCCAAGAACCATATGGTTTTCCTCAGCACACTTGGAAACCCTATTGCTTCCATGCACAAGAGCACTCCAAACAACATATGGATATAGAATAGATATGGTTCCTAGCGGCCATAATACCAGCTTAGCATGCATGAATAAGTAGACTCCATACCGCTTCACCAGACACACCTCAATATTCTCCTGTTATTGCCCTGCTGTGAATTTCCAGAGTTCCCTGAACCCTTTGCACAGCCCGGATCAGAGTGACATGGTGCCTAGAGTGCACACAGCTGGAACAAGTCTGAGTTGGGAAAGGTGCTAAGTAATAATAAGACTGATAACAAACACTTCCCTCTGCTAAAAAAAAAGCATCACCAGCATTTCTGTCTCAGACCTGCTCACCCTCCCCCTCGTTATTCCTTACCTGGAAAATTAAGGATTAGGAACTGTCATTCATATGATAACATTCACTCTTGAAAAATAGCTTTAAAAGAAACTAGGAACCTGGGGCCAAGACATCTACCTTGTATGACTCTCAGCCAAGCTACATGACATACAACGTGGCTATAGATGATGTTCTCCAGAATACCTGAGGATATAAGTCTGATGTTGTTTGTCACACACTAGGGTTACAAAATTTCCCTACTAAGGAATACAGGTCAGGAATACAGCCATTACCCAGCTGTCAAAGACTAGACCCAGACAGAGACAGTTCTCCAAAACAGCTCTAAAATCTGTAATCTGCATTTTTGCCTTTTAACCTAAAAGGAGAAAAGATTCAGGCAATTAAATCTTGTAACCAGTCATTTGCAATGACACCGATAAAACTCAGAGCAAATTTTAGACCACTGTACCATGAATTCAAATACAGAGACTTCCGGTTCAGTTGGAAGCTCCTGATGTAAAATGAAACCAAGAAGTTATAATCTGTTATACTTTTACATTCACCTTGAAAACTAATGGCCTGACTACTACGCTTCTAGCCAAATTCCACCTGAGTGCATTATTTTTCTTGTGAATTATCTTTAGAGCCGGGAGCCACACAAGGGACCATCCAAAGAGCCAAGGCACAACAGCGGCGCTGCAGAGTGCCTTAGCACAGAATTGCACCCCGAGATCCGTAGCTGCTCTGCGCTGAAGATGCTAGAGAAACCACCTCTGCAACAGAGGAGGAGCTTGCAATATATGCTGTACGCTGCCGTGTTCGGAATGTACTTTAAAGATTTCATGTCAGAGCGCTGTCAAGGTTAAGCTTGTACAAACGGCAGGAAGGACTTGAGGACCCTAAAGTAATGGGAGACTTTGAAACCAATGACCAAACCTTACGAGAACGGATTAGGGTGAACACACAAACGCTGCAGTGAAGAGCTTGTACCCTGAAACAAAGCATTATTCTCTGCTTGCATACATACTTGGTGCTGAGGACAAACTTTTACTCACATTATTGGTTTTGAGGTTTGCAAGTGTTCTAGCTAGAGTTCCCTGTAGTAACAGTTTGATCTCTTCAGTGCTATTACATTCCCAGAATCAAGTCAAATCCAATAACATGGTGCAACTTGAAATATTTGTTTCTAACACATTTCTGAACAATTTTCATTATAACTATTGAAGACGCGAGGATCAGACAGCCGTTGCACTGAATACTTAGGGTTTCTTCTACGAAGCTGTAGGAGATTGTGTAAGAGGACAGTAACTCTGCAATCTGATCACAGATTTTTAAGCCTGTATCGGCACCTAATAAAGATGCAGTCACATCAGCTTTTTGCAGGAGGAAGAAAGTGAGAAATATGAGTGCTGGCCAGGCTTGCAAATTCAGACTTCATGTTATCTAACCTGCAGGCAGCATCAGAGTTACTGGAGGAGTTAATATACAGTTCCAGTAGCTGCCAAGCAAGCCTATATAATCAGGAGAGTCATTTAACTCATTAAGTGAGGAACATTCCACACCAAAGTGCCTTTCATTTATGCCCAAAGAAATCCTCCTAATAGCAATATTTAAAAGACTTTTCTTTGGAGCCCATTGTAACACACCTTTGTTCTTTTCATCCTCTTGCAAAGCGCACTACTGAGACCAAAGCTGTAATTTCCTCTACTTGTAACTGCTCCATAGGTTTATCCGACCTTTAGAAAAGACATTCTTTTCCCTCCCCATCTCCTTCAAAGCAGCTGCATTTTCAGAGCACACCCTGTGGCCCAGGACCTGCGGGCACCACGGGACAGCGGTGGGCAGAGGCACCCCGCCGCACCAGAGGACCTCCCAGACGCTGCCTTGCGGAGCGGGGCGGTGGCAAGTGCCGCAGAGCAGCAGGACGAGGCACGCAGAGCCAGGAGCACGCCGAGCCTCTGGCGTGCAATTCTGCCACCCATCACCCCCCTCTTCTCTTGGGCAGCGCGGCACTGCGTGGCAGCCCCTGCAGCCCGGGCTCCTCCCGTCTAAGGTCTGTTATCAGCCCTGCGTGGAGCCTTCAGCACGTCACAGGGACCAGCTATTAGAAGTGCCCCCCGCCCGCAGCAGCCTGGCTGTGCGCTCGCTTGAGGCAGCCTGTAATTTCTCGGAATTTAAGAAGAGGTTATTTAGGAGCCAGTCAAGCTCTTCATTAGACCAAAGCATTTGCTGTGTACCAATCACGTACAGATCTACACAAAATAAGGCAACTAAGAAAGGCTTTTGCAGTAACTCGGGCTCTGCCCCCACGCACTCACAAAAGGAGAGGGCACCGGCCACGAGGGACCGCGGCTTGCTCAGGACAGCACCCACGAGTCACAGCTCGGGCAAGTCCAAGGGACCTGCCGTGACAGAGCCCGGGTTCGATGAGCAATGCTTAGCCGGTCCCAGACCTGCCGACCAGGGCGCAGACTGCACGGGAAGCTCTCCGTCGTCCCCATGGATGTCATCCTGCCTTTGGCACCTTTATGACCCCGAACGCGTAAGCCAGCCACGTGGCTTTTTATACAGGGTGACTGATTTCCATGGAGCCTTTTTATTTGTTTACCTGTTGTTTCTCTGCAAGTCAGGCAAGACAAGTAGCCTTCTCTCTTGTATTTACCTCTTAAAAATCTACATGTCATGTCTCTCAGTTTGCCAGACTGAGAAATTGCAGTTTCCCTTTCACTAGATGTATTAAGACCTTTGTTTAATTAGCTTACACAGAAGTCTACATGATCCCTAAATTTAAAAGTTGACTACAGCTGCAGAGTAGAATTATGACTTAAATTCTGTCAAATAATGAAAAGCACTAACTGTGGAGCCTGCCGGTCCGCGGAAGGGTCAGTACAGCCTGGCATGGTGAAGCGAGGTGACAGAAATCAAGAACTCTGACTTCGCAGAGCAAGGAACAAAGGTGCCAGGAGCTAATCAGAGCCCAGCTCCACAGCCTAGGAAGCACCAGAGCTCTTCCCACACAAAACATTAACCACATAATTTGCAGTTCACAGGTTTTACAAGGCTCAGAGCACTGGATCTCCCGTCCAAGTCAGCTGTCTTTTCGCAGAGACTGCTTGTGGAGTAACTTGCTGGCAGAAAACAAGCAAACAGCTCCTCTTTCCTGCAGGTACTTCATAGGCGATGGGCCCACCAGTGGTGTCCTCCCCTGGACTCTGCCCACTTATCACTCTCTCAAGTAGAAAGGGTGGCAGCCAACTGTAAATGCTCAAAGGTTTTGTTCCCATCTATTTACTCCTTAATGTTGATTTTCAATTAAATATTTTAAAAGGAGCATCACGGACAACCTGAACATTTCTGCAAACTCCACTCTGAGCAATGCTTTTAGTCACCTCCTCCGACAGACGAAAACAAGCTATTTTTATTACCTGACATTCAAAGCCAACAAGACTAAGATGAGCAGTGCCTCTTCAGGGTGATGCGTGGGAGAGAGAGGTGCTAAAGTAGTAGATGGGTTGGGTTTTTTAGAGACCTGCTGACCAAGAGCATGAGGAAATCGGGACCAAGGGAGGTGCTGCTCACCAGCCGTAGAGTTGTAGCCCACGTGCTTTGGGCACGCAGAGACGTAACGGGCTGCGCTGTAGCAGCAGGGAGGTACTGAGCTTTCAGAAGGCAAACAATTCTCAGTGATTATAAGATGACATCCTCTGCATTATTGTGACAACTTAATGCACACATGACACTACTGAGCTGCAGGCTGATACTGTCCAGACCACTTGAGAATTAGAAGAAAAACCTGTATGAGCTTAACGGAAAAATTAAGACAGCAGATTTTACACACACACACCCCTCTCCTTCTGATAGGGAGACAGGGGAAAAAGCCAAATTTCATCAGCAGTGGACCAATTTTTTGGTTGTTCCAAAACCTGTTAATTTGTCATCTTCCTTTCAAAGGTAACTACAGCCAATGGTTTCGTTTTTGAAACTTCCCACACTGTTTAGAGTCTGACATTGTCTGGGTGCACAGAAGGGGAGGAAAGAGTGAAAGGACAGCTAGAACTAACCAATCTTCTCCAAAGTCTGTCACCAACAGTCTTCAGCTGCAATCTCCCTCTCAGAAAACCCTGTCTTAGCCAGGGTCCCCCCCTCCCAGCTCAAGATCTTTGAATACGAAAGATGGGCACTTGATGTACTTACTATATAGGACATATTTAGAAATTTGTTTCTATATAAACTTAGGCTTCAACCTCACAGTCCTAACTACAGTCAAACAGTATATTCAATGCCACAGTTGACACTAATATTATATTATTTTCTTTTTTCATATTCTTTTGACATTAGCAGCACCAAGCATTACCTCAATAGCACAGGTTGTACTTAGCACATGCTATCCTGGGTGTATGATTTCCGTGGATTCAATCAGATATGTGATCTCCCTTTAAGAACATGATTCCAGAAAGGTAATTATATTTACTATTTCTGTTTTAATCAGATACTGACACCACAGCCATCTACATTATTTGATGCCTTTGGATGAAAAAAACATTAACAATCGACAAGGATTTAAAGCATACTAACATTATGTTTTGCTAGATATAGAACCTTAAAGGTCTTACATTTGGATCCCAAACCTGATGCAGTCAGCTGAAGAACATGTGAATCTAGGACTTTGCTTTGGACCCAGCCTTAACCATAGCTGATCCTGCTAGTTTCTTTAAAGAGAAAGCATGTGGAAAGTTAACCTAGGAGTGAGGTATAGAGAAGCAGACCAAACAAGCTCCAACATCAGTCACTACCGGACAGTCACGTCACCCTAACAAAAATACCACAACAACAAAACCCAGACTAATGAGGATCTGGACCAGCTGCATTTATACTGTAGCTTAACATCTGCTTCATTAGAGGTTATTAAACTAATAAATTTGGTACAAATCAAAAAGGTGCTCTTGCGAATGCTTAAGTGGCTTCTCAATTTTATTAAAGAGTCTAAGGACAAAAGTTCTTAATTGTCATGAAACCCATCTTCTAGCACAGCCAAGCTCTTCTCTAGACAGGTCAAAATGAATATTCTTTCACCTCATGTTGGACATAAACTTCTGTTTTTCTTCTGACACAACAGATGTTGTTTGGGTGGCAGATGCTTCCCAAACAACAGAGCCATTTATGTAAACATGATAAAGAAAATCAATGTGTAATACAGAGTCACCTCATCCTACCATAGGGACAGAAAGCTCAGTGAAATAAACCCAACAGCCCCATATGCATGAGAACTAATTCTAGCACTAGAATTTGGTGCAGCTGTAAGTCTTCCCTTCAGAAATTGCAAGAAGCATTAATGATTGTAACATTTCATTAATTAGTAGTAAATACAGGTGAATCAGCCAGACAAACCAACTCAGTAGAACTTCTGGTGCTCACAGCATGCTAATATGCTGCTAATTAAGACCATCAGCATTCCTTTAAATTAATATATTGGCTTGCGTAAGATTTAATTCATATTTTAACAGCTCTCATTTTTCCAATTTAGAACACATACCAGGCAGACACTAAAGAGAAAAATAAAGCCATTCCATTCACGTTCATGGAGGTAAATTCAGCATTTTAGCTTCCAGCTCATTCTGCTTTCCTATCCAAATTAGGATGTGAATGTGAGAGAAAGACAAAGAAAACGTGCATGAATGTGTGCACACATTCACACAGACAGTCACATCTCTTCTTTGGGTAGGAGACAAGTTGTTTCTGGGAAGTCTTATTTGCTTGCAGATGCTGGCCCAAGCTCACCTCCGAGATGTGAGGTCCTGGTTCAAACCTCATTTGTGTTCAACAGTAATCATCCTTTGGGATGCACATTTATGAGGAAATTAAACTCTCCTCTACAAGCATCATAGTTTGAAAGTCTTCTCCCAGCCATCAGCACCACAAAACTGCAGGTATTTTGCAGCCATCTCCTGCTCGCAGTAGAAATGTCCCAGCTAGGGATGAAGGCACCGCTGTGCATGAAGGCACCGCGAAAACTGATGACAATAACACCACAAAAAAAATCACATCAGAACCTCCTCTAGAGTTTCTTCTAAGTTGGAATAGTATTGGGTTTGCACCAATGCAGAGATTGAACTAATAAAGAAGCCAGAAAAACAGTGCTAATTAAAATACATATCCTTACCTCCTTGTATGTCAAGTTTTGCAATATTCAGCTAAGAGAAAAAAAAGTGCATGCGCTTGTATCTTAACCAGCCTTTCCTGGCTGGTTATTTTGCAGCTACATTACAGCTCTCCTATAGCGCTGAACACCCGTTCCTGCTCATCAGGAGCACCAGCACTCGCTGGCAGCCGGTCACCCTAGAAGGGACAGCCTGGCTAAGTGCCACGACAGGTCCTCCTCGAGTCCTTTTTAGTTGTCATTTGAACCACCCTAAATACAAACATAGAATGGTGTTTGGCCAAACTGGCTTCTCGATCTGATTTTAAATAATCCTAGCATCGTCAATATAATAATGGTACTGGAATAGTCGAGAGGATCCTTTAATAGAAGCAGCTCACTTGTGCTCGGCGGCAGACAAAGATGATAACCATATTCTGAAGGGTCTGCAGCCCGGGCAAGGCAGGTAAAGGCGGTGTAGGTGATGACATGGACACCGGACCCAGAAGAAGGAGATTCCTGTGTCATCTGGTGCCTCTGAAGCCAGAGAATGTGGTTCAGCAGCAGTTTGCAGAGCTTTGTCTTGAGGAGTTTGAGAACAAATCCTCAGAGGAATGGAGTGCTTCAGTGTTCATAAGACTTCTGCCTTATGAAGTGTAAAGTTACAGAATGAATCAGTGAATCACTAGTTTAGATACATATCTCCAAAAGCAAAATGAGAGCTACTTCTGCTATATTACTGCTTTTTTTAAAACCAAAAAACACTTAGTGGACCCTCCCATCTGCTTTCTTCTCTGCTTGGATTGCTTCAAATCTAACAGAGCTTCTGAACAAGTTGTGTGTTTAACAGCAAATACCCTGAAGAGCTGTTGAACTGAGATTCAGAAGTTGTCAACTATAACCTCATGAGAATTTACCTAGAGGCAGAAGAAGATGAGAAACAAAGCTATTTCCATTTTTCTTGCTAGAAATATTCAAAATATTAGGAAAAATATCTAAACATTTTGAATACATTAAAACTAAACAAAGAAATGCCTTTAAACAGTACAGAAACTTCAGTTTCATATAGATTGATAGCAGTTTATCCATCCTTAATTCATATTCTCAGTCCCACTTTAATTCCCTTTCTGCAATGTTTCCTTTAAGACTGAACATGGTCAGAAACAAAAGGGTGAGTAAAGCTTCACCTGAGAACTTATTCTGATACCAAGTACGTAATCAGTTCCTCCTATGGACTGAAGTGAAACACACAACCGTCAATTTACTGTAATCAGCCGATGACCTCACACTCTTACGGAGCGTGCAAGCAGCTGACAGTAACCAAGTCACGCTCCGGTGGGAAAACACCACGACGTTTGTCTGATTTCCCCAGGATGGGGCTCCTAAGACTCCACATCCACGTGAGCTAACCAGGCCTTTGCCATTTACAGCAGTTTGCTTAGAAACGTGGGATTCCTGCTGTTAACCTGTCTTGATAGCGGCAACATATAAAGAGTCCATTTCCCCTAACAATACGGCGAAAGGAGAGCGCCAATTGCCACCTGCAGAGCTGCCCAAGTTCTTCGCACAGTCACCAGGTGCTGCACCAGGCAAGAAGCACAACTGCACCCACACAGATGAGATGCGGCGACAGGACCCTGCCCAAACAGATTCTCCCATGGCACGCTCCCAGGGAAAGGAAAATCCTCTCCAGAGAGGAAAGTTCTCTAGAATCTTACTCCCTTTATCTCAAGGGAAAGCAGCAGCAAAAATTCTTCAGTAATTACATTTTTTCCAGGGGAATTATCCAGTGATGGAGACATCTGAGGAGCATAATCCCTCCCAGTACAGTACTCCTTGAAGGGCTGAAATCCGAGGAAGAGTGTGCCTGGGAGGGACAATTAGGGAGGGAGGATGGAAATAGATGCATTAAGAAGGACAAATGTTCTGCTGGTAGACAGGCTCATGATGAAAGGGGGATTATGATGATTAGAAAAAATTAAAAAAACAAATCCAAAACAAGGAGAAAAACTCCCCGTGTTACAAGAAACAGAAATAAACAAAACCGTCCTGGCAGAAGATACTGCATCTCTGGTGGGCCCCTTCCATGGCAAATCCCTCAGAAATCCCAGCCCTTTGTCTGGATGTCATGTTACTTGTCAAGCGAGGACAAGCGCTCTGTACATCTTTGTGGTTTGCCCATATTTCCCTTTTATCTTAGGGAGTTTCACGTTTGTTTTAAGTTTTGGGGAGCGAAAAAAAGCACAGTCTGGCTTATGTCTCAATGGCTTAGGCAGGCAGGCAGTAAGTCCTGTACGCTGACACCAACAAGTAATCCCCCCTGTATTAGGCAAAAAGGGTCTGGCAGACCAAGCTCTTCACTCCGTAGAGCAGCAGGTAGACACGTATGTGTCCTGCAGAACAACAGGGCCAAAAACATTGTTCGGGTGACAAACACGTTTGCTGTTATGAACTGTTACATTTTGTTGGATTAAGCTAATAAACCTACATAGTTGACTTAGAGCACCAAGACGTGTCTCCCAACGGACAGGCTTGCTGCGCCCTACGGAACAGCCCGTGGCCGGTTGGAGGAGTCCACCGGCCGTCAGGCTGCCCAGGCTTGCTGGTGCTCCTTCGCCTGAGGACTGGGGGTTTGCTTCAGGCACGAAGCTTCTGCCAGTGTTCTGCACTATAAAACCATCTGGAATTTGGCGCCTGAAATTACACTGGTAAATTAAATGACTAGAGGGTTTACGCTGCTTTAGCCAGAAATACGTTACTTCACCCACTTTATCACAGGCACTTTCTCTTGAAGAAGCCACCTGCTCCACCTCCATTATAATGCCAACGCTAGGACAATGTTTGGCATGGAATTATTAGGCAACAGTAAAAACACGTTACTCCCAGGTCTCCGCACGCTGATATGCTATTCAACCAGTCAGCTATTTTTAGCTCCGCCAAGCAATCAGGACGCTGTTCACCAAACACTTCACTGTAAAATATAGTTGCTTTCCTCAGATGACATTGTCAGGCTCCGTTCTTTTCACCTTTAATATGGAACTCCAAATAAAAAAGATAAGGTGGTTGATCGAGAAAGTAAAGATCATTCCTAATGGTTATGAATGTATAATAGCCTAATTTTACTCTAATGATACCAAGTGATTATTATCGCTATTTGTGAACAGATGCTGAGACCCCATGGGTATAACAGGGAGGAAGCAAACTGGCCACGAGTAACGAGAGGAGCAGCGTTGCCTGCCACCAGGCATTTCTGAGCCGGCCTTGGAAGGAACCTTTTTCATGGCTACAACCTCAAAGCCACACGAGAGCTGCAGCTGACTTAACGGTCACATCTTCGGCGTCTGCGCTGCTTGCGGGAAGCCTTCCACCTTCAGTCGACTGCCCACAGCCTCAGAGCAGCTCCTGCACTTGGCAAAGCCCAACCTTAAATCTCTAATACCAAAACATCATGTTTTTTTCCCCCCGCCAGGCTCTTTCCCTGCTATATCTTTCCCTTCTCTCCTCCCCTCTTGATCCCCTAGATCCCACACTTACCATCTCCCACACACAAATGCACTTTCACTCTTTCCCAGTCTTAAAAAGTCCTTCTCTAAAATACAAATTTTTGCTCAAGCTGTCCACTCTCCCTAATCTCCACAAGTCCTAGCACTTTGACCTTCCCAGGCTTAGGGTGAATGAGACGATCTGAGGTTTCAAGATATTTGCAGACAAGTATAATTCCTGCTCTGATCTCAGGGAGGTTTATGTAAGCCCAGAGAAATGTCATTTAAAGCAGAGTTACTTTACAGAGCATCACTGAGATAAGCCCCAGGTCTGCTATTCATAGAGTCACAGGCTCATTTATGGAGCAGAATAAAAACCCCAAAATAATGGCATACCAAGTGATCAATGTCTATCAAGACATTAGCTGAAGAATCAAGCAATAACCTATGATATATTTGTGCTACCAGAAAACGGAATGGGCACAGTTAACCTTGCAAAGTGCCAAGAGAAATCTTTGCTGTATCACAAATCACCTTCATCCTCAGCACATTTTTGACTGTCACAGTCACATTTGCAAAAAGAATTCATCTTTATCCAAAACTGTAATTGAATGCCAGTAGTTACCTTGGTGACATTTAAGAAATCTATCACTGTGCTTTGCTGTCAACACTTTATAATACAATAAAGTGCCTCATGGAACAAGTCAGAACACAGCTTAGGAAATAGTTCCTATGACAACTGTGTGAATTGAGGAGATGGCAAAGATCCCAAAATGTCAAATGGACAGTAGCATGCAGGTAAAGAAAATCCAGGCTGAGGTCAGCACAGTTCCTAAAGCTGTGCTGAACTGCAGCTCAGAGCCTGACTCCAGCCATTTCTGTAATTAAACAAAGTCTCTAATTCTCTCGGTACTCTAATTTTCAATGAAAGTGCCAAGAACCCCCAAATTTATCATGCAAGCTATCCAACTGTTTTCAGCAGACCTCTGTTGGGACTCATCATAAAGAACGAGGGAGGAAGAACCACATTTCCTGTGAATATTTTTGTGGTACTTCAGATATTAAAGAAGAGCAGGGAATTTAATTATCAGTCAAAATACAGGATTCCCATTCTGCTGACGACAGCGTGTCCGTTTGCTTTCAGGTACTGGAACGGAGCGGCACTGGGATCACATTCACCTTTTGTAGTTGCAGAGTTATTGCTCATCAGGCACCCAGAGACAGATTTGTTCCGCTGTCCCTGGCCCACAACTGCACGCTGTCTAAACCCGACACGCGGAAGCCAGCAGAGCCGGCCAGAGCCGTGCCTCCCAGTGCAGCCTGCTCACCGCCCGAGCGGCCCCTGGCTCCGGTCCTGGGAAGGAGACAGACAGACATCTCCTCAGCATGGGCCTGGAGCCATCCCGACCCACGGTTGCTGCACTCCACGCGTGCACGGTGGTCTGCACAGGTCAGCGCTACCCTGCGGCTCTGCCCAGCTGGGAGAGGACCTGGGCTGAAGCTGAGGATTGCTGAGGAAAGCCCCTGCTCAAGTCTTCCCTCAGGACTGCCTACCTCCATCTCTTCTTCCTCCATTCTTCACTTTTCCTTTAAGTTTTCTTGGCCTTTCCAGCCTCTTCTGCTGCCTCCCGTTTGAGGCAAACGGGAAGTCTCCTCCCCAGTGCAGACCTCAAGTATTTCCATCATAGACCATCTGGGTCTGGAACACAGAAGCATCTGCACCATTGGCACCCCTAACGCAGGGAATGAAATCTCCTTTGTTGTAAAACTAAACCTGAGCACCAGTCTGCTTGGAAACCCCTTCAAAAACTAGCTGTCTGCGGCCTCCCTCCAGACTTGCCATCATGTCAAAACTGTACATGCCTTCTGTAGCTGTCCCATACCTGTACTCCGAAGGCCCAAATTCATTTCCAGGAAACAAAAAACAGTTTGGCACACTCTGAAGATAAGACCGATTTTTCCAACTGTTCTTCCATTAGCAGCAGAAGCCATCCAGTGGAAGCGTGCGTTAGAAACCTAGGTTATGTATTTTATTAAAGAGCATTTTCTGCTTGCACAAGGGTGATGGAGCATACGACTAAGCACACTCAAGTAGAGATAGGAATTCTCAAAGTCTATGAGCCTCAAACATGACACCACTCAGTGGGATGGCTTACAAGCAAGGGAAACCTGCTCCCTACATACTTATAAATGACAGGCCAGCAGATGTTAATATTGCAACAGTGACCTGGTTCAGGTGCTAACCGACCCTTCTGTGGCAAGATCAGGAGACAGAAGAAGGCATCCTCCCTTGAACGCAGCTCTATGGACGGCATGGCAAAGAGCCATGTGCCTCAATCAGAAAATGCAACAAGAACTGTGGCTTTTTGGCACGCCCTACAGATGCGAGAAGAATTTTTGCCACGTTTTCATTGCAACTTCAACCTGAGAGAAGACAAAAACATAAGCAAAACTGATAATAAAAACATGCCCGAAAAAGACAAACAAGGTAAATGAAGAGATTACATTCTTGCTATCCAGTAAAGTTCTTTTGACCTTAAATCCACCCCAAATAAAGATAATCTTGCCACTGGAGGCCACAAAAGAAAAAGTTATTTGCATACAGAATAGGCTCACAGAAAATTAAACTGCTGTGCCAAACTAGAGCTTATTATGCAAGAAATGTGATAAGCTAAAACATACAAAAAATCCTCCTTGAGATCTGAGCAACATGAGCTAAAAATACCTCTATTGCATGTCATTTACAAATTCAAAGGGTTGTTTAGGCTGTGTTTAGATTGTGATCAAACAACACTTGATACATTTCTTTCCACTTATGATTAAAGATAGTGATGGATTTTAGGTGTTCTGATTGCTTTCCTCACTTCATTTTTATTTCTATTTTTAATTCGCACTCAATGTTCCCTGCGCCCTTGCTGAAAGCAAGCAGCAGTGTTGGGAGGGGACCCGGGGAACGCACGGATATTGCGCACGTCGGCTACTCTTCCTAATGAAAGGCAAAGGACCCGGAGCAGGAGCTATTGCACAACAGCAGCCTGGAGAGCACATCCCCGATTTACGCAATAAAGGGTTGAAGACATTGTGTTCCCAGCCTTTAATTTTGCCCCTGTACGCGCTCACATAGGTGCCTTGTAGGTGCAAGCACCAAGACAGACGACGAGGCACCTGCACACACCTTTCCAGTAGTCCAAAGGGTGTTTAAATGCCAGAGATATCTCTTGTGCCAAAAAGGTTTCTAGGCTCTGATGCATCAGACTACCAAACACCCAATGCTTCCCGAGAGTCGCCGGCATTCAACGCTCTGCTGGTGGCATGCCCCACCAGGCTGCACCATCCCCTGAAAAAGGGCACAAGGGCGGACGTCCCGCAGCTGCACATCAGAAATGCTCTGCAGGTGCAAGGGTAGGGGAATTCAGAGTCTCAGCACAACCCTTCAAACTTTTCTTTCTGTCAAACTGCAAAGAAGAGTTCAGTGCTGTGATGAAAGATTCTTGAACATAAATTACCCTCATTTTTGTGTTACGTAACATGATTTATCCAAAGCATGCACTGGGCTCATTCCAGTTTCCACTGAAGTCAATAGAATTATAAGTGTTCAGCACCTCTGAAAAATCAGGACACGCTTATTCATGGGTATAATTTATGGTACCCAAATTAGAACATTCTGTCCTTAAGTTACCAGCGCAGAAAAGCATGGCTTCTTACTCCTTTCCCTTCTTTAAGGATATTGATGAAGCAATACTGAAATTTACCCCCAGATCTTCAACAAAATACTTAGAACTGCTCAAACTTTAAGCAAACCACAATACAAGAGATCTGAAATACTGGCTCCGGAAATCTCTTTTGCCGATCCACTAGATCAAGTTGGCTCTGACCATGATCTTCGCCTACGTGAGCCCTTACTTCCATGAGGTTTCACAAAGGAGCAGCTGCCACGGAGGTGTTCCAATACAAGCACATTTCAAGTTATGCATGAAGAAAAGCCATCATCTAGCAAGGACATCTGGAAAGCCAAACCAGAAAGCCATGAGTTAAAAGCAACAGAGTAGGAAATTTTCCTTACTGACAGCTCTGCTCATCCTAGTGGCTATTGTCTCAATGAAGTACCAACCCCTCTATCTGTCTTTTGGATACAAGCCTTCATTCCTTCTGGATGTGTTCACAGCTTGGGTTGAACAAGGGTGGCAGTAAAATCCAAAGACCAGTCATGGATTTTTTGTTTCTTCAGAGCATAGTAAACACGGAAATCTGAAAGATACAGTTGAGTCTTGCTCAAAGCTCCTGGGATCCCTTCTGTAGTACTGAATTGAGGTGACGGTTCCTCTCAAGCTTCCCTATGGGGTGACGAACAAACAGTGTTGTAAAGAATCAATCCCCTGGGTTATTTTGGGATGCTGAGACATTTGCAACTGCTAAACAACCTAAATACCCTCAACCTGCACCCTACTCCTGACATTGTAGTCTCCTAACTCGTATCCCAAGGCTGGTGTGGCCTTTTCTACACATCTTTAAGATACACAAAAAGGCAGCGGTTTGTGGGTCTGACCAGCTGGCCATGTCCATGGCATTCAGCTGCAAGGCAAACAGCACAGTCCAGGTAGCCAGTCCCAACCCCTGCAGCCCCAGCAAGAAACCATAGAAAACTAGAACAAAGGATTGAGTAGCAACTACCCAATCCAAGTGGCAGGTTGCCAGTTGGTCCAGTTTGCTTCAGCTCAAGTTCACAGCATGGCAGCATGCTGCCAAACCAGAAAGAAGACCATACACCGCAATATTGCCCCTTCTTTCTTTACAGCCTCCTCTTGGTTACAGCCGCATCTCCCTGGGCATCTTCCTCCCACAGAAGTGGTGGGAGCAGTCCAATAAGCTCTGTTCAGTGGCATCTGTAAAGCAAGCCAAGGAAATCCCTTTTGTCCTTGGTATTGCTACGCACGAGCCTTTCCCACCTAGCCACCAAGGAGCTTCCTAAGCTTTCCATTTTGCTTCGTGCAGCGGGCAGGTCAGCCCAGCCGGCCAGAGAAGCACACGCTCCTCACAGTGCGGGGAGAGAGGAGTTAAGTGAAACTCTCAGGCTGGGAATACACCAGAGCCAGTAGGAAGATGATATTTTCCTTACACCAAATTAACAGATCTTGTTTTTATCCGGTCCCCTGGGCCCCACACAGAGGACGGGCAGATGGATCCCGCCAATCACTTGATGCCACAGTTGCACCACACAAATGTGCTTGAAGGAAAACTCCTGCAGCACCAAGAACAAGGCTATTATAGGAGTCCAGAAACAACAGCTTGTGTGTTCACATTTCTATTCCAAGTTTCAGATTTCTTCAGAAAACAGGAGGCCAATCTAATCCTTTTGACTTTGAATCCCTTGGAGGAAGGCTGCCTAATCTGCTCGTCAGTCTGACAAGGAGACACAAACCTCCTTCCCCTCAGCACGGCTCCCAACCAGACTCCTGCCAGGTCCACCCTACCTCCCCGGCTCTGAAAGTCAAAAGGACTTTGCAAGAGATCTGTTTGCAGGTGATCAGACAGCATAAGATACAGTGATTAAACAGAGCTGGCACATACTGTAGAAGAGATAAAAACCCAGAAGCAGCACTGAGTTTTTGCAATTGCAACATTTAAGTTAAAAATATCAGGCTGGTGGAATTACATAAACTCTTGATTTTTTAGAAGTTTCTAAACGTAACAGTCCAAAATGGCCAGAACCACACAGCATTTAAGTCACCTGATGAAAAGAGGCCTGAAAACAATCATCCTGAAACCCCACATTAGATGCCATTTCCTTCCTTCATTCAAACATGTGAGATAATCTGAGACACTCTGTACAAAGACACCCAGAAGCATGTGATGAGAAGGTACTACCCTTCAGAAGGAGCACTTGCTCAAGAAATGGCATTTCTGGAACAATGCCTCCCAATTTCTTTATTCTTTCCTCCGTGCCTTCCAGCACCGGTCTCCTCTGCCCACTGAAGCCACCTTTGCACCCTGCCTTTCCCAGCCCGTGCCCCACGAGGTAACAAACACATCCCTACACCAGGCCTGCATTTAATGGCTCCATTCTTCTTTTGAAATTCTGTTCAGTCAAGGATCAGGTTTTGCAAGTTCCCACCAACTTCAAGGCAAATACACAGCTAACCGCAGAATTTAGCCCAAGACTGGAAGAGCACAGTGACCCTGCATTCCTGGGAGCTGCAGCATTTCCACTCCATCACACAGGAGGGCACAGAGCAGACTATTTTCAGAGTAGTCAGCATGTCCAGGCTGTTAACAACTCCTGCCTCTCCAGGAGGCAACACAGACATGCAGAGAGCTTCCTTTTGCACCTTGTTTTGCATTTGTGCACACACCCC
Organism: Aramus guarauna; assembly: GCA_013400195.1. NCBI lineage: Eukaryota > Metazoa > Chordata > Aves > Gruiformes > Aramidae > Aramus > Aramus guarauna. Next base: position 82,390 of record VXBL01001169.1, on the reverse strand, counting down.
ACATCCCTTCATTCTTGTGACACCCGGATCTTCACACATTCTGTGCAATTGCTTTAAAACAATACAGGTCAACTGGTCTATCCACTGCTGTTCCAGGTACAACTCTCGCCTCCAGCCCAGCCATGCAAGGTACGGCCTTTACATCTCTTTCCCCCAGAGGAAAAGCCTCTAGGCTAGAAATTGGGTGACAAACCCAGAACAAGAGAAATTTCTGAACCGAAGTTATTTTTCTAGAACACTTTACCAGGAACTGAAAAGTAAAATTAAGAGAATTAAAAAGCTTTTCCATGTTTCAGCTAGTTTATAGAGAAAAGGTGATGGGCTTCCTCATGCCCTACTTGACACTTATGAAACCTGGAGGATCCAAGTCCTTCTCAAAGGCTCAGACTCTCCAGACAAGGCGTACACAGTGCTTACAACAGCTTCCTATACCTGCAGCTCAATGTACTCAACCATAAGGTGATGACAATATTAGCAGTACTTATTTCATAGGAGGAGGTGTGGGAATGCTTTGTAAAGCACAGTGATTCACTAAGGCAGTGCTGTAAGTGCAGAAATGATAGGAAATTGTCCTTTTACGACTGCTAACCCATTACTATAGTTTTATCATCTGCTCATGTAATGCAGTACTCAAAACCAGCTAGCAATTAAAACCACAAGAGCCATTAAATCCCCCACAAGCAGCAGTTTTCATACCAGTGTAACTCAGAGCAGTATTGGTCCAATATACGCAGCAAAGCCTGAATAACAACAGAAGAATCTTCTCGAGCTCAGAAACAGCCTTAAATCCTGCATCAGTTTTGCACAAGGAAGTCTCATATTTGCGAGAGAAGAGATCTATGTATGAAATTGTAATGAGGTGACTGATGATCGTTACCTTGGTGACATTTAAAACTCCACCACTGTGCCTTGCTGTCGGCACTTTATAACACAATAAACTGCCTAGCAAAGGAAGTCAACGCATTACTCAGAAAATGAGCTTCCATGACAACGATGGCCTTCTTCACACCTAAGCAGGTCTGATGCCATCACTTGACCAGCAGACCCTCCTCTGAGGGGCTCAGCTTACCCAGGGAGAGCGACTTTGTGGGTGTACCCGACTGTGGTCCTTTGAGTGTTACCGAAAGGATTTGTCTGCCAGGGCTGGTACATCTCCACTAACACCTGCCCTGCCAGAGGGGCACTGCTGAGGCCGGTAGGCTCACTCCTGTGCCAGCAAACCAGAAAGCACGGACCAGGAGAAAGCATGCTGGAGAGATCCCAAAGCAGAGGCAACGAGCCCAGCGACATGGCTGAGCTGCTTTCCACCCTCCTCAAGTCACACGCTGGTCAGTACTCATGACCCAGGTGCTTTAGGGTTGGAAAAAGCGTTGTTGTGCAGTACAGCGGAGCAGAACATGAAGAACCAGGTTCAAGCCTTGTTTTCAGAAAGGTCATTCTTGAAAGCGACCTTAAAAGAAGCCAGTCAAAACCTTCCCCCGATTTCAAAGTCCCGATGGCCATTAGGGTAAGTCTGAATGACACAGCCTACTAACTCAAGTTAGTGTTTGTGGGGTTTTAAATGTAAAAAAATTCAGTCCACAGAACCCCAAAACTGACTGATTTCCCACAGAATTAGGAGTCTCAAACAAAATTTCAGATACAACTATTTCAAGAGTCCCTTGCATCATGCATAATATAACATTTCTGTTGTCTTAATTGCTACTCAGAAGTCAGTCTGATGTCGGTCAAAGCCAAGCAGATGGTTTTAGTGGAAGACATGCAGGTTCTGTACACTTCCAGCTATGCAGTCTTGAGTACAATGATCTGTTTATTGATTTCAACACACATGTGGGTGGTTTAACTTAAAAAACTAATATTAGGTATCATGTGTTACGAAGTAAACTTTTCACTTACAGGAAAGTTGTTTCTATAGTAACTAATGTTTTTCTAGCAACACATTTCACATTAGGGTTGCTATAGAAACAGAACTATAGCGATGTGTTCAGCAAGGAAGTTGTCAATAGCTTTTCCCACCGCACCCCGTCCACCGTGCCTACCTAAGGATGAACACAGCACCCTGCCCACCGCGTCTACCTAAGGAGACTCCCGTTATTCTCCTAACAAGAGCGTGAAATGTTCCCTGCCCACGCGAGAGTATGATTCCCCCGTAGAGCTTCATGACCACATTTTTCAGGAGTAACTGAAATGCTCAATTTTGGATCAGGTTATAAATCCAGACAAATTGGAGTTGTTGTGCATGAGGGTACCAGTGAAACACCCTCATCGGTAGGAAAAGAGTAAAATTACCGTGCTGGAAACACTGAACAGTTAACTCCAGCTTTGTTCACCTTCATAGAAACCTCAGGGTGTTGCTGGTACGTGCCAAAGGGACATCAGCTCATGCCAGGAAGAAGACTGAATCTCTATGGTTTTGAGCATATATTTAGGCTTAAGCATTCCCAAGGGTAACATACAGACTCCCACTCACATCAAAGGAAAGTCTGCAAAAAGATCACAGCTATAATCTGGCATTTACATAGTAGCTAGGATTTTAATTACTATTTGTTCAGTACCTTACCATTCATTCAGTACCAGCTGTATGTACACCTTCAGGACTGTCACTGCTCCTGACCTTTGCTTTTCCTTCTTCCCCACTCTTTCATTCTCCACTTCTCTTCCCTGAAGCGGTTTTTCCTCACACCTCCCTCCACCCCACCAAGGAGCAGATGCTAATTTCATTCACGTAAGCAGCCCTTTCAGTCTTTACCTGTGCCTCCTACTTAAATAGGAGCTAGGACAGACAGACAGCTGGGCTTGGTGCTGGCACGGGCCAGCTGCTCTTACTACAGGGAAAGTAAGCTTCAGTCAGAGCGTTATGAAGGTCTAGTGCAGACGGACCCACTGCGCCCAGCAGAAGAGTGATTTCTGCTCCATTCTTTATAGCGATCCACAAGGAAATGTTGGACTGGGGTTAAATAAAACGTGGGGGTTTTTTTCAAGCTCATTCTCCAAACTGCAGCAGCACTGGTTAGAGTGTTTTCAATTGTTTAATATTTCTGCAGCTATGCAATGGCATAACACTGAACATGACATCCTCCATATTTCACCCTCTGCCCTCACCTACCTGTTATGAACAGAGGAGCAGGACCACAGCTCTTGGTACATCATTTTGAGGTGTTACAAGACAGTCTATAGCCAACTGTCTTATATTAAGTCTATATATAAAGGAATAATTTTCAGAGGCAGAGCAATAGTGTCCCTGTTTCCACTAAAGACACAAAAATACAACAATATAGCCTAAAAGCAATATGAAAAAAGTTAACTGGGATAGCCCATCACTAGGGTTTTGAAGGGACCACCCTGTCCCAGGCATGACAGGAAGGAAATAAAAGTCTGAGTTCTGAAGACCACCACCAGAATTCCAGAACAGCATTGTATAAGTTATTATATGGGCCTGGGCAGCAATTTGAGAATGACCTTAAATCCCTGTGCTGACAGGTTCTGTGAGTTACAGTGAGTTTTGCTAATTCATATGTGCAGGTCTCACTCACCCTGGCCTCTCTGTGCTTGCAAAGCCTTAGGCTGGAAGCTGCTCAAGCCAAGGGTTATTGTTTGCACATGCCCAGGAAGTGCTAAATATAACCTGGACAATATGCAGACAAATCATTTTTACGAACTTTTTAGGTCAAGGTCCATGTCTTTGCTTGTGCCTAAAGAGCACCAAGTAGAGAATGAAAATCTGTCCCAGATACAAGTCTCGGAGCACTACTGCAATTTAAACAGTAAGTTTAACTGCAATCTTGCAAGTTTTTTCTACTTCTTCATCTAGATCTTTAAATTTATTTACCTCACCAGCTCCTGCAGCCTAGCTGAACGGTCTCACCAGCTTGCTTACCCCAAGGCAAGCACAGTTCTCTGCAACTTCACAAAGACTTGCATTCAAAGAGAATGACTAATGACCAGAGCTGGAAAGCCAAGAAGAGATGAGGCCAATCCAAAACCATCTAAATCTATAGCACTTATGAACTGATTAATATCCTCACTAATAAAGACAGAAAATAAGTCTCATTAGAACTAATTAGCTTTTATGTCATCATATTGCCCCATAGTTCTAAAAATCTCCTTTTGAAACAGTGATAAAAGTAGGTCTTAAAATGCCTATCCCTTTTTGTTTGTTTCTGTGCACAGCCTCTTGATACAGACCACTTCCTCCATGTCAGTCAGACATTTTAGATTATTGGGTTATGGAACAACCCAGAAATCAAGAGTTATAATGGGATCATTTCACTAATAACCTTTCCATGCAGTAGACATACATTTGGTCAAAAGAGGCAAGAAGAAATGGAGTATAAGATCAAAAAGGTCCTAAGTTATCCTCAGTAACAGTCTTTTCAGATGCCATAGTCTGTCATCTAACACTTCCTAGCAGGTTCAGAATTAATTCATTCAGATATCAACCAAGTCTAACCCATAAAAATAAAAAATACTGGAATTACAGGCACAACCTATTTACCTTCTTTTTAACCCCATCTTAAAAGAGGTAACGTCTGAACACGCAGATATACAACAAGAATCCACTCCCAAAATACAGCTGAGAGGAGAAAAATATAATGATTATGAAACGCACATTTATATTTTAATCACATTATACAGAAGCATTAGCTTTTCCAAGGACTGTTATTTTGGCATCCAAGGTCACGTTAATGAATAACATCAATAGAAGCGAGCCACAAAATCTGGGTGCAAGCTTGAATGTTTTAAGTATTGAAATGTCCTTGAACACATCTCCCAGCAGAGATCTATTGGCTGTTCAAGCTTAATTACTAATGACCAGAGCTTAACTGTTAAACTAAGATGATACTGAGGGCTGCATAGTCACAGGTTTTGCTGTAGATTTACCTTGCCAATTCTCAGTTCCAGTACTTAAAATCTGCATTCAGTCCCTTGAGGTCCAACAATAAAACAGATCAACATTTCATTCATAGATTTTGGCTATTCTGACTTTGGTTGTCACAGATGACAGTGTTAGACAGGCAAGTCCTATGCCCATATTTGTTTTGGGGACAGCCCAATCCTATTTTCAGCTCACTTTATTCAAGAAAGTTACAAGTAAAATTCCAACTATTTCAAAATTGTTTATAACCCTCACCCTAGACAGATTCCATCCACCACGCCTCGTCCCTCCTTGGGGGGTTGCCACCAGCAATACAAATTGTTCTGCCATCCACATGATCTGGTTTTGGTTAGAAGGAAAATGCATGCCCTGGAGGCAAACCCTTTCCCACTGAAAACCCCTGAAGTATCAGGTTCTCATATCTTGCACAGTAGATATATCTAACCCCCAATCTAATTATCTGCTCAATCTTCTCCTCCCATACATCAGGTCACACTAATAATTTCAGTGTTTGAGAGTTATTCCAAGCTGATGGAGGATTTAGTGTTTAGTTGTATTTCAGAAGTTGGCAACGTCTGAAGCTGTCAGTGATTTGCACTGCTCATTAAATCAGGGAAATGAGTTTGAGTGATTATAGTTCTGGTCCTTAACTAGGCAACAATCAGGGGCTTTTAGAGACTCATTTAAAAGCACAGAAGATGCCCTCAGGAAAGGGGAGTCGGGTTTGGTACCAGGTACGACAATTTCCCCAAGCAACAAGCAGCAGTAATAAAAAGGAAAAAAAGCAGCACTTTCTCAAGATGCACGGAAGTCCTTCAGAGGGGCCCCTTCACTGCACCTCACTGCAGCTGCTGCTTACAAGTCGCTAGAAGCAAACCCTGTAACAAAATTAGCTTTTCCAAATGGCAAAAACAGAAGGTGGCAAACCGTGACATATTCCCAGGCTCATACACCAACAAAACATCTCGTAAGCAATACTTTTTTTTTTTTTTCTTTTTTTTTTTTTAAGGAAAGCTTTAGGCACACAGGCTGGGAAAATAAGTTACACTCTTAATAAGGATGCAAACTTCTACTCTGAAGTCAAATCACACTGAGAAATAACAAAGCAGGTGACATTTCCTATTGAGAATCTCCACTGGCTATTTTTGCAATTCTGAGAGGCAGACTAGCAAAAAAACCCCAACAAACCATCTTGTTAAGATGGTAGATAAGTTAGGTGCTTGCTAAGCCCTGATTGCTTCTTAAATATTTGGCTAGACATGAATCTCTTGGAAGAGGTTTAAGGATTTTTCAGTCTGATCCCATAAGACCTGAATGGAAAGCTCACCTTATAGAATATCCTACTGCTTGGATGAAATCTCACAAAATCGGTTTAATTACTGAAATTGGACTGAGTTGACTGTACCACTAGACTCAGAATGCAAATATGAAGAGTTCATTCAGAGTTGGGTATCTCAGATTGCCCTAGACATTTTTTTTATTATTATTTTTAATATCATTAAATATCACAGCATTGTTCCAGTGCAGCCGGATAAGCACAATGCTCAGAGGCCACTCATATCTAGATCAACTGAGCCTCCAAACCTGCAGGTACATGAGCACGTGTGCCATGCACAGGTTTGCTCCAAGGCAAACGGGTTATCCCAAGCTTTGCTCCCACCTCTTCCCACGGCAATTTTGCCCCAGGACACACGTGACCTCTGAAAGTGAGGTGCGATGTCTTATGTTCAGGATGTAAACAACACAGCATTTTCCATTCTTTTAATCCAGATAGGACACTATGCTTCTCTACCTTATTCTCTTGGTAACGTACATCAGTGCAGTAGATAAATATGCCATGTTTATGGCCTAAAGGTCTATTTTTGTAGCTTTCCAAGGCAGTACCTTACACCACTATAAATACTGAACTGTAATCAGTAATGCTGTCTCCAAAAAAAAAATTAAAAAAAATGTCAGCATGGAGAAAAGGAAAAGTTGGAGGAAGGAGAACTAGCTGGACTCTGCTGGTGATGTAACAGGTACCTTTTGTATCTTGCCACATTTGATAGTCCAAAACCAATAATACCAGCTGCTCAGCACGATGACTAGTCCTTAGCTCTTGCTGGGCAGTGCAGATATGCATACCTGTACCTCTATGATGTAAAGTCAACATAAACCCTATAGGTGCAAGCTTATCTACTCCCGCATCAAGACGCAACTGAGCACAGCTCCAATCCACCGCTGGACAAACAGAGCACACGGCAGAGATATCATGGCACAACGCAGCACATGCACTTCTACAAGCGATCAGAGGGGGAAAACAAAGGGACATGTTAACAAAAGAAAAGCTTACTCTAAGATTCTTGCAAAAAGAAAAGTAGATGATACCTTTTCACAGACTCCAGCAGGCCACCCAACATTACACTACACAAAGTGCTGATTTGGCATCAGGAGTTTTGGTACCAACTTAACCGGGCAGGCTCACCCAGATTCACCTTTGCAGGTCTCTGCAGCTGAGTGACGGGTGTTTCTCAAAGCCAAGACCAAGGCTCCACTGGGTTTCAAAACCCTAAATCTTGCTGAGAGGATGCTGTTGCCATCACAAGAGCTATAAATAAATCTCCTCAAATCACCTAAACCCTCATGTCAGTATAATTTCAAATAAGCTTGGACAGAAAATATCAGCTACTCTGGGTTGGCATGCTTTGTTCTAATAGCATTGAATGCCTGGGTAACAAGATGAAGAGCTCTTATACAAAGAGAAGAGACAAGCAGCAATAAATTCTATTATATACCAATACCCACCCTTACTGACAACACTTATCTGTAGAACTAAGGCCTGCAAAGACAAGGGGAGTTAAAAGCTCCGTTATCGTCAGAAACGGCTCTGTCTGCAGTGAAGTTTATCCAGGCTCTGTCCGCCCCACGTCTGGCTTCTGGACCAGAGGGATTCATGGAGAGTTTCTGACTTCACTGAAGTCAACAGCAACATTCACTCCACTGGAGCCAGGTTACAGCCACAAAAGAAATGTTGTTTTACCTGCACTACATGTTTACATATGAATAAACCAGCAGAGGTTTGTAAGAAAACTACTGCCCTCATAACATACACCCTTCCTCCAGTGGAGACTGGCACTCCCACCCAGAGGCACGTTACCCACACTCTGTCTGTTTGATAACGCACATCTCATCTCTACAGTTCAGTGCTTCCTTTGTATCAGCAACAAATCTGCAAAGGCTTTGTATGTCCTTATACCACTGGGAGCAGGGTTATACAAAGAGAGAGGGGCTTGCAGCACAAGAAAAAGCAGCAGTTCAGACTTGAATTTTAAAACCCCTTACCTGCATTAGCTTATGTCCTTCTCATTTAATCTTGCAGACTCACCTCTGCATCAACAGACAGTTCACATTTTAAGTCAGATCTATTCAGGCTCTTCTTATATCAGGCACCGAGAATTGATGGCTGAATGTGCTCCATCCCAGGCATTCCTGAGCTTGAAGGCTTGACCTGAATTTTAAGTGTTACTGGAATAGAGTTTAAAAACAAATAAACAATCAAACAAACAAACAAAAAAAAAACAAAAAAAAACAAACAGTCAAGTGAGATCAACACATGGTATGAAAGAAAGTAGCCCTGTGATTTTGGGGGGAAAGAAAAACAGCAGAGAGCCAAGAAAGAAAACCAGGGAAATGGAAACAGCACACATACCTTCCACAAGACATTGCCCCCAGCTGCTCAGTAACTCTGGGTTAAATACCTCTGTCACCACTACAGGTTTTACCAATATATGTAGGAGTAAAATGCTGATTTTTAAAGAGAAATCAACATATTTTTCTGAAGACCAAAACAACTTCAAGTCCTTTTTAGGAAGAACATATTTAACTACCTCCAAAAATAATCTGAGGACTGTTGAGACAGTAAGTAGCACGCCCCTACTGCTGGGTGTTCATTTAGCAATATCCTGCTCTCTTCCAGAATTTCTCTTTCAAGTGTGCCTTAAGGGTTTAAAGAAAAATCTGAGACTCCTATTACAACATTACATATTCAAATTCCTGCTTGTAAATCAGTTGAATGTGGTTGGGATTTGGGTGTGTTATCTTACCCCTTGTCCTTCAGATGAGGACCATTTTTGTACCAAGTTTTTCCCAGTACTCTCCTGCAAGGACTTGAACACACCGTTCTGTTTCTTGTCAGCAGCTCACAACACCGCTCCTCCCTAGCTGCTCTTCCCTCTTCAAATCAACGTATTGAGAGTCTGCTTCCCTTTGGGTTGTACTTTATGGGGTAACGTACATGTGAGGTGTAAAACATTTCAAACAATTTGCTTTTGTTTTCCCATCCTCTATACACCAGCAACAATGCTATGGAGTTACAAAAATGTTGTTACAGAATATCGAAGGAGTTCATAACTTCTGATATTGCTTCTACATCCCCACTATTTATACATCCGCCCAGTGAGCACAGGCTGGAGCCTGGAGCAGGTCTGTGTGTGTGGATGCTGTGAGGCGATGACTGTGGCAGTGACGACCCTTCCGACCATCACCACCACGCTGCTTCCCTTCCAGCCCTGCAGTGATCAGCAGAGCCGCAGCGGCAGGATCTGAGCATTTCCCGTACCACCCTGCGCGTTCAGAGCTGTAGGGCCAAGCCCTCCCGGTGCCACCCTGTGTCAGTGCAGGCGGACACCGGCCCCAGGGAGAGGAGCCCTGTCAAACGCCCAGTTTAGCTTTCAACACTCCCAGAGAAGCAGAAACCTCTGCACCTCAGCAGGTACTGGCAGAAGCTCCATTTAACCTTAAACTATTAACACCGTCATTTGACAGCATCTTTCATTATCCCTCTTCTTCAAGGCTTTGTGGTATATCAGCTCATTAGCATAAAAGATCAAAACTTCATTTACAAGACTAATACCATAAACAAGAAATTAATTCAACAGACCAGTTGATTTCAGATGAGAATGGTGATGTTAATTTCAGTGTTAAAAAACCCTCTCAATCCAGTAATTAAATTCTGTTCCACCAGATATAGTCAGGCATATGCTCTGCCTACACAAGGACTGATTAATTGACCCTGAATGACATCATCCACCCAGCAGTGGGTATCAAACTGTCCTACATACACGAGAGGCATTAACGAGCCCAGGATACCACCTCCTGCTGCAGGCAAGGAGCAGAACTGGCTCTTTTCTGCCCTGCTGAGCTCACCAGTCCTTCCACAACAATACGCAGGTTTTCTCTTCTGGTTGTCAACAGCCTCTCCCTAAGGTTCCCACCTCCAGGATGAGGTTAGACTTCCCTGAGGCAGCAAGGGTGATGATGAGCACTGGACAAAGCTGGGTGCTACTGTCCACGTTCTTGTATTCACACAAATCTGCTCCCCCTCTACTGGCTTGGTGCTGAGCAGTGGTGATGGGTTTTGCACAGGGAATGTGGCAGGGCTCCAATTCGTGCTGGACATCAGACCACAGACTCTGCCTTTGCAGTCCTCTTTATCTAGATTGATGAATGCAAGCTTCAGAAAGAGTATTTCAGCAGCCTCGTATAAGGGGCATTAGTCACTGCTGCCTTGGTGCCTAGAAAGAGCCATCAATTTTTGTGGTGCAGACAGTCGTAACCTTAGAAGAGATGCAGCCAGACTCACTGACCCTGAGCTTTTTTTCTCTTTCTGAATCCAAAGCTCCGATGAGACCACTGGGAGTTTGGACTTTAAAGGAATGCAGGATCATGCCAATTAGGAGACCATATTAAGCACTATAGAGCCAATCCCCCGTCCCCAGACAATCCATATTGACATCCACCACTAACGGAGACAACTGCTGGGCTTCCCTGGATCATCTCGAAGATGCAGTGCAACATCCAGCTGCCGTGGTGACAGAGGACTGCACATCTGGATCTCCTGTGAGATGGCTCACAACCCATGAAAGCAGGAATACATCATCTTTAGTCTTTTTGCTCCCATAAATCCCCATCTGAGAAGCATTTAAATTGTGAGTCTGATAACTAACCCATCTAACTTTCTAAAACAAGAAGATATATAATAAACAAGGGGGATAGAAGAAAGAAACCAGTAAAGTTTTACAACTTAGAAAGTATAATTAAAATACAACAAGCCCTTTTGGAAAAACACTAAATATACATGCAGTGCTTTTGTATAATCGGTTGTTTGACAGCATTCTTAAACTAAGTGTGATCACTAAAAGCAACACTGAAATTAAAGAGTAAATATATGGGACTGAAGTGGGTTTCACGACAACACTGGGGAAGAAAAACTAAAGATGTTGGTCAGAATGACAAGACTTTGTTTAAGAACACATGTACTGCTTTGTAGCTTGGAAAAGAAAAATTGATTTTCCAGACACTGCTATAAAACATGCCAAGAAACAAGTGTAAACCAAAGAAAGCACAAGCTATAACTAGATAATAAAGCATCCAAATTTTTCCATGTATGTCCATTTACAGGAGGAAGAAATTACCCTGTACTTAACTTTGCTCCCTCTGTCACAGGTCAAGAGACAAGAAACATTTATAGAAAGCTGAATTGAGTACTAAAACCCACGGGCATAGAGAATTATCGACAGAGCTGAGCTGATGAGCAACCTGGGGCCAGCATCCAAATGACTTGCTTGGTGCTGAGCGACGCCACGGTGCAGTAACCCCTGCGAGCCCAGGAGTGGAGCCCGATGGTCTGCGAAAACGAGGAGTGGAAGGAAATCTCCTCTTGGATGGAAACCCCATTCTGACCACTGAGGTCAACTAGCAACTGGGGACAGAGAACACAGTTATGTTGAAATAGTTTGAGTCTATTTATTATTACAGGGTAAGACAGATGCAAACCAGTGACCTTTCACTGAGCTCGAAGGAACTACAATGATTTATACTTATATTACTTCAGATTGTACTGCGCAATAATCTTTTTTAAGCACTTTTTTTTAAACTCATGCTACAAGTTATACAGCCAGATAGATCTACACTCCCCATACGTATCAAAGGGAAACCTCAGAGCAGCAAGCGATTGCTACCAAATGCAACAGGAATAGGCATTAGGCTAAAATGACCATGGGGTTCTGGTCTACAAAACCAAAAGTTGAAGGATTATCAAGAAGATAATTCCACTGGTATTAATTGTGTACTGCTCGGTTAGTTCTTTTGGGTTATTTAACCATGCTTTCCAAAACTGCACTAATTCACTCCATCACTGATGGCTTAATGCCATCTTGACATGTTTGCTTTCATCAGCCTGCTGATTCATTTCACATTTTATGCATCTCTGGTTTTTTTCCTTTCCTTTTTCTTTAATTTTTAAATTTTGGTAAATACATCAGACTCGCACAAGATCTTGTCAAGAGGTTTAAAGTCAGCGCTTGGAGCTGAATTTATCATTCCCGGCTGGGTCTGGAGCCAAGGCCTGCAGCGACAGATCCCCGGCCGGGAGGCCGCAGGACAAAGGCGCTTTGCCCCTACCTTTGAGGTGAGCATCGCCCTGCGCGTTAGAGGCAAGAGGCAAATGCAGGGAAGAAACTGCAGGAAGCAGACGGGTGTATCTGGCACCTGCTCTCCCTGGAAAACCACAGGGATGGCCCCTCAGCGCTGAGTGAAGCGGAAGGCAAGGAAAGAGAGGTCCTCTGGTGAACAGAGGCCAGCCTGGAAAACAAAACGCACCTAGTCCTGTTTCACAGAACGTAATTATCCGCCACGTTCTGGCAAAGCTTTATCTGTGTGTCCTCGTTCTCCTGCAGTGCCATATATCACCCAACGTGCATTTCCACAGGTCTGCCCTCCAAGGAGGGAAAACTGCAGAGACCAGGCAGGACTGGGCGCAGGCAGGGACTCCTCAGGGATGCTGAAATGGCGTTAGGCAGGAAACCCAAACACCCAGCTCTTTAACCGCCCCCACAGCCAGCTCGTGCTTCCTGCAGGGATTGTTCCTGCCCGTCTCTGTCCCAGGCCCGGGCGCCGGCATCGATCCTGAGACCTCCGCAGAGGGAGGCAAATCCACCTCGAGCCAGCGGCCCGGCAGGTGCTGAGCCCCGGTGCGGGCAGCGGGTGAGCGGAAGAGCCGGCGCTGGGCCAGGCCTTCCCTTCGCCTCGTGGGCAGCGGGTTATCTGCGTGGGCACAGCAAACCCCACAAGTTCCTTCCAAAACCACACACGGAGGGTGGAGCAGGTTCTATTATTGGTGGTAATAAAGAAGTCTGCTTCTTCAGTTAATTTATTGCTGGTTCTCCCTGAAACAACAAATATCTCACGCTGCTTCTGCGAAAACGTTCTGCGGGGAGCTGACTGGCATCGCGTGCGTGTTACACTTCCCCCCGCTAACGCCGGGATTTGAAACCACGCGGCAGTTCTCAGGGAGATGACAAGGATTTGTTACACCCCTGTGAGGACTGTAGGTCCATGAACCAGCAAATTATGACAGTAAGCCATAAATGTAATATATTCATCCATGACAGACACAATATTATTCCCCAAAAGCATAGGAACGTCAAGCTCGCTTCCTGAGCTCAGCAGCTTGAAAGCCTTAACTTTACAAATATAAAAGAGGATAATAAGAAAATATAATTAACTGATTTTATTTAATAAAATCGGATAATTGGCTTATCCTTTCTTTGCAGAGTTTTTCATGTAGATTGAAAGATACAAACAGAATAAGGTAGAAAAGAGCTGGGGAAAACTGCTACTTACTTATTTCAGTATCGAAATGTATGGATTGAACATTGCGGTATGTCCCCCACCCGGGGTTTAATTTTTATCTGGATTTTCCAACATTGGTATGACCTCATGCCCTGATGAAGTAAAAGATCTCAGAGCTGAAGAACCTCCTCTGTATTTTCATTTGCCCGGAGCCACTAACACGATCAATGTAAATCTGCCAGTCACCCCAGAGGGGAGGATTTTGAATGTGCCTAATTAATGAAGAAGTATAAATTCCATTTCAAAAGCAACTTCATTACATACAGTCAGTGTTTTTATGGTATTTAGGCCCTGGAAGATGCAGGGAGGCATATACTGGAATTTCCTAAGCTATCTGCCAATTACATTATATACAAAATTACATTCGAGTAATTACCGTAATAGTAAGGGGAAAGTTGACTTGAACTACTACTGTTCTATTCTCCAAATCTCGCTTTCAAAATGGTTGATAAACTATGCTTAATTTTGATGCTGGCCAAAAACACAGCACATGATTCCACCTAATTTAATATTGGCTTGAGCATCCTTATCAAAGCAAGAGCAGTACCACACGCACATTTCAGGAAAAGTTGGAAAAACAAACATGACACGCAAAAAAAGAGCATGACGATCTGATGAAAACCACCAGACCTCATCAGTGAGGAAGAGGAAGGCTCAGGAAGAGCCGCACAGGGTGGAGGAAGCTCCATAAGGAATTCAACTAGCGAGAGTGTCATTATTGATGACTCAGTGTGCAATAAACTTTCTCAGCCAAATCGCAGAGCCACATTTGGGAGCACCGAAACGAGAGAAATGCCAGCATTCAAACGAGGGCCAAACCGTAGCAGGCCTGACAGCCCAGAGTTTAAAACCGGGCTGCTGGATCCCGCTGGCTCCTGCGCGGAGGTATTGCTGACGTGGAGCGTTGCAGTCTGCTGCACGCTCCTTCCAGCCGCACAGCACCCATCCCGGCCTGCCCCAGCCTCCCCCGTGCTTTGCAGGCTGGAGGGGCCGCGAGGTGCTGGCTGCTGAAAGGCAGCCAACAGGTTTTACAGCGTTTCCAGATGCGCGTGGGCAACCAGATAGACTAGGCTCAGTTCTCAAACTGTCCCTCAGATGAACAAGTATCACTCGTGCGACTACGCAATCACAAGCCAGGGCTTTTGAACTCAGAGTAAATCAATACTTCAACTGAAATCATAGTATTAGCCCCATTAATAATTCACAAGTGCCCATAAAAATGTTGAAGATTATTTTTGTCAGTACATCAGACATGCAAACCACTCCAGTGGGCAACACTCAAGCTGATTCCCGATGCGGAAATGCCCCACTGCCTCCGGGATCACATGGTATAGAATTAAAATGGTAAGCATATTCTCTTCCCTGGGGAACGCTTGATGGCTTTCATTATTCCAGTTTTATATTCATTATTAATCCTTTCCAGATCATTTCTCAGGCTAATAGCTCCCCAATTACATATAGCCTTAGTAACTACTAAGAGCAGTGAGCAGCTTAATACCGTAATAGGTCTGGACACATCCATTTCCCATACATAAAGGACTTTTGTGACACCGTTACCTGATGTCTTTCATTGTTACACAAGCGATCTCAATCGAAAAGGAAAGAAAGAGGAGGAATAATTTGCTTCTGACATATGCTACCTGTTCAGCACCAACATTTGAAGTGGTGGGCTTTCCCTGGCATTTATCTGCACCCTTTGAAGTTGTACCGAGACAAGGGGCACCAGAAATACACCGTCTCTATTTTCATCTCCGGTGAAATGTGAATATAGCACATAAAACTACTTCTGGCTCTATTATTTAGCAACATGGTCAAACAGGACTTACTAAATGAAGTGTTTTACTGAGCAACACCAATGTGTAATGGCTAAATAATTTTTGTCATGTCATACAACTATAAGAAATGGCAACGTTTATTGTACTGCCAGCCAAACCTTCAGCACACTCCCCCCCGCGCTAACTAAATCTACATATTAGATGCTGCAGAACATGAGCCTGAACTGGCATAGGTACATCTACACGGGAAACAGACCACACAGAGCCTTTTTTTTTTTTACCAATGCGTGTTCAGAATAAGACAGAAACATTCGTATATTTGCCATCACTTTGTGCAGGTGACTGAGCAAAATCCAGACTCCTGTGACGGATCCTTCACCTGAAAGGCAATCTGTCTGCGGCTGCCGCAAGCACCTTTGCACTTGCACCACGTGCCTAGACTAAGGGCTTTGATCTCCATGTATTCATCATGTGCTTCATTAAGCACCTGCGTCACCTCATTAGTTCAATGGGAACTGGTCGCACTGGGTGGTTAAGCGGGTGCATGCACAGGTATCAAAGTATAAGATTTAGCAATGCTGATGTGTTTGCATTTTTGCAGTCAGATTTCCAAGGAGGAAAAGGTTGTATGGCAGCCTTCAGTCCTGGCTCACCGTACCTCATCCTGCCAGGAATGAGGAGGAAGGGATCCCAACCCACACAAAAAGCATTCCCAACGCTGTTGCTTCTGGTGGCCGTCTACTGCCCGCACAGAGGTTGTTGGAGGTCGGGGAGGTCCCAGGAGAACAGGCACTGCATGATCAGCAAAGCCATCGCACCTTGGACACGGACGTTTCTGGGACACACCACATTGGCCACTGATCCGATCTGAGATGCTGATCGATTGAACAAGGCATTTTCGGAGATCAGGCGTGTGTGCAATTGCTCCATCGCGATGGTGGGTGTCTCAGATTTGTTTCATACAATCTTTTGCATAAATACAGCGATGCAATGCAAGACATTGTATGTTTCTTGCTTTAGAGCTACTAGTTTTAACAAGCTATAAATAGGATAAATCAGAATTCATAGAAAGATTTCTGGAAACCTACTTAAAAATCTGAACCATATTTGTTTTATTTCAGTTTACCTTATACACTACTCAATAAACAAAGATTGCACAGAATGTGTGTAATCTGCAGTAGTACCTAAATCAGTCTTCTTCATTTGCATGTTTTAGTTTAAACTTCTGAAATATATTTTTATGCAGAGAAAAATAAATGTTACTTTCATTCTCATTTCATACTTTTCTGTAATAAATTATTCTTTTAATTCGGAGTCTGAAAAAGAGACTGAAAAGCTATTTTCTACCGGCTGAAACTTCATTGTCAAAGTAAAATGAAATCATCCAGTTCCACAAATCTAGAGGTTTTTGTAAGTATAAATGTCTAAAGAAATTCTAGTGGAGCTGTTGTTCCAAACCAGTGCAGCAGGTAGTGATGGTAACAAGACTAACAATGATAGAACCGAGCAGAGATAATTTAGCACACGTATCTTTTTTATTATTGCTATTTGAAACGTTCCTGGTCTCTATAGCAGCACGGCTGTGGATAAATATTTCCCTTCTTTCTTTTCTTTCTGTAGGTAAATTTACATTTTTCTCTTTAGATAGCAGCTATCATCCTAGACACTAACTGTCATATGTGGGCCAAATTCATCCTGGAGTGAATCCTTCATCTTACAAAAGGTTTAGTCAGGGAAGTACTGGATTAAATAAAATTAAAGCGACACTAATTCTGTTATCTTTATTCTGCTTAATCAGAAAGGGTTACCGGCATAAGAAAAGAAAAATTTATGGACCGGTAAGACCAGACTCTAACCCCAGATATTCTCAACTTGGGGAGAACGTGGTCCAACATTCCTTCCTCCAAGTGTGTTTTGTAATTTACCTCACTTGGACCTAAGCTGGCAGATAACATTTTGCAGAATCTGGGCCTTATGATGTTGTATAGCGCAGCTGTAGCTCTTCCTGCCCCCATAAATCACATTTTCCGGAGCAGCTATTGTGATCACGGCCGATGACTGGGATTGGCATGATGCTGCTGTTCATTCTGTATCACACCCAGAGAGAGAAGTTCAAGAGAGGATCCAAGATCCAAGGAATCCTGTCTCAGGAAAACCACCTCTGCCCATGGGAAGTACTCGGTATATGGAGTCGTGTTCCGCTAAGGATCATGGAAATTGTGCATCGCTCGCTCCTCTCCTTAGACGGCAGGATGGAGAGATGCCACAAGATGCCTGGCCATCAATTTGCTCAGCACTGCTCCAAACGCTACGTGGTGTTTCTTGTCTCCTTCTTGAGCAATATATTATCTCTTTGGCATCCTGCCACCTTTGTCATAACTGATTATAATTTCAGTTTGATGAAGAACGTTGGACAGACTGTTCTGAGTCATGGCAGGGAACAACTGCATTCATTCTAAAGGTTTAATTTATACCTGCCAAACTTGAGGCATACAGGACACTGAAAAAGGTCTCAAAATGATAGATGCAAACAAAGTAGTCCTGCTGGAAACTTAAAATGCACGATGGCTCAAGACTCAGTCTTGATTTCTCTATTTTATTACATAAATAATTTAAGCAATAAGAGAATTGTATATTCAAGAGGTGTGCAGGTAACTCTGGGATTGATGTGATGAGTCTCTCTCAATATGAGTGTTATTTACTGGAGAGGATTTTCAGGTGGTATTAGGAAAGGGTTAAAACCGCAATAAGCTGGGCACATGGCAGCACGCTGTAAGTTAGGCTATAGGAGAGCAGTAAGAAATCTACCCCAGGAGCACTCACAGGGAATACAACAGATCTGCCTCTACAATATCATCAGGAGCTGGAGCTATCCAGGCAGCATGGAAAAAAAATTGGGAAGTTTTCCTGCCCAAAGTAGCAAGAGTTGGCATGCATGGTAGAAGTGACACCAAAACCTTGCAGTATTGGAGGATGCATCTCAAAGCCTGGGGGCAACGGAGCAGGTGGGTATGGGCACGGGACGCACGAGGAAGGAATTCTGCTTTTACAGAGAGGCAGGACCCAGCCCCTCCTAGTTCAGTAGGGTGCGACTCTGCATACAAATAAAACCATCACATCAGCTCTCAGGGAAAAACTCCTGCTCGCAGCAGGAGTCACAAGCATTTTCCAGGAATTAGAAAAGCTATCCATATACTCAGAATGAACTCATACTCTGACTGCAGCAACGAATCATTCCTGCCCACAATACAGCATCAGATAGGAAAGTTTGTCAGGGAAGTTTTTAACGAGTCATTATGTGATGGCTTTCAGAGAATTGATAATTGGATGTGTCTCCAGGTCACTGACTAAGTAGTGCTACTCCCAGCTAGAGAGGAAAAGACCAACTGTAATTTCTGTAATTAAAAATAAAATCAGTATATACTCAACCTCCTCCTAACAGACCACAAGCCTATAACAACAAGCACACGGCAACTGCACAATTACAGCGCTGGCGTTTGATCTACAAACCAATCTCCTGGGCAGCGTATCAGCATCTCAGTCCGGATAAGCTTGGCTGATCCCTGGAAGCAGAACGACCACGTTGCGCAGAGCCCCCAGGAGAGACGGCGCTGCCCACCCGGCTGCTCAGCAAGTTGGCAGTGAAGGCTTCCCCGAGCTGGCAACCCCGCAGCCGCATCCCCGGTCTGTCCCCGGGGCAGCAGCACGCTTTGCAGGAGGAGATGGGGATTTCTATTTGTGGAACAAAGGGAAAGTCTCGGGAAGTCATGGCATCCCACTCCAGACACCACTTGGTAACTGATGATGTATTAATTAAACAAATTCCCTGCTAGCCCGACGCAGTCTCCACTGAGCCGTTCTGAAGCGCCCAGAGCTCCACAGCTGCAAACACGACTGGCTCCTTTTGGCCTCTTAGTACAGCCCTACTCCATAAAGGGTTATAGCACACATACTATATCCGTAACGCTACCTTTAAAGTCCTTGTCCTCATATAAACATGGCTAACGGGATTGATACCAGACCCTTGAAGAGAATTGGACCCAAGCAGTCCATCAGCTTTTGCTATTCAGAAAGCCATGGACATCCTGAAACGTTCTTCTCGCGTTTGTTTTGGCAGCTAAGTCTAACAAAATGCCAGAGATGAGAGGAAACAAACCTAAACTTCCCTTTGCTGGAGATAATCAGCTTCAAGGTCTCACCTCGCTGTATGTCAAAAGAAGGCAGCTCCAGGAACTGACTCCTCTTGCTACAACTATGTTAGCCTGTCAAAACCTTACAGAAATACCCGTACTACCTTCAGGGGGAACATAATTAAACTGCTGAGGAATTGTTTATACTGATCTAATTTATGCCTTTTCCTCCCTAGTTATGTCTAAAGAGAGACTGGACAACGCTAACATGACTAGTCCAGTTTTCTAAGGTACCTTTGACCGTAAAGCCATGAACCAAGAGGGCTGAGATTGCAAAATAAATGCAAACAGAATTCAGCACCAAACACCCATAAGTATATCCATAAAAATTACTGAATTAGTTATTAAAGTTATCTTATATACTCGACACTACAAATCGCAAAACTACCTAAGTGACTCCAAAATATCCCCAGCGAAGCGCTTCTGAAAAACCCACACCGCAAGTGCGTTCTGTTTCACATCTCCGGGACGTTAGACACTTTCCAGGAGAGGACAGTTAAGTCGCTTACCGAAATAGAGTAGATGGTATCTCTCCACCACACACTGTGTTGATGCCTGAGTGCCCATTTTCCAATTAAATTGGTGCATTGTAGCTTTATCTAGCTGTCTGACAGAAAAAGAGTAACTGCCAAGAACTCATTAATATCTTTTTATCAATGTACTAGCAGCTAAACTAAGATTTGACCCCAAACACAATCAGACTTTATAATTATGACAGCATTGTGGAGATTATATAGAGACTGAAAAGTGTGGAGACTTTTCTTGTATTTGTAAAAAATAAATTCAGTCTTTTGGTAGTCCTGGAATGCCTGCAGCTACAGGGGAGCAGAGTGACCTTAAACTGTATTTGTTCCTGCAGAGGAACTATCCATTTGTGAGTTATTTCAACACATTTGTCAAGACAGTGCTGTTTTCACTATTTTATGAGAGAAATAACAAATGCTAACATTGTTCTTCAATTCCCAACAGCCCCAAGAACCAACAGAGAACTCAGTTGTTCAGTGCACACACCCCCCAAATCCTCTCTTTGCCAGATTAAACACAGAAATGGCATAAAGGATAGATTTATTTGGCTCACGCTGGAAAATTACTCTTTTTTATTTGTATTGTGGCAGCCTCTAGGAGCCACAGCAGTGGATCTGATCCTCACTGTATGAGGACAAACAGAATTAAGAGTGTTAATTAAACCACAAGATGCTTAAAACCTACGCCAAAATACACGCCAAATAAGAAAGAACTATGATAATCTGTGAACTTCCACTCTGTCCACACTGCCAAAAGACGTCAGCAAAAGCTACGAATGCTACAATGCTGACAGAGGAAGGGATCCAAAAAAGCCTCAGAGTCTCTTTGAGATCCTGCTCAAGATATATCTGTGACCCCAGACCGGTTCTCATTGAAACTAAGGGAATTTTGACGTGAAATTCAACTGGAAAACCAAGCACAAAGTTGCCACGACCGAACTCCAGAAGTATGCGGCTGAAGTCTGTTGCCTAGAAGGGTTCCTAGCGGGAAGCGAGAGCCCTGCACAATTATAACCAAACAGGAAATGTCAAGAAATAATATTTATTTTTAGATAAATCCATGAGTTTCAGAAGTTCGGTAAATGTGAATGACTAATGCATAGTAAACCACCAATGAAGAACCTGATTTTATTCTTATGATTTCTACAAGAATTATTTTTAGAGCAACATTTCATAAACTTAATAAGAAGGAAAAGAATCTTATTAACCAGAAAGCTGGTCTACATTTTGTGGCAATTTTGCTCTAAGCAAGACATACAGCTGAACAATAATTAGGTATAATAACTACGTTATGCACGTCTTGCTTCTTGTATATGAGGTTCCATTTTTGAATTATAAGAATTACACATTATTTTAACTTTGAATTTATCTACCTGCTACCATCGATATTTTCATACACTAGGAAAACCAAACTTCTCCTTGAGATAGCTTACCTGGACTCTACTGTACTTTCTTTTTTCACCTGTTAATAATTTCAGCAGCCGTTGAATCATAATGAGATTAAATTAATAATCTGAATTTAGTGAAAGAGATGTTAAAGTTCACCATAGAGCCATGAAAGTATATGGGAGATTTATTCATTAATTTAGAAGGAGAACAGTATTATGGTGCTATACATTTAAAAAAACAAAAACCAAACCAAACAACCAAACAAACCCCCAGTAACTCACAGGGAAGTTTTTGAAGCAGGATCAAAAGTATTTATTTTAGGGCTCCTCACAGGTAAAATGTAACCAGTTCCTTTATTATTAAATGTAATCGGCCCCAGAAAAGGGGACTGCAGAGGAGTTAGTTACTACATGCAGTTGAGGGTCTAGCTACAAGGCTCAATACTTGTTATAGCACTTTTGAAGTATTTCAGATGGATGCCAGTCAGGCGTCTCTAACAGATGTTCCTCTGGCAGGCCGGACATGCCCATGGTGGAGGTTAGCGACAGCCCCTGCCGAGGGGGGTTTTCCCCCAGCCTCCCCAGCCCCGTGCCGGCAGGGCTGCGTCAGCCGCTGTGTGCCCCCCCGCCGGCGCTGAGAGGCCCTCGGGACCCCCCGCCCCAACAGCATCCTGCGCAGGCTGGACTTCTACTGCGAGATCAAACCTCTGTCTTGAACTTCAGCAACAACGAAAATTAAAAGCAATAACCTGAGTGTCAGCAGAAGGGTCAGACGGCTGGGGTGTGAATTTCCTGTTCAGGTAACGTCTGTATCGGCAGGACCCAAAAGCCATCTCGCCAGCCGACAGTGTGTATAAAAGCCATTGTAAAGTCTCTGTGTCGGTGACACTGGTGTCAGTTAGAAAGCTCCCTGCACCAGCCAGGCGGTCCGAGTCCTCGACGACTGCGTTCCCACCGAGGGACGATATTCTGAGCTGACAGGCATTACGGGGTCACGGCTGTGGGAATCGCCCAGTGCTGCACCTTTCCCACCAGTAAGGAACAGAGGCCACCAGAAAGGACCGCTGCCCTGGAGGTGTCTGCACGGTGCCAGCGGCTGCACTGCCGTCCGAGGGTTCCCTGGCTCTGCCCGAGGCACAGCTGGCTCCGGCAGCTTTTGGGGCGGCTGTGCGGCAAGCCGGCGGAGCTCGCCCCATTCCCACCCGCTCCGAAGGGCGTTCTTCCCAAGGGATGCAAAATCACCCCGTGAGGCTGCTCGGGAAAAATGGCTTTGCTCATGGAGGACAAAAATATCACAGTCTGGCTCCAAGTTTAAGGGATTGCTTTAAATTTCCCTTAGAGCTGCGGAATCACTGAGCCCCGGGAAGCAGAGCAGTGTGAAAAGCACCATCCCCAGAGCCCGGCTGCAGCTCCCCACCACATCATTGGGTACCACCGTCAGATATCTCTGGTTTTTCCCTACAGGGCTTTAACCACTCATAAAGGCTTTTAATCAAAAGTGCACACCACAAGCACACCTTCAAACATGTAACGATTCATTCAGGCACCAATGTATTTAACGAGCCGAGTACGGACACAAAGAAACAGCGAGATGCTGTTGGTGACCAGCAAAGCCAACGGCAAGAACCCGGTTTTCACAAGAAATAAGCACGCTGAATGTTTGCATACTCGCGCGTTTCCTCCGAGCACAGCCACCCCTGGGCACGCAGAGGTGGCAAATCCCTCTGCAAATGGCCGGTCAGATCCTTTCACTATTATTTGGGACTGAAATTACAGTAACGACTCTGCTACACACAGAACTATCTGCAAGCCCCACTGAGCCCAGGAGCGCCTTCAGGGCCTGTTTTACAGTTTTTTCTCTGGATCTAAAGGGAGGATTTCCAGCAGCGAACATGTGCGGTTTTTTCCTATTGAAAACATTCTGCCTTCGCAGACACAAAACCACCGAGGGAAAATAAGCACAGGCTGTACCGTAATTTCAGCGGGGTGGCAGAGGTACGACAGGCACTCGGATCTCTGCACGCTCTCCCAGTGCCCCGCCCACTGCTACTGGTGCAATTGCACGCGCAGTCCTGCTGCTGGGTGAGCAAGCGCACACCCATCGCTGCCTTGTGCGGACCGGTCACCTGCGTGGGCCCGGAAGATGATGCACCCACTCGTGCCAGCCGCCTGCTCGCTCAGACAGTACAAATTCCCCAGGTTGTAAGTTACTCTTCACTGGGTCAGACCGGAAAGGATGAGGTGCCTCTGGATGAGAAATGTGAGGATTAGGCGTTTATTGAGTACCGTGCCTATTTGCTGAAACACTGAAATGCACATCGTTTCCATTGTACGGGGTACCCCCACCTTAGTAGCAGCAGTTACAGTAGTCAGGCACGATGGGTTTCGCCTAATAATTTTTTTCTTTTATATTGTCAAAATAATTAAAAAACTAACCCACAAAATATATGATTGTACAAATTAAAAGTATTCTAAGAAAATTATTTCACATTCACTGAATGTATCACGAGTATTAAAAATTTACTGAGCCTGAAAAAGAAATGTAATGGAAGCTCATCTCATCTTCTTAACTGTGTCTGTGAGCAGAAGCGAACGCCTGAAAACTGCGTGCCTGGTCACTCCGGTGGGGTTCGGACAGTCCGAGGAGTCTCCCATCGGGGAACAACCGGTAAATTCGGTTTGGCATGAGGACTCCCTGCCCTTGAGGTGCTGGACACCACAGGTTCTGTTTGGGAAGCGGGGTCGTTCGGCCGCTCTCTTTTTCCTGTCCATGACAGACAGAAATTCAACAGGGCTGACAGTAAGCTGCTAATTTGAAAGACTCACATTCCAATGGAAATGGACTAAAAGAAGGGAATAGCTGAGCCCAGATTTCTCCAGTTTCCTTGCAGAGGGCTTGGTGGATGAGTTTCACCACGCAGAAAAGCCAAGAAACTAGCCCTAGAGAAATAAAGGCCAGGGATACGGATATTTAAGGAATAAGCATACCCAGTGGAGGGGAAAACAGGCAGCAGGAACAGGCACTATTTTTTTTTTTAGGTGATACCATCTTCTGCCCTGGCCGTTCTCGTGCCCTCTCCAGAGCCTACCCTCAGCCCAAAACCCTCGTGGGTGGAGGCGAGCTGAGGGCAGGGAGCGTGCATCGCTCTGCTCTTTGGTCCCACAGGTCGCTCCACTTGTTACAAAGGCGGTGCACGTGGTTTTCCCGCCGTGCCTTGTCCGTAAGGAGTGAACTGCACTCAGGTGGGTGGGATGAAGATGGGGGCTGTGATGAAAGCCGCGGTTGTGTGCCGCTGCGGGAGCCCACGGGAGCTGGAGCCAGGAGGCTCTTCCAGCGCAGGGAAAGGAGGGGGCCCCTGCAGCGAGCTCTGCGCTGCCCGGACCGAGCCAAGCACAGGTACGGTCAGTCGGGACCCAGCTTACCAACCTGGTGTCCACACCAGCACCGTCTACAAAGCTCCAACACCGCTCGCTGGGAATCGCCTAGCAGAATTCGTATTTGCATCAGTTAGGTTCAAAACCGCATTCCCAGATCCACATGCAAACTGTATGACTACACCCACGGCTTTCTCAGTGCCGGAACACAGGAGAGCAATGATGATTTTCTTTGACTAATCTGAGGCAGATGCAGTAACAAAGTATTTAGGAGCATTATCCATTCTTACTCATGAAGCTGAACAATACTGATGCTTAGGCACGTGCTTGGGAAGGCACTTCTCAGATCCTTGCGAGGCTCTTTCAGTTCAGCAATCTGAGAAAGAGGAGCGATATGTTTTTGGAAGCCTGCCAGCGCCGTGATAAATAATGCACTGTCCCTGATAGGTTCAATACGGCAGTTCCCTGAAACTCATTTCAGCCAAAGAGCCTTCCTCTCCTGTAAACACTTTTGCCAGTCTTGTTGGTACATGACATAGATTAATTATTTAAACACAGTTGAAGTACTGCTTTTTACCAAACTTTTTGGAAGATAAATATTTTTAAACCTGGTTCTCTGACTACACGCCGCACAGTAACAGTTGCACGCCTAAGCTGAAGAGGAATTCAAAGTGACAAGAGTCACCTGCGTGCAGAAATCCTCCTGTTCACCCTTTGCTAGTGTGTCAACCACGCATTCAGATTTGCAAAGTGTATGTGTGCAGAGGTTCCTCTCCTCATGCCATTACAGGCTTTCCCAAGGCTGGATGTAACCTGGAGCGGAGCGGATACTTGAGATACATCGTTAAGTTTAGGAGCAAAAGCTGCACAGGCCAGAGCAAGGTCCTGTGAGGCTGTTCAAGCGCATCCACACCTCTCCGCTTGTTTAAATTAAAAGGAGTTTGCTGCACAACTGTGCTCCTGACTTCTTTCTGGTTTCCAGCTTTAGATCCTCTTCATTCCCTGATGTCTTTGTAGAGTAAGAGTTTATGCTGTTCTGGTTTTATGCCCACCAATGCATCCTACTTACAAACTTTCCATTTTCCTGAGGCAGACCATAGGTACCAGCCACACACTATCCAGCCACAGGAGCGCTCAGAGCATTCATCAGCGTATCTGCAGTGGGGATACGGGGGAGGCTGGCAGCATGAGGTGCTGGAGTAAAATTTCAAGTGTTTGTCAATTAATTTTAGTCACATCGGCCACCTTGCAAACATAAACATAACATCTACAGAGCTGCAGATGGAGGAGGTATGTGTTACTCTTCACTCCTTCAATGCCACGACTAACACGATACAGACGTGCAGAAGCTCGTGCAGTTCTCCCAAATCATTTTCAGCAAGAACAAACAGGAGCAGAACAGTAGAAAAGCCTGGTTCTGCCCGTGCACAAGCCCAAAACTCACAGTAAGCTGCACAAGGAATGAAGCTAAAGGAAAGCTTTTCTCCAAACACAAATGTCTGAGGATTTGTTGAAGGACTGAAGATGAGCTAAGACACCTAAATCTAATCCTCTCCCTCTGCAGACCCCCTGTGGTCTGATGCAGGTGATTCCAGGTCGGACCCCTCTGACGCCAGAATTACCTCGGACTCCGTTTGCAGGGAACCAAGCTCTGAGTCACCCGTTGGGACAGACACGGTTTGTTCGTGGCCCTTGAGGCGGGTAACCACATGTGGTCAAACGCATCCCCCTCGGCAATAAAGGGAGCGTACAGTGACTAAACCCACACGTTTACCTCACGCAAGGCGGGTGAGGAAATCCTTGGCACCCCTTGGCAAAAGGCACTGGAATCAAATACACTGCTACAGCGGAGACCGGGGCGTTCCTGCTACGTGTGCGCAAGGGGAGCTGTGCTGAGAGCGCTGAGACGCGCTGGGAACAGCCATTCCGAGGCTTTTAGCCAATTTTTTCTGGCTGGCAGAGCCCTTCACTGCACTGGGGAGCTGCAGCAGAGATGAGCAATGCTGCAATGCATGTGCACATCTGTGTGGCTGGGAGGACACATCCCCAACCGGGGCACGGAAAAAGTGTGTGGGTCGTGTTTTGTAGGCATGCTGGAGGCTTATTCCAGTGGAAGGAGGCAGTGCAAGATGTGAGCAGCACAGAAATACGGGAACGTGGAATGCTGAGTCTAGTCCCCTGCTATTGCAAACCTGTAATATAAAACTTTTGGATCTAAGCACCTCTGTGAATTCTAGCAAAAGACAAATGGCTATTTTAACTGGGTTATTTGTAATAAAACTCAGAGACATGTTTTGAAGCTTTATCCATGGGAAAGTGCACTGCAGAAGCACTGCATTGAGTAATGGAGCTATTCATGAGAAAAGACACAAGAAGAGCAAGCAACAAAAATGCCCGCACAGGCCATAAATCAGCACAGAAACGTATCACCGCTCAGTGAGGAGAGAACTGGGTCCACCTGCAGCCAGCATGCAACGTGCTTACCTCGAGGGGACAGCCCTCCCTCCCCGCGGTCACCTTGAGCTCCTCGGGGGAAGCTGACAACGGCAGCAGTATTTCAAACAGCACTTACCGTCGACACACAGACTCGCTCAGGCTGGAAGAGACTTCAGGAGGTCCCCAGCCCAGGGTTAGCTATGGGAGCAGACTTGGTTGCTCAGGGCTTAATCCAATTGGCTTTTGCAACCCCCACAGAGGGAGGGAGACAGCAGAAGCGCTCTGGGCTGCTCCACGGCTGGACTGTCCTCATGGGAAAGAAGTCCTTCCTTACTCTCTTGTTTCAATTGAAGTCTGTTATCTCCCGTCCTCCCACCATGCACCACTATGAAGAGCCTGGTTCTGTCTTTCTGACAACCTTCTCATTGGTATTGGAAGCTGTCATGTCTCCCCAAAGCCTGCTCCTCTCCAGGCTGGAAAAGCCCAATTCCCTCAGCAGAGCATGTGCTCCACTCACTGACCATCTTGGTGGCCCCCTTTGAACACACTCCAGTTTACGGATGTTTTTCCTGACCTGAGTGGCCGAAACTGGATGCGGTATTCTAGAGGTCATCTAACGAGTGCCAAGGAAAGGCAAGTAATCACCTCTCTTGGTCTGCTGGCAAAGCTCCTGTCACTACATCCTCGGATGCTGTTGGTCTTCTTTGCTACCAAGGCACACTGCGGGCTCTTGTTCCGCTTGTGGTCCACCAAGACCCCCGAGTCCTTTTCCGGAGACCTGCTGAATACTACCACGCCCAGCATCCCATCACACAACAGCTCTTGTCTGAAAGCGGATGAACTGCTGCGTGGAGTGACCCAAGAGGTCCCGCTAGTGCCCACAGCTTGAGGATTTCAGAGCAAGCCATGATCGCTCCCTTAATCTTCAGCCACTGAAAGCCCTTCTTTCCCAGGAGGACTGTCACTCTGAGAGGGCTGACAGAGCTGACGACTGACAAATGCTTGGTGCTTCCTTTCCTGGGGACGGTGCTAATGACTAAGTGATTGCACTCTCATTCCCCCTAACAGTCTGTACCCAATACCAAAACCATAACTATAGGGACCATTTTCCTCCTATAATAGCAGAGGTACAAATGGATGTGGGTATAAACAGAAATAAAGGGATAGATTTCCTTCTTCTTAAAGGGATTTCCTTGTTCAGTGTGAGAAAACCACTGGCACACGGCAGATGGTATCATGGGTTTCGACACGTTCTTTTTCTGAGACCTTTTTGAACCTCTATGCAACCGTAGGCTGTGCCGTCTGCTTTCAGCCTAACATCTTGCCTATACATATGTAGCATCCTTAAAAGACAAAAGCATTAAGTTTTCTAAGACCAGGTGAATAATTTGCCATCTACAATTTAATCAAAGAGTTTTGCTTCTATCTCTGTTTACAGAGATTTTCTCTAACAGATGGCATTTTTGTAATGTATTCATTAGTTGGAATTTTCTGATGAATAAGTTCTGTGAATAATCCTTGGTCTGTAGCTCGGTTTTGTACATTCTCACCTTACAGCCGGGTAGATATTTAAGTTCTGTTTTATAAGAAATGAATTTAGCCTTTTGCTTTGTTTGGAAAGTGAGAGGTGAAAGGTGCTGTGAAGTTGAAATACGCTGTTTTGCTGGCAGCACTGCTCCTGACTGCAGAACGGTGCTGGAATTATCTGCAAAAGCCAGAGAAACGATAGAACAGGATTTCAATGTCAACAATCAAAGGAACAGAAGGAAAAGCAGCCACAGGCTGCAGAAGTAATGAAAGCGGGATTAAAATGTTTCTCTGCGGCAATGCTAATTCCTCAAGGAGCACAAAGTAGTAGCTTTACTCTGGGAACCCTCAGCCAGTTCGCCGTGCAGTCAGCTTATCGCTACAGAGAAACTGCTAGCGCACTACTTGTTATCTTCAAGGGCATGCGTCACTTCTGTTTTTCACGTGAATTCTGCGCTCGCGAAGGACGCAGGCAACACATGCCTAAAGAGCAAAGACCTCCATTTGCCAGAACAGATTTAATACTGGCCACAGCCAGTGATCTCACACCTGACTTTTATTTCTTGTACCAATGTCAACGAAGTCCTTGACCTCACCCGAATCTGCCAACCAAGTGTCCAAACGAGGTGGCGATTTCTACAGGGAGGACCAAGCGAGTTCCAGGACATTTATATTTACAGTGGCCAATAAGTAGCAAAAATTCTCAGCCATTGTTGCTCAAAATTGGATTTGAAAACTGCTTACTCGCGATGGCTCCTGCCTGTCTGCATGAGCTGCTCTTGTTCTCCGGACGCTAATGAGATGCTGATCCAAACAGCATGCATTAGCCATATGGGGTGGTAACGAGTTCTCCTTTTGTGCCATGCTGCTGTGGCTCTTCCTGCAAGGATAGGTGTAGCTCCTTGGGCAGTCGGAAGTCACAGGAATATGGGCTGGGAAATGTCTCAGGTCACCGAAACTCCCCTGCCCTGAGGCATGGCCGGGCATGCTACGGCCAGTCCTGGTAGCTCTTTATCTAACCTCTTCAAACCCGCACTGAACAGATTTACAGCCTCCTTACATTCCAGCTGCTCATGCGGTAATAGTTTCGTCTTGTTCGTTTGGGGTTTTTTCCCTGATATCTGAAGTAATCTCCCTAATTGCACTTTAGTAAATTGCTTTTTATCCTACCACCGGTGGTCACAGAACAACTGTTTCCTGTCACATTAATAAATGTGTTTATACATTTGAAGACAGTTGCCATGTCCTTACATTGTGTTTTCTTCTCCAGATCAAATAATCCAATTCCTTCTTTCCCCGCAGCTTACATTTCCTAAGCCTCTTACAGTTTCAGTTGCTATTCCCCTACCTTGTTTGCCTACATCTTTCTTTAAGAGTAAGTGTAACGCTTGAAACTGGATAGAGTGCTTCAGCCAAGTCTGAGAAGTGCTAAACGGAACAGAAATAACGCCCTCCGATGTCTTACATATGATCCTCCTGTTACTAGAGCTCAGAGCAACACGACCATTCTGCAGCACTGCACAGTCTACAATCCACCGTAGTCCCAGGATTCTCTTCTGCAGTATTTTTACCTCACAGTCCTCATCTGACATGTGATATTCCTTCCTGTGTGGCATACCACATAACTTTTCTTCTGGAACTTTATCGTGTTGAGTCCAGCCTGGGTCTGCAGTGTACCGGGGTCACTTTAAATCTCAGCCTCACACTCTGTGGTTGGAATCACTGCAAATGTTAGAAAAGTGCTCTCCCGTCCATCACCCAAGTTATTACAAAAAACACGGACCAAGCTGTTCCCAGATAATTCCCTGGGAGGCCCCACTTGATGTGTCCTTCCTCTTTGACAGCCATTATCAACAAAGGCTTTTCAAATACAGGCTTTCATTAACGAGATTATTACAGAGTACTGTACAAAAGCCAAAACTCTTTATGTATGGCACTGCGGTCAGTAAAACCAGTTAGCTCCCTTCTGGCAATGAAGGCTGAGCGCCATGCTAGGAAGCCTTTACAAAGTCAAATAAAAATCACGTGCGGTATCAGGGAAAAAGAAACCCAGGTTGCCCACAGCCACAGCCGCTGACAGCCCTCTACACAACTGCTGTTTAACAACTACGGCTGAAGAATATCAGCATGACTATTTCTGTATGCCCACACAATTCTGAAGCACAGTCCAATTTAGTTTAGAAAAAAAAAGAGGTATTTTGCTAAAATTACCATAGTATGGGTTTTTCATTTGTATTACCATAGCAACAAAGGACCTCACTTGAAATGAGCCCCCCCCGCCCCGCTCTGGGTGAAGTGCACAGTGCTCACGGTGAGAGCCAGCCCCTGTCCCACCGAGCCAGCGGTGCTCATCCCCATCCTGCTTCGAGGTGCAGGAGTTCATCTGCGGGGAGTTCCCTCTGAGACCAGGCCCTAGGCAGGTAAGAAAAACCAGGGGCCGAAAGTGTCACCACCTCTGCACCCACCGGGGGAGCACAGCGCAGGGGCTGGGGCTGGTTTGCACTCAGGGTCTGTGCCAGAGCGTAAGCTGCTGGTTTCTCCTTAACCCTGGCACCAAGATTTAATTCACTGCTTTAAGACAGAGATTAAATCCAAGCAGAGCAGCTTCCACCCAGATGTCAAGCAAATTTCGTTAAAAAGCAGAGATACGGAACGCTCTCCAAATCTCTGACGGTACTGCCAGCGTCTTAATGTCACCGCACTCCGCAGGTCTGCCACAGGCACGGAGCGCAGGTTTGGCTCTCCGGGGGCCGCTGCTGCGGACCGGGGGCAGAGAGACGCGATTTACGCCTTCACGGACACTTCTGACGCCACTTCGCTAACCCAGACGTACACGAAACCACGGGACAAGCACCACAAGTTCTTTGGCGGCGGCCCGGGATGTCCCCCGCGGGCAGCCGGACGCTCCCAGCCCTGCCGGGGCCGGCGCCGGGGCGGAGGCGGCACCGCGGGCGCGGACTGAGGCTCCCGGGGCGGGCGGGGGCTGAGGCGGAGCTCGGCCCGGGCCCGGCGCCCTCCCCGCTCTTGGCGCTCGGCGCGGAGCGGCGCG